>OLMO02000324.1:11851705-11863809 GCA_900291935.2 Cassiopea xamachana
GTTTCTCTCCCTAGACAAACTGAGCTGCCGTGTTGAACACGGAAGGATTACCTATGTTCAAGAGCAAGCATAAGCATTTCTGCCACATAGAAGATGGAAGGGATTCTACAATTTAGCCACGGAAATATTCCGATAACACGCCACTTCCAAACTTATCTACGCATGCGCTATGGCGGACTATTCCGCTTCCTCCGAAGTATTCAGCCTAGTGTAAAACGAGCCTTAAGAACATCTTAGAGAAATCACAAGGTTCAATTTCCAAAGCTCAGTGTTCTTTTTGGTCAAAACGCGATATTACACATTATTTTATTCAAATAATAAAGATAGAAATCAAACTTGAGTATAGAAGATTAACAAAAAAAGTTTAGTTGAATTTGCAAATCCATTTTATCCAGTTGGTTAAGAATTATTCTTGTGAAAATATCAGAGTCAATTTGGAGAAAGGTGACACAATTGAGGCTCAGAAGAAATGATGCTTTTCTTATAAAAAGGACATGTATACATGGCAAATCATAAAGCACTGGTGGAAATAATTCTTCAGATGTCCTACAACTCAATAAAAAGCAAGCAGAAAAAACACTTTATAGCAGAGTGCAGAACATGTAGAGACACAGTTTACATACCTAGAATCAATATCACTTCTACTTCCTGGAATCAAATAAGTGTAATATGAGATGATTAAGAATGTAACTGGCATTCATCAAATTGCAAATAATCAAAAAGGAAATTAAAGATAGCCTCTTCAAAATTATACCGTCAAGCTTTCCATGGTCCCACCATGCTAACTACAAATTAATGCTATCTAGCAATACTCTACTGTAGCTATCGAATACCGCTGCAAGCAGAGCATAACAGTGTTTTTAAGCTGACGTTTACACTCTATGATCTTGAACAAATTAGACAGCTCATCGAGTAATTGATCTTCTATACCCATCACCTCTGTCCTAATGAAACAAATTTGAGTCCATCCAACCAGAGAGAAACGTCTTCTAGCTACAATGAGTCCTACTAAAGCAACGAAATATGATTGATTTAAGGCTGGGAAGATCAGCCCAGAACGGCAATATACTTATCTGTACAAATAACATCACTCTTTCTTAATCAATCGGTCAATCATTCAATCAATCAATCAATCAATCACTCGAGTCATTCAATCAATCTAAAGTAATTTTTTGAGCTAGCAAGCGAGTGAGTGAGGGCAATCTGCTTATCCGAATACACTGCAGGCCAGTAGCATAGTCTTGCAGCAAACTTATCTAGCATAGGCTATTTTTTAAGAATGGTTAATATCATTGAAAGATGAAATTATTTATCTACTACCTGGTAAATACCCTTCAATCATTAATGAAAGGTATTGCTTATTTACATACTGTTTCTTCAATTATTTATAACTATCCAGAATGCATCGTGGGAATCAAAAATTTCTATATTCTTTGTTTTAGCATTCCAATTATAAACGGATATTCTGCTAAAGTTAAAATTTTATTACATGAAGTAATCAGTTCTTCATTCATAATCAATAAGGTATCCTTCCTCTTTCTTGTTGATTTCCCACACACATCACGTATAGTGGCTGAGGACACAGAGGCATTTTTATTTAGATCTACTTAGATTTAGATCAATCAAAGTTTCTCTAAGACAAAAAGTTACTCTTAGTCCCATTGAAGTATTTGTCTTTTATCAAGAACACAATACATCGCTTCAATTCTTGAACCTTTCTGTCTACTCTTGTCTAGTCAACTCGAAAGCGATACAAGTCGTGATGGAGCGTGCCAAAATGCTTCCGATCAAAAATTTTATACGATTTTCTCAATGCAACTCATGAGTGAGCAAAAGTGTATGACATCTGAAACCAGACACAATGAACATGGATGGGCTAATTTGACAAAAACAAAAGGAAATTGGTAGATAATCATTGGATTTCTATCACAAAATTGTTTCTGATCTGGAAATCCTGTTTTCCGTCTCTTTTATGTTCTATGACCATCTTTGTCAAAGCTTGAGTGTTATCTGTGGTACAGTGATGAACTATGAGACAATTTTTCTTGCAAAAGGCTTGATCATCTTCAGCATTTATAGAACAGAGCACGCACGCTTATAAAAGGGTCACAATTAAAGGACGGGTGGTGTTGCAATTGGCTTTTTGTCTCAAATTTGGTAAATTTTGGCAGGGCAGTTATGATCTAGAAAATAATAAACAGTTTCTGCCCGATAGCCTAAAAGGAAAACTTGGTACTAGATCCCAAACATCTAGCTATTCAACATGCAATTGCTTGCAAAACAAAACAAAATCAATCAAAATATTCCAAAACAAAATCTAGAATTCTCCAAATGGAAATTTCTCTATTGTGGTGCACAGACATGGAACGAAATCCCATTACATATAAGAATGAGTCCCACGATTACCTCGTTCAAAAAGAAATTAAGAGAATTCCTGCACAGTTAGCATCCTTTCCCAAAGCATGATCCCTGGAAAGACCAGCATATATCTACCAATATTATATCTAGTTTAGTTAAAAATTTCCATTTGCTTGTCTTTGTATTTATAACTAACAGCTGAAATGGATTTTGTGTTGAAATAAGATAAATGAAACAATGAATGAGCTTTAAAGAGGAGTAGATGAACTTTGCTAAGTTCTGTTTGTTAACACTTTTCGGATTATATGAAAGCTGAAGCGTATACTGGCAACATGAAGAATATTTGCAAAATTGCAGTTTTACTACTGCTCGTATAATAAAACATACAGGTTTGAAATCTTGCCAGCAGTTTATTGGTAATATATATAATGCTACAGTGAAAGAAAATTTTGTCATTTACTATGGAAAACAAAGTTCTGTTTTTAATCTCACTACAAATTAAACACATTAGTAGGTGCTAAAGCGTTACACACGGAATGCGATCTATTTTATGCATTTTTGAACAGAATTTGTGGCAGCAATTTATTTTATTCATAATTTAGTGATATATATTTCACCATTCACTATTAACAAGCTAAATTGTGAATTTTTGGGGCGTTATTGCTTAGATATCAGAGGGCATTTTTGGGGACCCTGAAATGTACTACATAACTGTGCAACAGCTCTACACCTTACATTGCTCAAACAATCGCTTAATCAATTAATCACTCAACAATCAATTATTCAACCAATTTTGATCTTCATGCACCAAATTATAATGCATGAAGTTTTGTAAGCAGAACCATTTGACTTCAGGTTTTAAGAACAGCTTCAAAACAAGCCAAATATGCCTACAGTGTGCTTTTCTCCTTGTTTGTTACTAATCTATTGCACTAATTACTACTCTGTTGCAGGTTGGGTTCTTCATAAGAATATTAAATACCATGATGTGGGTATGTGCTATTTATAAGCATCAATCGTAAAGTAAAGACAAAAAGTTGATAATAAGGGTGTTTTAATTGCACTCCTAATCAAACATTGGTACATGTTAATGGTAGTTTATAGTGATTGTCAAAAATTCCCAAGCAAAGTAAAAACTTGTGGTGAAAGTGAATGCCGAACGGGTAAAGTGCTTGAGATGTTGATTTCACTTACGCTTGGATTTCTTGATGCAGAAAACAATTATAACGATGAGTAGGAGGAGAAATATAACACCACCAACTGATGCTCCCACTATCAGACCAATATTTGAATCTGAGTCTGAAAAGAACAATTCAGAAAATAGACAGAAAGATTCATTAGAAAATGCAGTCAAACATTAATAAATTTTTAAATGAAAAACAATGCTCTGGATAAATTGAGCACAAATAATGACAGAATCTGGGTACAAATCAAAAACTAGTGTTCTGATGTTTGGTTATTTTATAATGCATGGAAAATGAATAACAATGACAAGGTGAACATGAGAGATTGAAAAAACACTGAGTATGGTTGCCAGAAAAGAAAACTTAGCATTAGATATAAAGATACACAAGTATTATTTGCATTGCGTCTAATATTTGGTGTATTTATACATCAATTACATCATCAAACGTAAGCGGTATTGTGCGTACAGTTCTGTAGGACGGTCGTGTAATAGCGTGAACGAAAAGCATTAGCACAACCCCATTTGGTAAAGAAAATTATAGAGACGACAAGGGTGTTTTTAGAGCTGGTTAGACATTTAAGAGATAAAGCTAATACCAGAAGTTTTTGGTTTAGGGCTGGCTGTTGAACTCCCAGAGCTTCCTGAATTTGGAGATGATGATGTAGTAGCAGTATTTTGGCTGACTGACCGATTAGTCGACTCTAAAAGTAGTTTTTTTCAAGGCTCTCGCATTTTCTTATAGTTTATGTGGTAAATAAATTGTAAACTTTGCTCTATTGATCATATAAATTAAAATAAAAATACTAACGATCAAATCATGTTTGATTAACAGAAAACAACATAATTATGAGGAGAAAGCACAATAGTTAGATGTAAAGAAAATTTGATAATTCTCAATGAATAGATGGCAACCATAACAAACAACATTTACATGCAAACTGAAGGACATGCATGTAGATCACAGTCATACAATGCAAATGCAGTGTAGTTTAAAGATCACTCTAGATATGACATTTTAGACATTCCTTGAGTTGTACCAATCTGCAAATGAAAGACATCAGTGCAAAGTGGTGTCATACCAGGCGGGGTTGGAGTTGGGGTGGTGAGTGGTGTGTCAGAGACTTTTGCAGTGACATTTCTCGAAGTAGGTTTGAAACTGACTGTCAGCTGAACATCAGTAACATTACTGTAAGTTAAAAAACTGCACATTGTCATCTCCCCAATGTTGTATCCTGAATTACTGTACTCGCCAATTCCTGATGCACTTTTGAGTACAACTTCATATTTGACATAACATGCGCCCGCTTCTACTTTATTCCATTTCACTTCAATACATTTTGCTCCTCCAATTTTTCCTGCTTTCAAACCAAAATCCATGTCCAATTTTACTGCAAGTTGAGAAGACTACTCAAAACAAAACACAATGATAGTGCAGGGACACAACTGAATCTAATGCTTTGAACTGTATAATTTATATCTATGTTGAAGGATAGCTACTCTGAGTAATAATTCGATACTACAGCAGGGAGAAACATAAATCATTGGTTTTGAATTCTTTATTTCTATTTTTACTTTAAATGTGATTTTCAACTGATGGCATTTGCTAATGATACTTCACAGATGTTAAATGATTATTGAACTATCGCTTGAAAAGAATTTCTGGCATTTGCTAATCAAATAGATATCAGATTAGATACTCTCTAGTCCGGAACAGAAACGGACGGGGGTTGAGGTGGCAAAAACGTGTAAAGCAAAGTAGTTAGATGGTTGCAATAGACAGAGGGGAGGTGTGTTGGCAAAATACTTTTAAAACAACTAGAGGGTGGATAATAATTGAAGAAGTAGGGATAAAAGTATCGGGGGCTGTAATTGACGGATAGTGATGAAAAAGCACCACATATCATTGAAAGCAAAATATAAATATGTTGTCATTTCTTACTACGGCAATCATTTTCTGAAAAGACTTCATTTGGTGGCGAAACTTATGGATCTGAATACAACAATCTCACTTTGGCTCAGAGTGAAAAAGTGGAAGAGGGCGACGGTTGCACTAGGAAAGTCCTGGTATCAATTTGGTATGAATTTTTTGGAAAAACATAGTAGTTTGGAGACGTCTATTTTGTGCTTGAGAGTATATTGATTATTTGGCTTGCAACATTGCTGTTTATATATCAGGAAACCCCTATAAGGAGACTGACTTTCATATGACTAACCATTTTAAACTAATCCATTTACTTATACTAATAGGACAGCGCTTCCCCATTCGTTTTCACTGCCGCATCCCCTGAGACTGACGGGGGCAATCTTGCGCCCCCTTCTCTTGAATGAAACAAATAAGGCTTAAAAACATAAGAAAAGCTGACATTCGGACAACGTTTCTTGTCGAAAAATGCAGTTTTCTAGAAGTCGTGATTTTTCGTTCAATGGATATGCTGGCTGATAGTGACCAGTTATGAAAAAAATATCTTAACTGATAGTCTTTGCGACGAAAAACTATATTTACTTCGTCTTTCACGATTGATTCTTGCCCCCCCTCCGCGAAGCGCAGCTCGCACACCCTATCGGGAAGTGCTGTAATAGGAGATGCAGGGCAATCAAAACTGAGCAACCAGGGAGGACTACCTCCCTACCGTTTTGCATAAAAAATTAAAGAACAATTTTTGCTTGCTCATATTCCAAATGCTTTGAAGCTCATGGTTTAGCCAATACAAACATGAAGAATTCCGAGTCTATCTCTGACTTTGGCCAATTCAATAAATCAGGCCCTTGAACTTTGAAAGTATACTGATTCCGCTGAAGTGTCTAGTAGAGCATGATAAGTATTTGAAGTCAAGGAAGATAAACTTACACAAAACCGTAACATTTGTTGATGCTATTTCTGATGATGATCCAATGCTATTCTTTATTGTTGTTTGTAAGATTTTTCCACAATAACTTGCATCAATGTTATTCAATGTATATGTTGATGAGTATGCAAATGGATACAACTGTACACTTGGAACATTTGTTGGAGATGAACCAGTAAGATGAGGCCATCTGAAATCAGCTGATGGTTGTGGATTTCCATCCATTTCAACTTGTAGCTGTAGATTCGAACCTTCATTTACATCCAAGGCAATTTGGGGCCTTGCTATGAAGTCTGGCATCCCTGTTGTAAAATTTAGAAAGACAAGCTGATTCCTTGTGTTAGTGAAAAGTGCTAGCTGTTATTAAGGTGCTCTATCTATTTAATTGCAAATTGCTCTCATTGAATGATGCCGACAATGTATTATAAAGAATAAAGGGGAAAACTGGTTACACAAGTCCGTCATTTCCAACGTGTTGTTTGCTTTAAGACAGGCTGCAGAGGAGATTCCCCTAGATTATGAGCGCATGTTATTATGACACGTAGCATATTGAGATGAACTGTTTATCAACCTTTTATTCCTGGTAAATGAATCTGTGCATTAAACGAAATCAAATTCCACCCAGGTTTTTTCTTGAAATTTCCTTATTTAAGTGGTGAATTAAGCAATCTTTAATTCAAAGTTGCGCCTAACAAAGAAACTGACATGTCATTATTATCGCAATCTTGTAAAATAACATCAAAGCAAAGCTCGGTGGACTTAAATCCCGTGCCTCGATTCAAAATTTCCTCATGATCTTTCCGGAGGGGCCTGCAATGCTACTTATCGCAGAAGATGCTAGAAAAAGAATCAAATCATAAGATCTCCTTCAGAAATCACAAATTGAAAAAGTAAGTAAATTTAGAAAGGAAAAAATTTAATGCTCATGCCGTCTATTGAAATGATGAAAACTGGCATTAACTTGCTTCTAGTGAGTGCTGTACCACCATGAGTACCAAAATGCCACTTGACTTGCAATGTTCATACATTGACAACTTATGAAATGTGATGATTTGAATCATGATTATGAATTGCACATGCACTGTTCTATCAATGATGCATAGAGGTTTGGCTGTTTGACAAAGTTACAAACCGTATGTTGTAAAACAAATTGTACCAAAAGTGAGAAAGTGTAAATTCACCTGTGGTCAACAACTCAGCAAATGTGTTAGCGACATTACTGTAGCATGACGCTCCTACGTTCTTAATCTGGTACTTTTGCAATGAATAACGGTACGGTTTAGAACACTTCAATATGCAACCTCGGCCAATAACTGGGGGCAGTACCCCTCTGAGATAGGCTACATATTGCAAATGGGTTCATTAGCATGGGAAAACATATCAACAGGCATAATGCGTTTCTTTCAATAAAGCTATCATTGTGATACTAATGTAAGAATACATTGTGAAATCCTCAGATGCTTTTGAAGAACAATGGAAAGTGATAAATACTCATACCAGTTACTGTGATTGAAACAACTGGCTTCAAGACATAGACTGTGGTAACTGCACCACCACCAGGATCTATATCCAAACTGACAGATGATGAAAATGTACATGTTGAATCATTATATTGAAGATCATGAATTACTAATGTACTGTTTGATGACATCACTTCAACTCTTCCATTAAATGGTACAGGTACTGTTGATTCCATTGTTAAGGCACCATTTTGTCCAGTTCTCTTTGCAAGTGTTTGAATAGTTGGTTGTAATGTAGTATTGAATCCAATTGTTTGTTCCTTGTAAGCTACGGTAAAAGCTCCACTTGGTCCATCTCCGATATAAGTATAATTCCAATGCATCCAAACCGATGATCCTTTTGTTGCAATCATGTAACTTGGTGATGAGTTCGCTTCAACTGGACTTAATGCTTGCCCATTCACTGCAAGTCCTACAAACAAAAAGAGCAAAAGCTGAAAAAAACTATTCTAACAATTAATTAATAGTTCAATGAATATCCACCATTTAGAATGCCTGCAAAGAGAGCAATGGTAGATGATAGCTTTTCTGTAACTAGTTAGCTGCATAAAGTCATTGCATGATAAAGTAGTTAGACCCAGTGTGTGCATGCTGGCATATGTGGTGGTGAGTGCATTTAACAAACTAATATAAAGATTTAACAATAAACTCTAAAGTCTCTAACTTAACAAAAGCAGATGCGTTTTAGAAGTAACTCGACAAAATACGACAAATCTAATATAATCAATGGGGTTTGAAAGCAAAAGTTGTGTATATTTAAACGACGTTCAACCATACGTAAATGCCAAGGATATTTTCCAACCACTCCCCCCACAAACTATTCCCATCCTCCCAAAATTATTCGGTACTCCACAGTAGACGTGTAGTTGCGAGGGGTTTGACTTGGGAAGATCCTGCTGCTGCGAGAAGACTCAAAGTCAACATTGAGATCAATGCGATATTTTTAAAGTGTCTCTGTGGTGCTACTTGTAACGATCACTTGAAAGTTGAACCAGGGCGGTATCGAAAGGGATATTTGGAGAAGTCATGCCTGTCATGGAAAAGTTTTTGTTGGTAAATCTTTCCTTGTATCGGTAAGTCATACGATCTTATGAGAGCATTTGCAATCTGTAGTCACAAAGTGCAACCTGTATTGGATCATTTGTTTGTCGAAAATGGTAGCTCACATGCTTTGGGCATTAGCAGTGGTAGGTTGGGAAAGTTTAACAAGCACACCCTATAACTGCTGAATAAATTTCGCGACTCGTAAGCTAAGGGGCAGCGATAACCACTTTTTGATAGAAGGGATCTGCGTAGTGGTAGAAATAAATGCAGTGATTAGCGTATTTAAGGATGGAGACTTCATTCTTTGAAAATAAGAATCTTCACTTCGAATACAGTGCTTCCTTTCGAAACAATACAACCCAATAAGAATTGGAATTTCAAATCCTCATAACCTATCTGTTTGGGATATAAACATAGAAATCACTACATTTGTATGCCTATCTGTTACCCTTGTGGAGCTGAAGGGGGCATTTACCACATTTATAGCCAAAGTAATGGGCATGGTTATCATGAAGAATTTTTGGGGGCTCCGCCCTAAGCTCCCGTCTTCTCATTAAATGCTCATGAAAATTCAATCTGCACCCCACCGAAGATTTAGCTTCATAGCCGCTCTGCTTGAATCACATGAAATTGAATGGAGTGACTGACATAGGTGTAGACTTAGGAGGCACTGGGGCTCTAGCCTCCCCTGAAAAAATTTGGGGGGCTCAGCCCCTCTGGGAAAGTTGGAAGTTCAATTTTATAACTAACTCTTAAGGTTCTTGTCACTAATACGAATGTCTCAAGAACGATTAAATGCTGTGGCACTAATGAAAATACACAAAGAAGAGGTAATGAAACTGTCAATTGATCAAGAAATGCCGTGAGAAAGAGTACATTTTTGTGCCTTGATAGAAGCGATTACCTAAATGCAGGGCCGGAAAAACGTTGTTGAAAGTGGGGGGGGCCAAAGTCGTGAAGATTGTTTTGCCCCTCAAGGGTCTAGCAGCGTGGCATAGGCACAACTGCAATGATGGAATCATTGCTTATAACAGCTGGGGGTGTGGGGGGCACTGTAAGCCCTCTAGCGGGTCCATGGCAGAGATCTGGCAAGGGTCCAGGGGGCGGAGCCCCCGGAAGCTCTTGGGATTATACCATCTACGAGGCCTAAAATGGCTTAGGATCTTGCATATCCTACGCAAACCTTGTAGAAATGAAGACCGTGAAAACTCTAGATCCGCCCCTTTTGAATAAAAAGCACTCCGAATTTAGCAATTAATTTTCGGAATTTTTTAATACCAAAGCTCCTCAACACTTGCAAGAAATCCACTGAATAAATTGAAAAAATATCTTTCCTGAAGAATCAAAACAAAACAAATCGTAAAACAATGATCCTCTAAAAACAAGAATACATAAACATTTACAAGTTCGCTTTAAAAGTTAGTAAATCTTCAAACGAATTTCCCGAAATAATCTCGTCTTCCTTTTTGCTTATGGAAATTTATAACGGCCAAAGAGTTGAAACGTTTACTTTTCATAGTTGCGCGTAACCAAGTTTTCAAACGACGAGCGGTTGAAAATGACCTCTCTGGGGTACAGGATGTTGAAGGGTTTACTAAGAGAAGCTTTATTGCGTGAATGATATTAGGCATTAATCCTCTTTCTCCTTCAGAGCAATCCTTTACCACCTGGTATATGTCCTTGAAGCAGGCCACCTTGTCTTTAATAATGGTTCGTAAAACGTTTGTTTCTGTTTTAAGCGCAACGAGGTCAATTTCATCCCCATACAATTTTGATTTGTATTCCTCCAGTTCCTTATTTGTCTCTTCTGGTAAATAAATGCTTTTTAATAAAAGTGACTTGATACTTGCAAATACTTTAACACTTTCCTGGTCAAACCGCTCTTTTATGGAGTTGATGATGGCATCCAAAGCTTCGTAATATATTGTACGGCAGGGGTGTCCAAAATTTTTGCGACGGGGGCCAGATTTTCTGTTGTAACAGTGGTGGGGGCCAACCTTTTTTACATATAGCAACGATAATGTAAGAAAATTTTGGAAGCCACTTTGTTTTTCACATTTGCTTTTTTTGTTTCAATTTCAACATCTTAAGAATGTTTTTGGTACATTTGAAACAAGCAGATCACGTGCAATTGAATATTCACTTAAACTTTTTTCTTAAACAGAGGTAATTGTGCTTTTACGTGAAAATTTTATTTGAAAATGAAATATGTTACCATGGCAGTTCAATGTCAGCCGTGCTTTTAAATAAAATAACAGACAAATAAGCAAGCAATAGTCGTATCCAAAAATCCAGGACTCATTTAACATTACATATCAGTAAAAGATGAATGTTGAATCAAAATTAAGAAGTTTATTCTGGAGTGACTTGTCTGAATTTATGACTGGTTTTAATCTTAACAAAACAAAATGACCTCTGAAGCTTATCTTAAATGACTAGTCTGCATTAATGTGATGGGTGATAGTGAGATTTGGACTTCAGCACTAAGTTCAGGTCTGGCTCAAGTGCAATGGTATTGATGCTCAAGATGTCTCGCAGGTGAGAGTCTGTTAGCCGTCCCCTCCCACGGTTCTTATTTATGTTCATAACCGAGAATGTCTTCTCACACAAATATTTTGACCCAAACAAGCTCAGCATATTCTTTGCAAATATTCGAATCTCGCGACACTTGTCCTTATCCAACTGTAGGTAAAAATTGGCGAGAAAAAGTTGCTGGTGCCGATTGCGGCTCTCAGTGTCACACTGCAGTTCAATGAGCTCCAGCTGCAAATGGTTCGGAACATCGTCTGTGTCCACGGAGAAAGGTGAGGAAAACAAAGTACTTTCCCTCTCGATAGTTGCAAATTCCTGAAAATGTGCCTTGAACTGTTCAGCCAGAGATGAAATATGTAATGCGTATCTCCTCGTTTGCGCACTGAAATTGCTCTGTGGGAATCTGGTCACGATTTCTTGCAGCGCTAACAAATGTGCAGTATTGGGTATGGCCTCAAAAGCAAGTGTCTTTTAAATAGTTGCAACTTGGCTTCAAAAGCTTTAATTTTTAAATAAAGTTGGCTTATGACTGCCTCTGGTCCCTGGAGACTGGTGTTAAGAACATTAAGGTGCTTTGTTATATCAACTAGAAAACCCAAATCAGCCAGCCACAAAAGG
>OLMO02000324.1:11863909-11876762 GCA_900291935.2 Cassiopea xamachana
GATGAACTGTTTATCAACCTTTTATTCCTGGTAAATGAATCTGTGCATTAAACGAAATCAAATTCCACCCAGGTTTTTTCTTGAAAGTTCCTTATTTAAGTGGTGAATTAAGCAATCTTTAATTCAAAGTTGCGCCTAACAAAGAAACTGACATGTCATTATAATCGAAAGCAAAATGTAAAATAACATCAAAGCAAAAATCGGTGAACTTAAATCCCGTGCGTCGATCCAACATTTCCTCATGATCTCTACGGAGGGGCCTGCAATGCTACTTATCGCAGAAGATGCTAGAAAAAGAATCAAGTCATAAGATCTCCTTCAGAAATCACAAATTGAAAAAGTAAGTAAATTTAGAAAGGAAAAAATTTAATGCTCATGCCGTCTATTGAAATGATGAAAACTGGCATTAACTTGCTTCTAGTGAGTGCTGTACCACCATGAGTACCAAAATGCCACTTGACTTGCAATGTTCATACATTGACAACTTATGAAATGTGATGATTTGAATCATGATTATGAATTGCATATGCACTGTTCTATCAATGAGGCATAGAGGTTTGGCTGTTTGACAAAGTTACAAACCGTATGTTGTAAAACAAATTGTACCAAAAGTGAGAAAGTGTAAATTCACCTGTGGTCAACAACTCAGCATATGTTTTAGCCACATTACTGTAGCATGACGCTCCTACGTTCTTAATCTGGTACTTTTGTAATGAATAACGGTACGGTTTAGAACACTTCAATATGCAACCGTGGTAAATAACTGGGGGCAGTACCCCTCTGAGATAGGCTACATATTGCAAATGGGTTCATTAGCATGGGAAAACATATCAACAGGCATAATGCGTTTCTTTCAATAAAGCAATCATTGTGATACTGTTATCAAATTTTAACGGTGACCTCCAAGCCTCCCCCTGTCACCTCCTTCACCACCAGACGAACTGTAACAGACAGTCCTAAACAGTAGTAATGATCGACAATTATTACTACTAACAACTAGTTAACGTGACACAGTAGCACACTAGTTAAACGTTCACATGGGCGAACGAACGATCCAACCCATAACGCTGCTGCCCTTGATCAAACAAACGACAAACCTCAGGCCTACAAGCACGTATTGCAACAAACCTCAGGCCTAGAAACACGCCTTGCCAGCGCAAGCGTTTCCTCAGGCCTACAAACACGTCTTGCCTTCCCGAGCGCGAAGTCTTCCTGTTCGATCAAGAGGGCATGGCAATGCGCGCCTCCGCATTTACCATCTTTCAGATATTCAAGATGGCAGCCACATCAAAATAACGAAGAATCTCACAACAGATACTAATGTAAGAATACATTGTGAAATCCTCAGATGCTTTTGAAGAACAAAGGAAAGTGATTAATACTCATACCAGTTACTGTGATTGAAACAACTGGCTTCAAGACATAGACCGTGGTAACTACACCACCACCAGGATCTATATCCAAACTGACAGATGATGAAAATGTACATGTTGAATCATTATATTGAAGATCATGAATCACTAATGTACTGTTTGATGATATCACTTCAACTCTTCCATTAAATGGTGCAGGTACTGTTGATTCCAATGTTAAGGCACCATTTTGTCCAGTTCTCTTTGCAATTGTTTGAATAGTTGGTTGTAATGTAGTATTGAATCTAATTGTTTGTTCCTTGTAAGCTACGGTAAAAGCTCCACTTGGTCCATCTCCGATATACGTATAATTCCAATGTATCCAAACCGATGATCCTTTTGTTGCAATAATGCGACTTGGTGATGAGTTCGCTTCAACTGGACTTAATGCTTGCCCATTCACTGCAAGTCCTACAAACAAAAAGAACAAAAGCTGAAACAAAACTATTCTAACAATTAATTAATAGTTTAATATATATCCACCATTTAAAATGCCTCCAAAGAGAGCAATGGTAGATGATAGCTTTTCTGTAACTAGTTAGCTGCATAAAGTCGTTGCATAATAAAGTAGTTAGACCCAGTGTGTGCATGCTGGCATATGTGGTGGTGAGTGCATTTAACAAACTAATATAAAGATTTAACAATAAGCTTTAAAGTCTCTAACCTAAAAAAAGCAGATGCGTTTTAGAATTGACTCGACAAAATACGACAAATCTATTATAATCAATGGGGTTTGAAAGCAAAAGTTGTGTATACTTCAATGACGTTCAATCACACTTAAATGTCGAAGATATTTTCCAACCCCTCCCCGCACAAACTATTCCCATCCTCCCAAAAATATTCGGTACTCCACAGTAGACGTGTAGTTGCGAGGGGTTTGACTTGGGAAGATCCTGCTGCTGCGAGAAGACTCAAAGTCAACATTGAGATCAATGCGATATTGTTATAGTGTCTCTGTGGTGCTACTTTTAACGATCACTTGAAAGTTGAACCAGGGCGGTATCGAAAGGGATATTTGGAGATGTCATGCCTGTCATGGAAAAGTTTTTGTGGATACATCATTCCGTGTATCGATAAGTCATACGATCTTATGAGAGCATTTGCAATCTGTAGTCACAAAGTGCAACATGTATTGGATCTTTTGATTTGTCGAAGATGGTAGCACCCGTGCTTTGGGGCATTAGCAGGGTAGGTTGGGAAAGTTTAATAGGCACTCCTATAACTCCTGAATAAATTTCGCAACTCGTCAGCTAAGGGGCAGCGATAACCACTTTGTGTTAGAACAGATCTGCGTAGTGGTAGAAATACATGCAGTGATTAGCGTGTTTAAGGATGGAGACTTCATTCTTTGAAAATAAGAATCTTCACTTCGAATACAGTGCTTCCTTTCGAAACAATACAACCGAAGAAGAATTGGAATTTCAAGTCCTCATAACCCATCTGTTTGGGATATAAACATAGAAATCACTACATTTGTATGCCTATCTGTTACCCTTGTGGAGCTGAAGGGGGCATCTACCACATTTCTAGCCAAAGTAATGGGCATGGTTATCATGAAGAATGTTTTGGGGGCTCCGCCCTAAGCTCTCGTCTTCTCATTAAATGCTCATTAAATTTCAATCTGCACCCCACCGAATAGATTTAGCGTCATAGCCGCTCTGCTTGAATCACATGAAATTGAATGGATTGACTGACATAGGTGTAGACTTAGGGGGGCACTGGGGCTCTAGCCTCCCCTGAAAATATTTGGGGGGCTCAGCCCCTGTGGGAAAGTTAGAAGTTCAATTTTATAACTAACTCTTAAGGCTCTTGTCACCAACACTAATGTCTCAAGAACGATTAAATGCTGTGGCACTAATGAACATACACAAAGAAGAGGTCATGAAACTGTCAATTGATCAAGAAATGCCGTGAGAAAGAGTACATTTTTGTGCCTTCATAGAAGCGATTATCTAAATGCAGGGCCGGCAAAACGGATTTGAAAGTGGGGGGCCAAAGTCGTCACAATTGTTTTGCCCCTGAAGGGTCTAGCAGCGTGGCATAGGCACGAATGCAATGATGGAATCATTGCTTATAACAGCTGGGGGTCTGGGGGCGCTGTAAGCCCCCCCAGCGGGTCCAGGGCAGAGCAATGGCAGGGATCCAGGGGGCGGAGCCTCCGGAAGCTCTTGAGATTATACCATCTACGAGGCCTTAAAATGGCTTAGGATCTTGCATATCCTACGCAACCCTTGTAGAAATGAAGACCGTGAAAAACTCTAGATCCGCCCCTTTGGTTGGGGCGTAGTGGAGAGAATTGTTTTGAAAAAGACTGCCCAGATGAATAAAAAGCACTCCAAATTTAGCAATTAAATTTCGGAATTTTTTAAATATCAAAGCTCATCAACACTTGCAAGAAATCCACTGAATAAACTGAAAAAATATCTTTCCTGAAGAATCAAAACAAAACAAATCGTAAAACAATGATCCTCTAAAAACAAGAATACATAAACATTTACAAGTTCGCCTTAAAAGTTAGTAAATCTTCAAACGAATTTCCCGAAATAATCTCGTCTTCTTTCTCTTGCTGAAACGAATTCAATGCCGATGTCTTTTAGATTTAGCATGTCCGTTAAATCTTTATGGATATGTAAAACGGCTAAAGAGTTGAAACGTTTACTTTTAATAGTTGCGCGTAACCAAGTTTTCAAACGACGAGCGGTTGAAAATGATCTCTCTGGGGTACAGGATGTTGAAGGGTTTACTAAGAGAAGCTTTATTGCGTGAATGATATTAGGCATTAATCCTCTTTCTCCTTCAGAGCAATCCTTTACCACCTGGTATACGTCCTTGAAGCAGGCCACCTTGTCTTTAATAATGGTTCGTAAAACGTTTGTTTCTATTTTAAGCGCAACGAGGTCAATTTCATCCCCATACAATTTTGATTTGTATTCCTCCAGTTCCTTATTTATCTCTTCTGGTAAATAAATGCTTTTTAATAAGAGTGACTTGATACTTGCAAATACTTGAACACTTTCCTGGTCAAACCGCTCTTTTATGGAGTTGATGATGGCATCCAAAGCTTCGTAATATATTGTACGGCAGGGGTGTCCAAACTTTTTGCGACGGGGGTCAGATTCTCTATTGTAACAGTGGTGGGGGCCAACCTCTTTTACATATAGCAACGATAATGTAAGAAAATTTTTGGAAGCCACTTGTTTTTCACATTTGCTTTTTTTGTTTCAATTTCAACATCTTAAGAATGTTTTTGGTACATTTGAAACAAGCAGATCACGTGCAATTGAATATTCACTTAAACTTTTTTCTTAAACAGAGGTAATTGTGCTTTTACGTGAAAATTTTATTTGAAAATGAAATATGTTACCATGGCAGTTCAATGTCAGCCGTGCTTTTAAATAAAATAACAGACAAATGAGCAAGCAATAGTCGTATCCAAAAATCCAGGACTCATTTAATATTACATATCAGTAAATATGAATGTTGAATCAAAATTAAGAAGTTTATTCTGGAGTGACTTGTCTGAATTTATGACTGGTTTTAATCTTAACAAAACAAAATGACCTCTGAAGCTTATCTTAAATGACTAGTCTGCATTAATGTGATGGGTGATACTGAGATTTTGACTTCAGCACTAAGTTCAGGTCTGGCTGAAGGGCAGTGGTATTGATGCACAAGATGTCTCGCAGGTGAGAGTCTGTTAGCCGTCCCCTCCCACGGTTCTTATTTATGTTCATAACCGAGAATGTCTTCTCACACAAATATTTTGACCCAAACAAGCTCAGCATATTCTTTGCAAATACTCGAATCTCGCGAAACTTGTCCTTGTCCAACTGTCGGTAAAAATTGGCGAGAGAAAGTTGCTGGTGCCGATTGCGGCTCTCAGTGTCACACTGCAGTTCAATGAGCTCCAGCTGCAAATGGTTCGGAACATCATCTGGGTCCACGGAGAAAGGTGAGGAAAATAAAGTACTTTCCCTCTCGATTGTTGCAAATTCCTGAAAATGTGCCTTGAACTCTTCAGCCAGAGATGAAATATGTAATGCGTATCTCCTCGTTTGCGCACTGAAATTGCTCTGTGGGAATCTGGTCATGATTTCTTGCAGCGCTAACAAATGTGCAGTATTGGGTATGGCCTCAAGCAAGTGTCTTTTGAATAGTTGCAACTTGGCTTCAAAAGCTTTAATTTTTAAATGAAGTTGGCTTATGACTGCCTCTGGTCCCTGGAGACTGGTGTTAAGAACATTAAGGTGCTTTGTTATATCAACTAGAAATCCCAAATCAGCCAGCCGCAAAAGGTCATTTAGTTCTTGCATAGGTTGTTTCTTTTCAGCCGAAAACTCCCAGTAGTTAACAGGGAGAGACAGGCACAGCAAACAGGACATAACAGGGGCACCATCTGGGGTTTAAAACACGATACTCTACTATTCAACAACTCAAACACTGAAATCACACATGCTACGCTGCTGAAAAAACCGGAAAAAACAATTACAGTTTTAGGAGAGCCAACAGCAGGGACTGGATATGAATTGTTATTTCTTGAGACACTGATCATGAATCCTAGCGGGTTGGGAGTTGTGTTGTGTAACTTGCTGTTGGTCTCTAGTAGGGAAATGAAGAATATTAATAATGCTAGCCAAATAACAGTATACGAGCGTTATATATTTCATGACTAGGCTGAGGGCAGGATAAAATTTGACCGAGGGCCGGACTTTGGACATGCCTGTTGTACGGTAATGCTCCTTCACTGTTTTGGGGTGATATGGCTCACTACTCTGACTCTGTGGATCATTAACAGTAAAAAAATCAGTAAGTGTTTTATAGTTAGGATTCTTTCTCTTTCTTGGTAATTCAGGATCTGCGATGAAATTAAACGATGACGCTTTTCTGCTCACAACTTCAAAAAACAAGTCAGCAGAGCTTTCGCTTCTCATATTTTGAAAGGTTTCAACAGTTTTCATTGCAACCGACTTCCCCTCAGAGGCGGACAGCTGTTCTTTTTGCAAAGTTTTCGAAAGATTATCAGTGAACGAGTTAACTGTGTGAGCTAAATTATGACCGAGGAAAAAGCGAAATTGACTCATTTGACTTTGGCAACCGATGATGCGAGAACAAGTTTCGCGATCCAATCTTTCTGTTATTTACTATTATTTACATCATAAAGTTTTTTCGCAACACTTATTTTGCCATGATATCCAAAATCTCATCCTGAAAGTGATGATGAATATACTTTTTCGTTCCACCACATTGTTTCGACATAATTCTTTCTTTGATCCAAGGGTGATCTTTAGCACCTAATAGTAACAATTGTGTACAATTATCATCGAAGTCGTCATTGCCACGAAAAGCAATGCCTTGTCGAGCTAAATACTGCAATGATTCCATGACAATTGTTGGATGCTGACGCTCTCTTTCTCTCTTTTTCACAATCTGGTCACTGATCATCTCTTTTGGATCTCCACATTTCGGGATAGTTGTTTCATATTCTAGGGCAGCAGCATGACATTTGCTTTTTTTCATGTTCTCTAAAACAGTTGGGAGCCTTTTTCCAGTTTCGAAACCCTATTGCTTTGTAAGCAGGTTCTTTGGTATATTCTGCTGTTAAATGGTGTTCATGAGTGAGACAATAAGAACAAAAAACGCAGTCTCTTCGCACGTCATAGTGTAGCCATTTAAAATCCTGGAACCATTGGTGCTGGCAACGGCGATGCGAATTTTTTTCCGTATACCATCGAAAGCATCCCAGTCCATCGAAAGCATCCTAAATTTCCACGTGGCCCTGATTTTCAAGTTGCTGTTGCAGTTTCCATGCTTCGAGTGTTGAGTGTTTGGCAAGAACGCAAGTTGACGAATATACCTCCAGACTCAGATTCAGAGAAGTGAAGTTGAAAGTGCAATTGTCCGTTTTCAACAGAAGTTATTTTTCAAATCTAAACACCTCTTATCTATACAACGAGAGGGCTTTCCAGGAGAACGGAACTTGTCTCCTAAGTACACTTAGGCCTTCGTAAGATAGGCCAGCGGCGATCACGATTTCCAAACTTTGATTTAGGAAACTCAAAGATTTTTCCGGACGAAAATGGGCAATAAAGTTTTCTGCAGGAGCTACAATGTCACTTCTATTTACACTTTTTATAGCATCTACTTCCTCAAAGTCATTATTTACATTAACAATATTTACATCATATGAAGATCCCGTAGTACTGGTCTGATTATGACTGGTTGTTGTTGCAGAGCTTTCATTTGACTTTAAAAATGTTTCTATATTAGACTTTCATATCAACATCACTTCTCTTTGTCTTTAAACATGATCACGTTTCTCTTTTCTTTATAACTATTTTTATTCTTCAAAAAGTTTTGATTTGGACAAGATTAACCCTTCAAGGCCTTGTGTCGGCAGTGAAGTCGTGCACATGGTTTATGGAGCCATTATCAATTTATCTCGCTTTAAATTTGAAAATCGGAGCGAATTTTCAGTAATCACAACTTCCATATGAAAACGAGGCATTTATAGCATTGACTTGGAACTTCTTTAAATATCATCATGGCTGCACTGGCTGTAAGTTATCAAAGTTTTTCAAAAAGCGTTTTGTCAGCGCAGACATTGCACAAACTTTTAGGCTCAATCAGAAATTGGAAAACCTCATTTCGTTGGAACTAAGTATTTCAGAGTGGGAAAGTAAGTGATTTCATTACAGGTACAGTTGCTCGTTGCTCTTCGTTTTAGGCCCATCAACAATGGACAACTTAGGTTTTTCTTGTTGCATGGAAACCAAATAAGGGAAGGATTTAGAAAAAATATTCAAAGTTGTCCTCGCCTCTCCCAGACAAAAATTTTCTCTTTTTTTGCCTTTAAAAAAGACTGTCAAATACGTATGCTATGATTATCTTCATGAAAAAAATTTTGCTCCAAAAAAATTTGGGGGGCCATGGCCCCCCGGCCTCCCGGTATTGCCGGCAATGAAATACTCTGGTATTTTGAGTAAGTTTATTAAATATTGCTAGGGTGTATCAGCTATATGAAGAAAATAATCAACAGGAGTAGCCTAAAGTCAAGGAAGAGAAATGGTCTAAAAATTGCTTTCTTGAATACAGTTTCCCTTCAAAAACACAAATCCGAACTTGGAATTATCCTGCATGATAACAATATTGATATTATTGGCCTTAGTTAGACACGTCTCGATAGTAAAGTAAACGACTCTGAAGTCTCAATGCATGGGTATAGGATATATTGGAATGATAGGGGTAGCAACGGAGGAGGGGTAGCAGTACATGTAAGGGAAAATCTACCTGAACCCATTGTCAAGATAAAAAGTGACAAACTGGAGCTCATCTCTCATGAAGTCTCCCATAATATCCATGCAAAATCGTTACATCTTGTATGTTGGTATCGACCTCCAGCTGCAGGTGTTGATGAGTTTGCATTTGAAAATCTAAGGGAAATTTTAAAGGGCCTAGATAGAGAAAAGATCGGAGACACAAACTGTGACTTAAAATGCAGCAAGAACGCAAATGCCAAACAGCTCAAGTCGATCTACTATGAATACCAACTCGTGCAGTTGATCAAAAGTTATACGCGAGTTGCTGTTAAGACGACAGAATCAGGAGAGCAAAGAACAAGTAATACATTAATTGACCATTTCTCTTCCTCACATTCCAATTATATTACAGAGGCGGATGTAATTAAAACTGGAATGGTTGACCACTATCTGGTGTATGGAATTCGGAAAATTAATGCCTGGCAAAGTTCCAAAGTAAAAAGCAAAAAGTAATTGAATCGCGTAATATGAGAAAATGCAATAAAGCATATTTCCGAAATGACATAGAGCAGGTAGAATGGAAAACTATCCTCAGTCCGTATTGTGATAATACCACGAATATGGCGGCCATATTTCAGGAGATATTCGAATAATTAAGACGTAAAAGGGTTCGAAGTGATTTCGCTCCATGGCTTACTCCCTCTCGCAAAAGATCAATTATTGAAAGAGATAAAGTGAATGTGCAAGCGGAAATCTCTCCCGAAATATGGTCGGCTTACAAAAGGAAGCGTAATCAAGTAACAAAAAGGATGCGTAGATTTATTAGGGATTATTACAGCGGGTTAATTGAAGAAAATATAAGAGAACCTAAGAAAATGTGGTTAACAATAAATAAAGTACTCGAGAAAACTGTTGAGACAGTTTCACTCTCCAGTTTAGAAGTAGAAGATAAATCCCTAACACGTGAGCGGGATGTAGTCGAAGCAATGAATCGCCACTTTGCTTTATTTGGTCCTAAGCTAGCAGAGAAGATCACTTCGAGGCCAAATGATGATTATCTCTGCTACATTGCAACTGAGGCAAATCTAGTCTGACGATAACAATATAACAATAGCATTAAATGACAAAGAGAAACTAGTTGCTGATGCACAAGCTAAGCTGCATAATGGATGAGAGTAACCAAGCTTAGTCTCAACCCCTTAAAAACTGAATATATGATCATAGGTCATCCGATGAAAGCAAATGGTATAAATGCTCCGACTGGATGAGAGTTAGGTACCAAAGAAATTAAGCGAGTTTGTAATACCAAATCGCAAGGAGTAATGGTGGATGAATATGTGAAAAGTGTTAAGAGTAAGATCTGCGGAGGACCTGCTTCACTAAAGGAGTTGAAAAATATTCTCCTTCAGCCAAGCTATGTTGTGTTTATTATGCTATTGTGTAAAGTCATCTTCGCTACGCAGATGTAATCTGGGAAGTCTTCCAGCGAGAAAAGTGGAAACTCTCCAAAGATTGCAGAATAGAGCCCAGCTGATAATTGAAACTGCTAGAGTAAAAGATAACAGGTCCTGTGATTGGCTGAGCGTCAGTAATCTAATCTCGTTTGATCGACTAGTTATGACGTATAAGATTATAAACAAGCTAAGCCCTGAAAGTCTTTGGGATAAAATTGAGCTAAGATCAGTCCACTCAAAATATGAAACAAGGAATTGCTATGATCTTCAAATCCCAAGACTAAATACGAAACGTGCAAAAATGACTTCAAATACTAGGCTTTTAAATTATGGAATGATATGCATGTTAATATACGAGATGCCACAACTCTCTAATGCATCAAAAAGAAATTAAAGCACATCTATTGGCTGATCAAAAATAATAACTGAAAACACGACCTCCTGGAAGAGCAGAAATATTAGTATTACTTGCCATTATGCATGTTAATTTTGTTTTCTTAATATATTATTTAAAGTCTATATATATGCCAATGTAATATTTTAGTTCCTGAAGGGCTACTTTTTCGTGTATAAATAATCGACTACATTACACATTACATTACATTACGCCACGCCATTTTTACTAAAATAGCAGATGACGCTTTGCCCGTGAGATTTAAAACAAAGTATATGCCGCGACGCACCGCGATTTACCTCGAAGCATCGCGATGCGTGCAGTGTGAATTGGCCTTTATACCTTTGGTCATCTCAGACTATTGTTAGACAAATTAGAGATTCGTGACTCCATGTTGTAACACTGGAATTTGAAATGAGGGATTGCAGTTGGACATGAGTGATCGTATTTGCGCATGCGCAATGTATTTTGTACTACAACTTCTATAGAGCTAAATTAGCCGGTGCAATAACTACATAGATCTAAATATATAGACCATTTAAATACATAGATACAACTACAGAGAGCTTGCACGAACTTCCTTGTACTAGATGTGTTTTCCTAACTTGGTAAGGAAATTCTTGCCATTTGGTAATAAAATCTTTGTTGTTAAAAACAGTTATACTCTAACATTCATAATAAAGGGACGGGAGGGGGTCTAGGAAAGTTCTGAAATTAATGATTGGGGGTTCAAAATAGGTGGAGTTGGGGGGGCCGTAAAAAGAGACTTTACAAGAGAAAAGAAACGAAACTGATTGCAGACATGTCTGTTCATGCAAAAACAGGAAAACAGAAGACAAGGATATGTCAGTTTCTTGGGAGTCACTACATTCATATATTAAGAGGAATGATCTATGTAGATATGAAGTGAGTCCAAAATTGTTAAAAGTAATAGATGAGGGGGTTATAATAAGCAGCAGAGTTTTCACATCAGCGGGGTCATTGATTCATTTATGTCTCCACAGCCTGTAAATGGTTTGAGCTTTGTCTTTTTCTCTTGTACTTTTTGCGTCTCTCTGCATTCCAGTCTTTATTCATTCCTTTGTTACAGTTTTCAAGCTTTTCGGCTTCTTTTTGGTAGTTATCAAAAACCCTTAGCCAAACCCTATCCGTGGAAGTGTATTATGGTGAAATACCTTAATGGCTAGTCTTGACATACGTCCATTCCCAAAGTTGGCAGGTGTTCTAATTGAATGGCACTTTATTCAGGTTACAGTAGCGTGAAGGCTACAATCACTAAATGAATCTCGAGAGTGAGCTTTACATGCAATGCACTTTGGCTGGCAAGACATCTTTTGGACATACATCATGTCCGTGGTGCGACTTCTAATACTAGACAGGCAAATCTTTGGTGGTAAGAAAACTTCAGTTGTACATCCATAAATAAGAAATAAAGGTAAAGTTGATTCAAAATACTATATAGATGAAACTAAATATGAACCAGGGAAGAGTTTGTCTGAATGCATGATTAGTCCAAAAATCACAAGGCATTTGATGCGAAACATTCTTTTCCGTACGGTTCTTTGTTCTGTAAATGTCAGATGGCCTTCATCCATGAGAACTTGGATCAGTAAGGCAGTATTCTTGTAAGTGTAATAAGTAACGTTATCTAAAAGCTAGAAGGAAGTCAAATTGCAAAAGAAAAAAATATAGTATTCCTTCTCGGAACAAACCTTCGCTGCGTTCAAACTTCACCTAACGCACTAACATTACATGATCTAAGATTCACATCGGCAAACAGCCAACACCAAATAGACTCAACAACAGGCGGCTACCAGCCGCCGACCTCAGCGATACTCTGGCCGCGAGTTGTCATGACATCCCAATGGGTAAAGTAGAGCATAGTCACAACTTGTTACTCACAACTTTTTGATGGCAGTTGTCTTGTGCTTTATCTATTGTAGAGAGTGAGTTTATTTCGTAATCAAAGTGTGACCATATGATATGCAGTGAAAATCAGATAATTGTTGTGTTGGTGACTGAACAGAACAAGACATTCCTTGATTCTGAAGACAGTTGTGGCCATATGTTGCGTTGACTAAATCAACAAGTATTTGCTCCACTTATGAATCTGAAAAGCAGTAATTAAAGGCTGTATCCTCTTTAACAAGTTTAAGTGAGCTCTTGTTTGTGAAATGGACCCCTATCCTTGAAAGTCTATCAGACACAAAAACAGAAAATGGTGAAAGAATGCCAGTATTCAACTCAAAATAATTAGTTGGTAGGGCTGTTTATAAAGGTATCAAAGTGTTTGCCATTTTGCCTAAAAAGAAGAAGCTAGAAGTAGAAAAGCTTGCA
>OLMO02000324.1:11894234-11915514 GCA_900291935.2 Cassiopea xamachana
TACATCATACTGTAAATAGATGTTGAACTACTGTGCTGTTTTTGCTCATTAACCAGACAGTCGTGCCTAGATAAAACGGAACAACCAATTTCCGATTCTTGTGTTGCTCGGCCTCACTTTTGACATCAAATTGACCGCCAAAGGATAAAGAATCGTCACTATCTGTGGCTAGGCCTCAATTTGTACCTTAAATTGACTCCCCTCCCCAAGTGATAAAAAGCATTCATTAGTTATTATGTAGTTGGATTTCATTTGAACCTTAAAGTCAATAGGATAAAAGTGACCATTATCACTGCCATTAATTTTCAATTATTTAACTCCATGTAGCTAGGATCGGAACTTAGCTGCAGCAAACAGAGCATTAAGTAAAACAGACAGAATATAGGTGATTGGGCAGATATAACATAATGCAATTTCTAAAGTCAGATACGCCTAAAAAATCTAGTGTGAAGCTAAATCGTCTGTTATACTGAAGTAACTTTTAAGTGTACAAATATCATTATACATAAAAAAGCATAGGCAAGACTCATCCTAGCCAATTCATTCAAAGTTGTCAATGCAGGTTGATGCCGAGATCTGTTTTATACACTTTCTACAGCAATGTATTATCAATGACAGGGTGCTATAGACAAGAACACTTAGGGAAATAGAATTCTTAAGGTCCCTGGCCTGGGTGTGGTCTCCAGAGACATGCAGCAGTTTCCAAATAGGTAACTTATACTTGACAGTTTATATATAACCAATCAACTGGAATGAAAACCTTATCATTATGGGGGGAATTCCCATTTTCTCCGCCTTTACTTTTAAGGAGATAACGTTAATGGTCCATATTTCATAATTGCCTGAGACACCACAACAGCTAATGATGGAAATCATCTAATATAATAGAGGCTAAGGAAGGCTTTAAAATTAACCATCACAGATCCAAGATAGGGAATAAAATAAAGTGTGCAATTATTTCTCATTGCTCTAGTGTAAATGCAATACATAACAGATACAAATTTAATTTTAAACATATTCCCTATTTGGCAGGCAGCCTTGTACAATATGTTTAAAAGAGATACATACATCAGTCTATTACGCTACAATACAATTACAAAATATACGTGTTCTGTGAATTGACTGTACAGTTACTTATACTGAATTGACAAATGATTATGCCTCACATACCTCCTAGAAATGAGATAAAGTGTGGCATTCTACAAAGCCATTAAAATAACTATATAATCAAAAATTAAATGAGCTCCGAATTGATTGTCATCATTCCCATGCAGCTCATAACAAATCATGAGCAGAAAACGCATGCTAACAAGTGAAAGTCTGGTAACAATGACAATGAATCAACTACTTAACCATTCATTAATTAATGTTCATTATAATGATCTCAAGAATGATAGTATTCGTACATACTGTTACTTGTGATACACTAACATGGTAGGATGAAGATTGGACAATGAAAGGTTCATAGGTAGGACAAACTTGCATCAGAAATTATGGCATGTAAGTAGATAGTAGGGACTGACAAAAAAGTTCATAACTAGAGCTACGTATGTAAATAGCCAATACAATGTCTATCGCCTACCTATATATATATATCAACATTATCTTATGTGACATTATCATACTAACCGAATCATCATATTAGCCATAACTTATGTTCCAGTTTCCTCTCAGTGTTGAAACGCTTTATGTCTATCATTTACCAGAAAAAGTAAGGAGGTGGATGTGTTCAGATAATCTATCAGATTTCTCATTTACTTATAACTTTCATTCTGCAAATTCATTTGCAAAAACCACTTATTTACAAATGACAACTTAAACCACTTTGAAATCTTGTTCTAGAAATTATTGTATTTCAAATAAACAAGCTAGCCTCGATGTCATCATCTACAGGAATAGAAACCCTGCTTTTCATTAAAAGCAATGAATTGATGGGCATGCTGAATTGGGAGCATTAAAAAGCCTTGAGGGGAAGGTGTCTGATAAATTTGAGCAGAATATGGGCTGGTTTCCATAAAATCATAAGGAATCTTAAGGAGTCGCAGGCTATCTGATGCTGTCTATGGTAGTCTCTTGATAGACCTGTTTCCATATCGTCTTAAGAAATCGTAACTATAGTTAGGAATTTGTAAAGATCTGGAAGGAAGGCAATTGGTGTAATATTGTCAAAGGCCTGTCCACTGATTCAGACTCATCAGGCTCTAGGTCAATAACCACGTGGGTTGTTTTACTATTGTTAGAAGAAATGTTATTTTTATGATTACTGTAAATTCTCCTTTTACTCCCCCTTTCAATTAATCTCCATTCTCTATTAAGTCCCCTCCCATAGAAAATGTAGAATACTACCAAGTGTAGGTAACCTTCAATGAAGTAACTAAACTAAGCTAGAAAAACTTTGAAAGCAATAGTTTTCATGCTATCAAGAATCAAAATCATCCATTGACTTACATCATATCAAAACCTTATATATCAACAGTTCCTACACAATTGTTCAATTTTGTTTGTTCTACTGTGGACGAATGATGAACAAACTAAACAATAAGAGCACTGTTCTCTATTTTCAAGCATCAAGTATTTAGTTAACTCTTGAAAACTTTCAAGAAATTCATCAACTCTCTCTCTTATAGCTCCCCTCTAAAAGCCTCCTTTAAAGTGCTTGAAATTAGCAAGCCTTCAAGATGGCTTAATAGAGAAATTACGGTATATGGAAACCAGCTCCATGAGATCACTACAACAAACATTGTACTTCCACTATCTATTGGAAGTTTCCACAGGCAGACAAGGCCTTTGCAAGGGATACCATCTGTGTGGGTGTGAAATGAGATTTTACCGAAAGAATGGGCGTGGTAGCTACAGTTGCTTGAAGTAAAAGGTTGGAGTTGGTGTATTGTGGAAGCAGGGGCGTATGACCGGATTCCCTAAGACATTATTTGAAAACCACACCCTTTACTTTGGCTATAAAGGTGACCAACGTCATTGTTTATACCACAAATGCATTGGAAAATCATGAAATTGTAGTAACTCTTGAACTCGAAGAGAAAATGTTTGTGGCGTGCAGGCAGTATATATTATATTGAAAGGAAGTAATAAATTGGAACTGAAGTCTTATATCTTAAAAGCATGAAGCTTCCCATTCAATCTTTAAATCATTGCATATTTGAACAATCTATCAATACACAAAATTTTTGTTTTGCTGCACTAAATTACTATCGAAATAGTCAGCAATAGATATGGTGGCAGCTGATAGCATCTTGCCGGCGAGTTGCAAAGCTTGTCGAAAAATCGTAGGTTGTGTCTATGAAAATTTCCAAAGGAACTGAACCTACTGATATTGCTGAAAGAATGCTAGATATCTATTTGAGGCACATGACAGGAGCTAATACAGACTGAATGTTTTATCAAAAGTTGCAAAGCTTCTCAAAAAAGCATAAGATTTACTGATAAAAGGCCATGTTTGCCGACAGAGCATTCTCCAGTTGGATGTGCTGCATCCACAACGCCCATTTGCAACGGCCCTGGGGACACAGTAACAATGAATCTTTACCACAAACGAGCTAATAGACAACCGTAATTAAATTAACAAATTACGAGTTTATGATAGTTAATATTCACGATACTCGAATACGAAAAGTGCTAACATATGAAAAATGTAGTAAATATTAATCAAAAATTCGAATCTTGAAAGTGTCACTCACATCAACTTACATCGACCAAAATCCTCTAATGTGACCTAGAATACAAGTGCAAACATATGAAAGGACGCGATTCTTTATATAATACAAGGGCGGATCTAGGGTGAGTTCCAAGAGTTCTAGAACTCAGTCAGAAGTTATGAGTCATAAGAAAAAATCAATAAAGAATTCTTTTTTGTTTCAAGGAAAGCATAATGAGCTGCACCTTTTTATCTTGTGTCTGTTCTTTCTAAAATATGCACATAAAAAGTCATATACCTCTCCCTTCAGCGACCAGGCTAAATGCCCTCGGAAAAATATTGCAAACTCTACCCGCTGTGTTGTTTCCTCTTTGTCGAATTCTGTCGGTTTAGAGTTCTTCGAAACTGTGTTCGGAACTGAAACATATGTGTTCTCGATTGTGTTTGGAACTGAGACATCTCTATTGTAGTCATGTTTAGAACTTACACCTATGGGTCACAAGCATAGAAATATAAGGACTAGAATGAGCGGTCTATTGTCCCCCTTTTGTTTTGTGCATAATACACATGCAGAGCAAAGATGGTACCAACACGTTGGCAAAAGATGTGCGTAAACAAAGGACTCGCAGTGCAAAGAGTTTACACCGCTCCTCTTTTTTTGCTGCTGGATTGAAATAAAGCAACAGAATATCGAGAAAAAGTCATATTTTAGTAAGTAGTGCCATAAGTATTTGAAATTAATTTATTTTCAACCATTTTTAGTTGATTTATTTACAGGCATCGACTTCAGAGCGTAACAATGTAGGTCGAAGTTTATCGTATCATCTGACTTGGCATTAGTTTTTGACTTGCTTTTCAGGCAAAACCTCTACCAATATTTAAACTTTATAGTATTTTGCTTATTCCTTCTGCTTTGGTATTTGCATCATGAAAAGAAGTTTTGGAACGTAGACAAAGGCCTCTTTGTGTACTTCCCAAAATTGCTCCTTGACTCTATTATGTCAAATAAATCTGCCATCAAAAGGATGAGCTCACTTACTGCCTTGTTGCTTTTAGACCCTGCTACCTGAATATTTTTCAATAATATTATTGCCAGTGGAACAGAATGGCTCATAGTTTATCAAGTCTATCAGCTGAAGCAATCCTTGAAAGGTGGCAGATTTCATTTTACTTTCAAGGAAACTAGAGGGGTGTTTCTAGTTTCTTGATGTTATGCCCAATCATGCTAATACTCTTTTGAGGCCTCACGAAGATAACTGTAGACATCTGGTCATTTTTCAGTAAGCAGGTTAATAGTTTTATACATCAACTATTTTTAAATGTCTTGATTTGAATTAGTTGTTAAGATGTATGCAATAGAGACATGGCCTTTAGAACCTCAATACCATGACAGGACAAATGTTAGTGACAACCTTGTCATGCACTTTACCCTTAAAAGTGTCACAGCCAGCATTTCCAACAATTTTGGACTACCCTTGTCCCATCTGAGTTGTTTTTGAGTTGAAATTTCATCAAGAAACCAAGCTAACCTTTTCAAGGATCCTGATTCACATACAACATTCACTGACTATAATCTTATCATTAGTTGATGCAGCAAATTTAAAGACTTTTTAGTAATTTCTGAAGCCTTGGGCTGTAGAAGTGGAATGAAATGGCAAATGCTTTACTTTCCTGAAATCACTTGAAGCAAGATAATTTGTTGTAATTTTCTGTCTCATTCTGAAATAGTTCATTAGCCATGTGATCAAAGTTTTGATTGATTTTTCATTTTATTTAGATAAAAGTATCAGTTTTTAAGCATCAAAATGAGTTTCTTAATGGCTTCTCCTTTTTGAAGTTTCTTTTTCTTATAACTGACTTTAATTAATTATTCTAGGTGAAATTTTGGAGGTATATTTGTGATTTATTTGTACATGTTTTGGATGCAAAGCAGCATTTTTTGGATGGATTGAATTAGACCTTGTGATTGGAATTGTTGTTCTTTAGAATTTTTTGAGAAGTTATGGCAAACTAAATAGACTGGACAGAATTTTCTTCAGTGGTTTTTACCAACAGATTCAGAATTTGGCCAGGAATAAGGACAGTTATATATTCATTAGAAATCAAACAGCTCTCAAAAACTCATTGTGATGCAGATGGATGCAATTTTTTTAGATGCATTGCAATAAGCCACCCAGCTTACAATTTCTATTTGTGGACTGGAAACCTGTTATATAAACATTGACTCAAAAGTTCATTTTAATTTCATTACTATGTTTTAAGCAGAAGAGTGTTCATTTATTTTGGAATTTTTGTACGCTTGTTATACAAACATTTACTCAAATGTTCATTTTAATTTCATTACTGCCTTCTAAGTAGGTGTGTCATGGAGGGGACTCAGCCCCCCCCACTATGGACCATCTTCTATAACCCAATGTTACTTTTCTCCTTCTTTGTAATACAGCATAGCATGAAAATTGTTCCCAGACCACTGCTTTGAAGCGTTAAGAGTGTTGTTTTATCTTGAAATTCTTGTTATTAGTGAAAATCTTTGTTTGAAAAGCATAAATTGTTGGCTGTGTTTACATTTGCAAGGATAAGGTCCTTTCAGACTTGTTAGCTTGGCGAAGATTTTGTTGAATGTCTAAGCTAAACAGTGTGTATTGAGAAGCCAATCAGAGATGCAACTAGCAATATTTATTTCACTTTGGAGAATATAAGAAAATCTATTGGTAACATGTAGTTACGTTCGAGGGATCTTCCAAGTGATGTTTATTGGCCTAGAAATCTTTCCACCAAACGTGGGCCAGGGCGGCGCCTTTTGAGAAACAGCTTAAGGTCTAAAATCATATAAATGTGTGCATATTTTAAAATAGCACTTTAGAAATGAAAGTTTTATCTCTTATTATACATAGGTTGGCTATGTCCTGCTCCATGACAGGCCTACTTACAGGCGAAATGAGTTGTTTTTCTGTAGAGAACGCAACTTTCTCTTTCAAATTCAGCGAGTATCACAGCTAAATCCATCATAAAAGACTTCAAGTTTGAAGCTGTCACACAATCAACGAAATAAATGCACGAAATTTGTGAAAACATTTCGAGAAAGCAAGTAAGACTGCTACGAAGCACTCTCCACTGTGACTTCATGCAGTTTTCTTGCCAACGTGTTGGTACCATTTTGATTTCCCATAGTCATTACGCGTCACGTGACTAAGCACGCATTCTAGTCCTTCTAATTCTATGGTCACAAGTGACTGATATCTTTTGTTCTCAGCGTTTAGAACTGCGACATATGGGATTCAAATTGTGTTTAGAACTTAGACATATGTGCTCGCTTGAAAACGAGGGCGAAAGGTGCAAGTAATAATGTCGCTGACGTTTACGAAATGGACGAAACGGATGTGAGAGCTAAAATCCCTGACCTGTCAGAGTTTTCAGAAGCATCGCATAGGTTTTTTGACATAAAATATTCCTTGAAAGTCAAGTATTCGAGAGTAAGTGAATCGTTTATTCCTTGTAGGCCTAATCTCCGCCAGGATGAAGTAGGCTAGTTACTTCTCCCAAAAAGTTTTGCTGACGAAGGTTTTGAAGCATACTGGTAAGATTCAGTGCAATCTAGCATTTGGTTGTTAGCATATTTTATGGGTTAACTGTTTTCAAATAAGGTGGTCGAGATAACACTGTTAGATGCTCTGAATGGCCAAGGAAAAAAGCATTCTTGCCCAGAGGAGTTTCCAATACAACTTGCAATTGCCTCATAGTGCAGTTAAATTAACTTTGAGTTCTGGTGCTTAGTTACAGGCTATCAGCCATAAAGTTTTTTTGTGCTAGTAATGATAGTAAGAATACTGAATATTATTGCCATTTAATAGCTGAAAAGCATCATGGCACTATTGAAATTATTAGGAACAGAAGCGTTTGTGGATTCCTTTTGCTCCTTTTCGGAGAAATAAATATATGATTATTGTTTTGAGGTTTATTTTGGGCATTATTGGAGTCCAGGACCCCTCCATTGAACATTGGATGATACAGCCCTTTTGAGTGAGTGAAAAAGCGCTTAGAACAGTTCTTTTTCTTGTCATATTAATTCAAAATAAAATTGTCTTCAATGAATAGGTGCTCACCAAATGGAAACTGTCTCTATAATGCAGTATCCATACTGCTCAAAGGAAATGAGCCACTGGCAATATCACTACAACTTCTCACTTGTGTTGAGCTCTTTGAGAATTCTGAATATTATGCCATACCCCCAAGCATGGAAGAGGTTTTATCAAGTAATGGAGAACAGTTTCTGAATCAAAACAATGCTTTTAGTGCAGTGCTTTTAGATGAAAGCTCTAAATGCTTCAAAGGTGATAGAGTTGAATGCATTAATAAAGAAGCAGCCTTGAACGTGAGAGAAAATTGGTCATCTATGGTATGCATGATGGCATTGTCATTTGTTATCAAAAGAGATGTAATCTCAATATACCCAAAATGTTCAGAAACAAAAATAAGAGCACTTCTAGACTGCACAATAAGACCTAGGGTATAAGTGAATGTTATTGACCCTATAAGAATTCTCTGGTCTAGAGCTGGAGGATTGGATACAAGACCAAATTCCAGGTTTGCCCCAAATCATGTTGTGCCTGTTATTAGATGTAATGAAGATTTACAAGGTGTTTTAGAAAAGGATGCTACATTACAGCTGCTGAATCAAAATTATGATGTAAGATTTGTAGATGGAAGAAGGAAGAGGGACTTAAAGCAAACAAAACTTTGTTTTTTGAGTCACAAAACGGCCCTTTGACCAACAAGATGGAAATGTTGCACGAGTTTAGATTAACCAAACTGAAATGGTAGGTACCAGTAGAGCATCACCTTTATTTGAGTCAAGTTGTAATTTAGAAGAGGAGTTACAAGAGATTCCCTTGAAGTACCAATAGAAAGGAGAAGCAGACATCATTGATAGTATTAAAATTTGCAACAATGATATTGGTTTTTATTATGAAAAGTCAAATTCGCTTTCTGACAGTGAAAAGTTTGAGTGACTGGAAAGTCAAACTTTTGGCTATGCCATACTTCATTTTATTCAGAAATCAATTGGGTTGTAGCAGCCAATGGATATTCTCAAATTTATGACTCTGATTTCATAATGAAAAGCTTTGGCAGTAATTTTTTAGAATGATGCTTATATGCTTTACTGGAATGCATCGGTCTTAATTCAACACAAAGGACACTAGTTTTTTAATTGGACTGTAGAATGACCCTTTTCTATCTAGTAGTGTAGTATTAAATAATTAACAAGAGGGCTCAAAACAGAGTTTTCAATTTTTTACAGTCATCGAAGCAAAACGCTGAAACAAAATGAACTTGGAAGTCACAAGCAACTTAGAAATATTAAAGAAATATTTCAGAAACTTTAACTTCATAATTGTCTGTTCCCCCTGAAGCTCAAATAATTTAAACAAGGGAGCTTTCCCCATGAGCCCCTAGGACCACAAATCTGCTTCTATCTAATCGTTCATCAGGAACTCACTCAAAATTTTGTCTAGATCCGCCCCTGCTAGGTATCCAGAAGAGTATGTGGAGATTTGAATAAACTGTTAAGCTGCGGAGAGATTTTCAATCAGAGTATTTGATAAGGGAATAAAGGGAAAATAGAATGAAGGCATCGTGTCTTGATTACATACTTTTTGCAAGGCTCATGCTGCAAGGCTCATCAAGATTTAATACTGCTTTTACATTCACATTTGCAACTGAGATTTGGATATATCCTTTTTTATTTTAGGCACATTTACACCTTTGATATTTGAGAATATTTGGAGAATACTGTAAGGTTCAAAGTCGTTAAGAGTACCTCCACCGAGAGGGGGGAAGGGGGAAATTTGCTCCGAGGCCTCAAGGTCGAGGTCATGACACCCAATGCTTCAAGGTCCAGGGGGCTCATTATAAAAAATTGGCAATTTTCCAAAGTTGATTTATAGACGTTCTAAATTTTCTGTTCGCAGGGAGTCTGCTCTCTCTTTCTTGTCCCAGGGTCTCTGACTTCTCTCGGTGCCACTGCTATCAAGGCAAAGTGAAATTTTGGGTATTATTATAAATAGGTGTGTAATTGATAGGACTAATGAGCGAATTTGTGTTTCCTGTTTTTTTTGACTTTCGTTTCTAAATCCTTGAAAGTGCTTACTTCCAGTGCGCAATTACTCGTAGAAACAGTTCTTAAGAGATTGTTGTGATTTTCTGGGATCTTTTGTATGATTCTGGTAATTTTCCAATTTTTTATCTTCGATATTTAATGGGGCATTTCTTGATGTCAAAAATTAGGCTGCATTTCTCTCAGTGAATTACCCTTCCATCTATACATTACTTTGTACTCAACCTTGTAGCAATGGTTAGAGGAGTTTGCACAGGGCATGACCTTAAAAATTGATATCAACTCCACTTCATCCCTGACCCTGTAACTTTTGGAACTCTGTCAGATTCTAGGCTGCATCCGCCCCTGTAATATATATTTTCAAGTAGATGATGAACAGTATTGAAATATACATGATAGAAATTGAGTAAAATAATGCACAGACACAATGTCATGACTATAGAGACCACCTTGTAGTTGTAATAAACTAAAGCTTCTACTAAGCTGCTAGAATGAAGAAGGAACAGTTTCTAATGGAAATCACTATGACTTTAGCAATATAAATCAGCTTGAAAAGCGAAAAAAAAAAAATTAGACAGTTGCTAATAACATAAATGAGAAGGAAAAATTTTCATAATCCTTGATTCTGCAATAATTGACAATAAATGGCCCGTCATAAAAGCATCCTCTAATGTAGTCACTTGCTGAGCTTCCTTGCCAATTAGTAATGGACCATTAGCAAAGAATTCAAGGGTTTAGAATCACTTTAAAGATTACATGCACAAAGAAAAGCAACAAAATAACTGTTTGCAAAATAACATTTAAAGAAAGAATTGCTTGTCCAAAAATAAAAAGTTGAAAGTGAAAACATTTGCATCACAAAACCACTAAAAATGAAATGCTTGCCAGGAGAGCATAGAGAAAGGCATACTGACACCCCTTTGATAAGCTGGCACTGGTGTGTCATGAACATGATGAGTTCCCTTCAGCCCTTGGAGAACGGAAACAGTGGGGTGCAAATGTCCTTTCTATGCTGTTAAAAGTAACCCTCAGATGAAGTACGTCTACTGCTTCACAGCGTATAAGATATGTACACTGACTTGTAACTTCAAAATGAAATGTTGGAAAGTATTTCTAACACATTCATTTCGTTTAGCTATAAATTGACATTCAATTTCGTCGTTTGATTGGCAGCAACTGGGACTTCTTTATAATGCTACATCGAGTGTGTGGTATCGCATGACTATCCAAACTCCATTTCGATATTACTTCCAGCTTATCCATTGTTTTAAACAGCCATCCTGGCTTTTAGATCGGTACCTCCGTTGAAAATTGCTACCTCTGTTGAAAATTGCTACCTCTGTTGAAAATTGCTACCTCCGTTGAAAATTGGGCAAACATAAAAATTCAACTCAGTTGCAAGTAGGTACAAGCCAGTTCACCAGATGTTTTAGTGGTTTGTGCAGCCCTCTAAGCCACCATGGATCTGCCCCTGAAGCAAGACGTTTCTCTTTGTTATATGTTCCTTAGAATGGTGAAAATACGCAGACATTAGGAGCTTTGTATGTCTTTAGTGTCATCTTATTGGTTTCTCACAACAGATAGTAAAATCCACACTGTCTTTATTGTAGTCTCTGAGAACAGCCACTGAGCATAGCAATACAATGCTAATAATGCTTCATCTGCCTCCAGGAGGGTTGCCTAAATGTTGCCATCTCTTTTTCTCCTCTGCCTTAATACTATTTTTGACTATTGTGTGTAAGGTTTGATGACTAAGACAGTGAATGCAATATCTCCAAAGTGTTGCATGTCTCCATGACAATGTTGGATGTTGCAATATATAGCATATATATATAACATATATATATATATATATAATATATATATATATATATATATATGTATATATATATATATATATATATATATATATATATATATATATATATATATATATATATATATATATATATATATATATATATATATATATATATATATATATATATATATATATATATATATATATATATATATATGTATATATATATGTATATATATGTATATATATGTTGATATCCTCCTCTTTTGCATGTTTACTTTTTTTGCATGTTAGTAGCAAGATTTTGGAAGGTACAAATCGACCATGCTACTAGAAGATATTGACGAATATGTTTTTAACCCAGAGCCTATTAACCTTGCGTAAATTGTGTAGGGATATTCTTCTACCGTGAGTATATCTCAGGTTCCTTAAAGTTAGCAAATATTATTTTTCTAATTTTATGTTCTCAAATTATGATAACAGCAATATGTTGTTTATACCACATTACACCAGCAATTTACTTCTAATTTAGCTTGAGAATGAAATTAGATTGAAAGAAAAACCTTGCTCATTGCAGATATTCAAGCTAGTAAATATGACGATGTTTTTGTTAAACCTCAAAAATAATACTGAATATAATATTTCTCCATTCACTTTTGCTAAAAATTCATTTGCAATGTCTTATCAATATCTCGGTAGAAGATTTTTGGATGGTGATTTCAAAAACTTTTAAAAAAACCATAAATAGAATATTCCGATCATAATCTTATGAAAACATCAAGTAGAATTATCGTTCGAAGCTTGCACAGTCTCAAATGCCGTGTAAAGTCCATCCCCCCTTCTGCCAATTGGTTTTTCGATTTCTTCCCTAATTTTAGAACTTATTAGAACTTCCTATTTACTAATTTTACAGAAAACAATCTTCGTCATGAATTCATCATTTATGCCCTTTCTTTATTGGTAATATTCACGCTATCTTTTGAAGACAAAATATTGCGATTGATACATTCGACTCCTAACTTCAAAAGTATGAAAGTTCCTGTGTGTCAAACAACCTGCTCTTCTTCCTTCCATAGCTTCATAATCAATTAAATCCCCTTGTAAAATTCTGACCCTGTCTATTTTTAATCTAACCTCCGTTTCTCAAAATTCTTAAAGTTTTTAACCCTCCTGCTCATTAGGGGCCTCAATTTCTTTGGCATTCGATAGCACGTGATCAGCCTAACAACACAGGAAAATATTGCTCTACTCTCTCATCATTTCCCCTCTCATCTCAAGGCCTATTTTATGTGTCAACCTTAGTTTTATCAGCTGGGGGTTTTTTATAAAAGGAAAAGAGATGATGATTCAGTGTTGTAAAACCATGAACAGAATAAACTTTGAACTCAAATATTATAATAAATATATATGCAACAATGATCTTAACTTTACAACAATATCTTAATCGAATTTATTTATCTTAAGACATTATTTGCCACACACAGTATCCGAAAACGGATATACAACAATAGACAGACATGAACGTTGTAATATACATAAACATAAAAGTTGTAATGTGGTGCAGAATTGATTTGAACCATATATAGATTGTATAGGTGGATGATAATTTAACCAAGAAAACTCTCGGAAAACACATAGAATACTTTTAGAGACTAGCTTAGTCTGAAAATATACAAAAACTGTAATTTCATGAGCAGAGGATAATCTTAAAATAAATATATTTGCATAAATGGCCATAATTTTAACAACAATACATTAATTAGATATATTAACTCAAGACATTATACGTCACATTTGATATTCGAAAACATACAGAACACTTTCAAGAACTAGATAAGATGATAATGAAATGCTGTACTATCATGAAATGAATAAACTCTGATGTCAAATCTGACGGAAACTATAGTTACAACAATGTCTTTACGTTAGCAACCATAAAGTAAGTGATGTTAGGACATTTTATGCCAGTTTGATATATTTAAAAACATATAGAATGCTTTCGAAAAATAGATCTGTTTCAATACGCAACAAAACTCTAATCCCTAAGAAACTTTTGTATATATGTTCTTAACTAAAGTATTGATTTAAAAAGTGGATTTGGAAATTGTTTGATTGTAGTACGAGCAATGAGGTACTTTATGTACAGAGTCAGAAATTCGTCTAAGTATCAAAATGCCATTAACTATTCGAATATGATGTTCAAGAGCTTTTGCTTTTCTAAAGTTAAATTGACCCATTCTCATTCTGCTTGGGAAGAAGCTTTAGCGCAATTCTTATTCACTGACAATGGCAATTCGGGAGGATTAACAATCTCCCGGTGATTAAAATCTCATATTTGATAAAGGTACCATAAATCTGGCTAGATTTCGTGCGTACTGGTTTGTCATCTCGCTCTCAGTATTGACATGGGAGCCCGATAGTTACTCATCTCAATGTCAGTGAAGTGCATCATTTGACAGATCGGTTGATGACAGATGATAAGGCAATCTCTCCTGTTTCATGCTGGGATATTCAGGTACCCTTTGTGGATTAGGGAAATCTGGGCTGTCTGAAGAAATCTGGGAGGTCTAGTGAAGTTACCTTGAACGGGTTATCAATCTAATGGCTTTAAATTCGGAAGATGTACAAAAAATTCTCACTATGAGCTGTTGGTAAAAGTGCGGATGGGGCATTTTAGGGAAATAACGTTACAACGCTTTATGCAAAATTTTAAAGAACATAAATTAATGACGCTGGATATCAAGCAACGACTCCAATGGATTCATTAACATAACTTAACATAGTTTTATGCAAAACTAGCTGATGATTAAAGAAATGTTACACAGAATAATTCAGCTAATATTCGACATTTTAAACAGCATATGTAAGAAGATACGTTCATCATTTTGATCATATAACAAGCATTTGTGTCATCTGTTTAATTTCAAATGAAATTAGAAACAACTTTACACAAATTATTAGCAATAAACTTTTACCAACCATGAAGATTGCAGAACTTATTCAACTTCAATCCGAAAAATCACACATCAACTATCATAACGAAACAATGATGGATTTCTCAAATCAGTTAATGAAGCACCAGGATGCACCTGGAGTTTAAGGAATACGCTAATGTTCGTTGTAACCATTCTTATTCTATGTGGGTAGAGCTCCAACTGCTGGATAGCCTGCGCTATCAACTTTGACATCAGCGTAATCTGACTCGGCTTTTCCTCTTGTGTGCTTAGGCCTATCTCTTGCACTTTCGCCAAGTTTCCCATATATCAAAGTTGATTTATTCTGGTCTGCATCAGTTGGATCTACTGGCTGCCTTCCATTTACCTCACCAGCCTACAAAAACAACGATTGAAGAAATATGGAAAAGAAGCTTAAACGTGATGGTGAAAATATATAAAATAAGAATATCATTCAACCAATGCTTCTATTATGCATCATAAGTTTATCTTTTAGCGCTCTTCAATGTCTAGGATAACAATAGTCGCTTTAGCGGGTAGAATTTCTAGGGTAAGATGAGGCTGAAAAGCATTATAAAATATGGCCATTTCATAGTTATCCACCTGAAGCGGGTAGTAATTGCTCCTGAGAAATCATAGTAAACATTTAAAGTCTGAAACTACTAAATATAATGAATAATGAAAAAGCTTTATAAATCCTAACTACACGGTCTCAATGTACTGCAAGTCACAAACATTATAGGGTAAACGACTCCATAATACCACAGCTGCCAACGGAAGATCTCTTTCTCCACACGTGTTATGACTTGTTTATGGAACATTCAACTGCATTTGAATTAGAGGACATCTCGTTGAAGTTTTACAGAGAGAGTTCTCCATATGCATAAGATAGTGCTGTGATATTCAGTGCATTCTTACATTCAAATCGTTTTGCATTATTGGTGAAAAAATGCAGGCCCTTTTGTATAGGAGTGATATAATTAATCATGTTTGTTTACCCCAGTTGTTATTCTTGGTGTTGCATTCTAAACATATCTTATGTTTAGCATTTGGAACCTGGTAGAGTACATAGCAACGTTTGTCAATGGTGGACCTCATTCATAACATAAAAAGATTCTGATCAATGAAACATTAAATGAGTCCACGGAGGCCTAGGGACAACCAAATCACTAAACAAGGTGGAATTAATTATTGAAGGAGACATGAAATACTCAATTCTGAGCTCTCTAAGCCTCTTAGTAGCATCGAGGTTGCTGCGCCCAGCTCAGCACATGACATTTGGAAAAGAGATATTTCCTATTAGATATTTAGAAATAAAAAACACTATCATCTCACCACTGCATAATGGCTCTCTTGAAGTGGGTAGTGAGTCTTATGGCTACTGAGAAATAAAAGCATATATTAAAATCTGGAGTTGCTCAATATGCTTAGGCTAATCAGACAAGGAATTCAAAGCAAAGAAGAGAAGAGGAACGGGAAAGAAAGAAAATAGTTAATATCATACACGCCTTTTACTTAATAAGAAACAGTTTATATGAAAATGAAGCGCAAATGTCCAAAATCGTAGGGTCGTTTTACGCTAGGTGGACATTTCCGCGCGGAATGAAGATTTAGTGACGATGTCGTGACGATATAGCTACGCATAGTGTAAATTGATAGGAAACTAAAGTTGCATTGTATGAAGTTCAATCCCTCGATTTTAGAACTTTAGGAACAACAGTTACTTAAGTAGCAGTTCATAAATTGATGTCTTACTTCTGTATGATGTAGATGTAGGCTGCACTAAGAAGCCCTTGATGCAAAATTTCATACTACCGTCACATAAAGGTCAAAGTTGATAGTCACCATCTTTGTTGAAAATTAAACCCTACTGTTGCTAAGCGTTCGAGTTTAAATGTCTCTGCGTCTAGTCTGCGTTATTTACTATCCTAGATACTTAGGTAGTTTTTCAGTTGCACTAGGAATTATTCTTCGTAGAACTCGATTGACTGGATGATGTCGAATGCTGTAATTTGTATGTAGCAGTGGAATCTCTAAACGATCCTTCTCCCTCAACAATTCTCATCAAATCTGGACTCAATTGAGAGATAGTAGTGACCATAGTTGATCGTTTCATTCAACAGCAGCTACCTGTAGTACATTTAATGGCGTTTCTCTCTCTAGACATACGGGCGGGTTGAGCGGCCATGTTGAACACGGAAGGATTGCCTATGTTCAAGGAGTTGATTGAATGGAAGGGATTCTACTTTGCAGCCACGGAAATATTTCGCTAACACATCGCTTCACAACTTTTCAACGCATGCGCTATGGTAGAATATTCCGCTTCCTCCGAAGTATTCCGCCTAGTGCAAAGCGACCCTTACGAACATGTTAAGAAAATCACAAGGCTCAATTTAAAAAAATTAGTGTTTTTGTTGGCCACAAAATGATATTATGCATTACTATATTCAAATAATTAAGACGGAAATCAAATCTGAGTGTAGTTGAAAGAAGGAAAGAAAGAAAGAAAGAAAGTGTAATTGAAAGTGCAGCAGTCTATCCAGTTGGTGAACATCTCAAGCTCAATTTTGGAGAAAGGTAACAAAATTGAGGCTCAGAAAAATTATGCTGGAAACAATTCTTCAGATGTCCTAACACTCAATAAACAGCAAGCAGAAAAAACACTTCATAACAGAGTGCAGAAAAATTAGAGACACAGTTTACATACCTAGACTCATTATCACTTCTACTTCCTGGAATCAAATAAGTGTAATATGAGATGATTAAGAATGTAACTGGCATTCATCAAATTGCAAATAATCAAAAAGGAAATTAAAGATAGCCTCTTCAAAATTATACCGTCAAGCTTTCCATGGTCCCATCATGCTATCTAAAAATTAAAGCTATCTAGCAATGCTCTACTGTAGCTATCGAATACAGCTGCAGGCAGAGCATAACAGTGTTTATAAGCTGAAGTTTACACTCTATGATCTTGAACAAATTAGGCAGTTCATCGAGTAGTTGATCTTCTATACCCATCATGGCTGTCCTAATGAAACAAATGTGAGTCCATCCAACCAGAGGGAAACGTCTTCTAGCTACAATGAGTCTTACTAAAGAAACGAAATATGATTGATTTAAGGCTGGAAAGATCAGCCCAGAACGGCAATATACTTATCTGTACAAATAACATCACTCTTTCCTAATCAATCGGTCAATCATTCAATCAACCAATCAATCAATCAATCACTCGAGTCATTCAATCAATCGCAAGTAATTTTTTGAGCTAGCAAGCGAGTGAGTGAGGGCAATCTACTGATCTGAATACACTACAGGCTATTAGCATAGTCTTGCAGCAAACTTATCTAACATAGGCTATTTTTTAAGAAAGGTTAATATAATTGAAAGATAAGATTATTTATCTATTAATTGGTAAATCCCCGTCAATCAAATGATTGAAGGGTATTTACCAGGTAATAGATAAATAATTTTATGAAAGGTATTGCTTACTTACGTACTGTTTCTTCATTTATTTATAACTACCCAGAATGCATCGTGGGAATCGAAAATTACTATATTCTTTGTTTTAACATTCCAATTATCAACGGATATTCTGCTAAAGTTAATATTTTATTACAGGAAGTAATGAGTTCTTCATTCATACTCAATAAGATATCCTTCCTCTTTGTTGTTGATTTCCCACACACATCACGTATAGTGGCTGAGGACACAGAGGCACTTTTATTTAGATCTACTTTACATGCAATATCAATCAAAGTTTCCCTATGACAAAAATTTACTCTTAGTCCCATTGAAGTATTTGGCCATAATCAAGAACAAAATACATTGTTTCAATTCTTGATCCTTTCTGTCTACTCTTGTTTACTCAACGCGAAAGCGATACAAGTCGTGATAATGCTTCCGATCAAAATTTTATACAATTTTCTCGATGCAACTCATGAGTGAGCAAAAGTGTATGACATCTGAAACCAGACACAATGAACATGGATGACAAAAACAAAAGCAAATCGGTAGATAATGATTGGATTTCTATCACGAAATTGTTTCTGATCTGGAAATCCTGTTTTTCTTCTCTCTTATGTTCTATGAACATCTTGACACAGCTTGAGAGTTATCTGTGGTACAGTGATGAACTATGAGACAATTTTTCTTGCAAAAGGCTTGATCATCTTCAGCATTTATAGAACAGAGCACGCACGCTTATAAAAGGGTCAGAATTAAAGGACGGGTGGTGTTGCAATTGGCTTTTTGTCTCAAATTTGGTAAAATTTGACAGAGCATTTATGATCTAGAAAATACTAAACAGTTTCTGCCCGATAGCCTAAAAGGAAAACTTGGTACTAGATCCCAAACATCTAGCTATTCAACATGCAATTGCTTGCAAAACAAAACAAAATCAATCAAAACATTCCAAAACAAAATCTAGAATTCTCCAAAAGGAAATTTCTCTATTGTGATGCACAGACGTGGAACGAAATCCCATTACATATAAGAATGAGTCCCACGATTACCTCGTTCAAAAGGAAATTAATTAAGAGAATTCCTGCACAGTTAGCATCCTTTCCCAAAGCATGATCCCTGGAAAGACCAGCAATATCTGCCAATATTATTTCTTGTTTAGTTACAAATTTCCATTTGCTTGTCTTTGTATTTATAACTAACAGCTGAAATGGATTTTGTGTTGAAATAAGATAAATGAAACAATGAATGAGCTTTAAAGAGGAGTAGATGAACTTTGCTAAGTTCTGTTTGCTAACACTTTTCGGATTACATGAAAGCTGAAGCGTATACTGGCAAAATGAAGAATATTTGCAAATTGCAGTTTTACTACTGCTCGTATAATAAAACGTACAGGTTTGAAATCTTGCCAGCAGTTTATTGGTAATATATATATAATGCTACAGTGAAAGAAATTTTTGTCATTTACTATGGACAAAAAAGTTCTGTTTTTAATCCCATTACAAATTTAACACATTAGTAGGTGCTAAAGTGTTACACACGGAATGTGACTTATTTTATGCATTTTTGAACACAATTTGTGGCAGAAATTTATTTTATTCATAATTTAGTGATATATATTTCACCTTTCACTATTAACAAGCTAAATTGTGAATTTTGGGGGTTTTAGGGCGTTATTGCTTAGATATCAGGGGGCATCTTTGGGGACCCTGAAATGTACTACATGACTGTGCAACAGCTCTACACCTTACATTGCTCAAACAATCGCTTAATCAATTAATCACTCAACAATCAATCAGTCAACCAATTTTGATCTTCATGCACCAAATTATAATGCATGAAGTTTTGTAAGCAGAACCATTTAACTTCAGGATTTAAGAACAACTTTAAAACAAGCCAAATATGCTTTTAGAGTGTGCTTTTCTCCTTGTTTGTTACTAATCTATTGCACTAATTACTAATCTGTTGCAGGTTGGGTTCTTCATAAGAATATTAAATACCATGATGTGGGTATGTGCTATTTAAAAGCATCAATCGTAAAGTAAAGACAAATAGTTGATAATGAGGATGTTTTAATTGCACTCCTAATGAAATATTGGTACTTAATGGTAGTTTATAGTGATTGCTAACAATTTCCAAGCAAAGTAAAAACTCGTGGTGACAGTGAATGCCGAACGGATAAAGTGCTTGAGATGTTGATTTCACTTACGCTTCGATTTCTTGATGCAGAAGACAATTAATACGATGAGTATGAGAAGAAATATAACACCACCAACTGATGCTCCCACTATCAGACCCATATTTGAATCTGAGTCTGAAAAGAACAATTCAGAAAATAGACAGAAAGATTCATTAGGAAATGCAGTCAAACATTTATAAATTTTTACATGAAAAACAATGCTCTGGATAAATTGAGCACAAATAATAACAGAATCTGGGTACAAATCAAAAACTAGTGTTCTGATGTTTGGTTATTTTATAATGCATGGAAAGTGAATTACAATGGCAAGGTGAAAATGAGAGATGGAAAAAAGACTGAGTATGATTGCCAGAAAAGACAACTTAGTTCAATTATAGCATTAGATATAAAGATACACAAGTATTATTTGCATTGCGTTTAATATTTGGTGTATTTATACATCAATTACATCATCAAACGTAGGTGGTATTGTGCATACAGTTCTGTAGGACGGTCGTGTATTAGCGTGAACGAAAAGCATTACCAAAACCCCATTTAGTAAAGAAAATGATAGAGACGACAAGGGTGTTTTTAGAGCTGGTTAGACATTTAAGAGATAAAGCTAATACCTGAAGTTTTTGGTTTAGGGCTGGCTGTTGAACTCCCAGAGCTTCCTGAATTTGGAGATGACGATGTAGTAGCAGTATATTGGCTGACTGACGGACTAGTCGACTCTAAAAGTAGTTTTTCTCAAGGCTCTCGCATTTTCGTATAGTTTATGTGGTAAATAAATTGTAAACTTTGCTCTATTGATCATATAAATTAAAATAAAAATACTAACGATCAAATCATGTTTGATTAACAGAAAGCAACATAATTATGAGGAGCAAGCATAATAGTTAGAAATAAAGAAAATTTGATAATTCTCAATGAATAGAAGGCAACCATTACAAACAACATTTACATGCAAATCGAAGGACATGCATGTGGATCACAGTCATACATTGCAAATGCAGTGTAGTTTAAAGATCACTCCAGATATGACATTTTAGATATTCCTTGGTTTGTACCAATCTACAAATGAAGGAAATCAGTGCAAAGTGGTGTCATACCAGGCGGG
>OLMO02000324.1:11966858-11978992 GCA_900291935.2 Cassiopea xamachana
CAAAAGTTAATAGTGAGAAATTTTTGTACATCTTCCGAATTTAAAGCCATTAGATTGATAACCTGTTCAAGGTAACTTCACCAGACCTCCCAGATCTCTTCAGACAGCCCAGATTTCGCTAATTCACAAAGGGTACCTGAATTTCCCAGCATGAAACAGGAGAGATTGCCTTATCATCTGTCATCAACCGATCTGTCAAATGATGCACTGGACTGAAATTGAGATGAGTAACTACCGGGCTCCTATGTCAATACTGAGAGCGAGATGACAAACCAGTACGCACGAATTCTAGCCAGATTTATGGTACCTTTATCAAATATGAGATTTTAATCACCGGGAGATTGTTAATCCTCCCGAATTGCTATTGTCAGTGAATAAGAATTCCGCTAAAGCATCTTCCCAAGCAGAATGAGAATGGGTCAATTTAACTTTAGAAATACAAAAGCTCTTGAACAGCATATTTGAATAGTTTATGGCATTTTGATACTTAGACGAATTTCTGACTCTGTACATAAAGTACCTCATTGCTCGTACTACAGTCAAACAATTTCCAAATCCAATTTTTAAATCAATACTTTAGTTAAGAACATACATACAAAAGTTTCTTAGAGATTAGAGTTTTGTTGCGTATTGAAACAGATCTATTTTTTGAAAGCATTCTAAATGTTTTTAAATATATCAAACTTGGCATAAAAAGTCCTAACATCACTTACTTTATGGTTGCTAACGAAAGTCATTGTTGTAACTATAGTTACCGTCAGATTTGACTTCAGAGTTTATTCATTTCATGATAGTACAGCATTTCATTACCATCTTATGTAGTTCTTGAAAGTGTTCTGTATGTTTTCGAAAATAAAATGTGACATTTAATGTCTTGAGTTAATATATCTACTTAATGTATTGTTGTTAAAATTATGGCCATTTATGCAAATATATTTATTTTTAGATTATCCTCCGCTCATGGAATTAGAGTTTTTGTATATTTTCAGACAAAGCTAGTCTCTAAAAGTATTCTATATGTTTTCCGAGATTTTTCTGAGTTAAATTATCATCTGTCTATACAATTGGAGTCTATAGATGTTTTCAATCAATTCTGCACCACATTACAACTTTTATGTGTATGTATATTACAACGTTTATGTCTCTCTATAGTTTTATATCCGTTTTCGGATACCAGCTGAATTTGTTGATGTATTGTATGTGCCTGCCTTGGGAAAGAATTTATTATCTGTAAGTGCTGTTACAAAAAGAGGTAACAATGCATCATTTGATAAGGGAAAATGCTCAATTTTGAATTCTTCTGGAATTGAAATTGGTTCTGGAAAACTGCAAGGAAAATTATTCAATCTTGATGCTAAAGTACAACATACACATGAAGCCAAGATTGCAGATCAACAGACAGAGGACATTTGGCATAAAAGATATGGCCATATGAATCATAACAGCTTAAGAAGTCTTCAGAATAGCGAATTAGTAAAAGGAATGTCTTTCAAGAAAGATGAAGGAAGTAAAGCACCTTGTAATGCCTGTTTAATGGGAAAGCAAAATCGAAATTCTTTTCCAAAAGAAGAAGCAACAAGAGCAACAGAACTGCTAGAAATAATCCACTCTGATGTTTGTGGACCTATGAAGAACAAGAGTCTAGGTGGAAATACATATTTTGTCACATTTATAGATGATTTGTCCAGATTCACAACAGTTTATTTCATGAGAAATAAAAGTGAAGTCCTCAATAAATTTAAGGAATTTGAGGCAATGGCCACCAATGTGACAGGCAAAAGAATAAAAGCCTTGAGGTGTGATAATGGAGGAGAGTATACTTCAAGAGATTTTGATGAATACCTGAAGAGTAAAGGGATCCAGAGACAATTTTCTGTGCCAAGAACACCAGAACAGAATGGTGTATCTGAGCGCATGAATAGAACCATACAAGAAATGGCAAGATCAATGATTCATGGTGCTGGATTGTCTGACATGTATTGGGCGGAAGCAGTTTTAACAGCTGTAATCATTAGAAACCGAAGTCCAACGACAGCTCTTCAACATATGACTCCACATGAGTGTTTTTATGGAAAGAAATCGAATGTTTCTAACTTCAAAGTCTTTTGATGTACAGCATATATGCACATTTCAAAAGAGCAAAGAAGAAAGTGGGATGTTAAATCAGTGAAAAGCATTTTCATTGGATATTCTATAAATAGTAAAGGGTATCGTTTATGGGATCCAAAGGCCAAACGTATACACATATCAAGAGAAGTTATATTTTTTGAAGAGGACTTTGATGGACGTAGCAGTTGTTCACAATCTCTCAAAGGAAATTTGCAATCTGACATTGTTTTGCCTTCTACTACCATATTAAATGAAACTGATGATCAAGAAGCAGTTATCAATCAAGATGATATTGCAAGAGACAATGATGAAAATAATGAGGAGCAAAGAGAACTACCTCGTCGCTCAACAAGGAATAAAAAGGCACCTGAAAGAAATGACTTCCTTACAGGAAATTGGTGGGAAGTTGATGAAGCATTGTATATCTGTGTAGATGATGTGATGGGAGAGCCTAGAACAGTAAAAGAGGCACTAGAGTCACCTGATAAATCAAAGTGGAAAGAGGCATTGGATATAGAGTACAAATCTCTTGTTGATTATAATACATGGGAACTTGTAGAGCCACCGAAAGGACAAAACATTGTTGATTCAAAGTGGGTTTTCAAAATGAAATATAATGCAGACGGATCCATAGAGCGGTATAAAGCACGTTTAGTGGCTAAAGGTTTTACACAGAAAGCTGGGATTGATTTCGAAGAAACTTTCTCGCCAGTCGTGAGATATACCTCTTTACGAACACTTCAGGCAATTGTCAATCAATTAGATCTCGAGCTACACCAGATGGATGTTTCCACTGCATTTCTCAACGGAAAAATGAAAGAAGATATCTATATGTCTCAACCAGAAGGTTATATACAAGAAGGAAAAGAAAACATGGTGTGTAAACTAAACAGAAGTATCTATGGATTAAAACAAGCTTCTCGTTGCTGGTATGATACATTGGATAACTTCTTAAAAGAATCTAAGTACAAACAATGTACAGCAGATTCGTGCATATACTTGAAGCGAGTGGGAGAACAGTATACGTATATAGCTGTTTGCGTTGATGATATACTGATTGCAAGCAACAGCATAGTGATGCTACAAGATGAAAAGAAATTGCTGCAAGAGCGCGTCAATACTAAAGATCTCGGAGAAGCACATTATTGTTTAGGGATTCAAATTCAAAGAGATCGAGAGCAAAAGCATATGTTTTTACATCAAACAAAGTACTTGAACAGTCTGTTGAAAAAGTATGGAATGAGCAACTGTAAATCTATTTCAACTCCTCAAGAGCAAAATCAAGTTATGATGCCAAACGATGGTGAACCAGTGGATAAAACGAGATATCAAGCTATAATTGGAAGCATTACATATGCAGTAACAGCTACTCGTCCTGATCTAGCTCAAGCTCTAGGATCAGTCAATCAGTTTGCATCAAACCCAAGCAAAGAACATTGGATAGCTGTTAAGAGAATCTTACGTTATATAAAAGGAACATTAAATCATGGAATACTATATGATGGTCAGAAAGAAAAGAGCATTCAGCTTGAAGGCTATGTTGATGCTGACTGGGGAAGCAATCCAAACGGAAGGAAATCACAATCAGGGTATGCATTTTTTATTTGTGGAGGAATAATTAGCTGTGCAAGTAAAAAGCAACCTATCATAGCCCTATCTTCAACGGAAGCTGAATATATAGCAGCAAACTTAGCACTACAAGGAGCAATATGGTTGCGTTCGCTGCTGAATGATTTTGGATTTGTTCAAAAGCAACCAACTAGTATTAATGAAGATAATCAAAGTGCAATTGCATTGTGCAAAAATCCGAAATTTCATTCACGCACAAAACACATCGATATCAAGTATCACTTTATCAGAGAAAAGATAAAAGACTCAGAAATTATTTTGAAGTACTGCGCAACTGAATACATGATTGCAGATGTTATGACAAAAGCGTTGGGAAAGATAAAGTGTCAAATATTCAAGGACTTGATGGGAGTATCAAATTATATTTTGAACATTTGAGTGTTATTGACTTTATGGACTGTTGATTTATGAACCATATTATTTTCGAGTGGGAGTGTTCGAATTATTGTTCGAAAATGATGGCATGTGATGCAATTAGTCACATGACTAATCCCATTCTACATTTTCAACTAGTTAGTTCGTTAGAGTTGTTATGAGAAGCTGCATATGTTTTGTTATGTTCACGATACATGCTATATTAATACATGGTATATACATTCTTCTTGCGCTTATAAAAACAAATGATTCTAACAGTTTGCCCACATATTTATTGATCTACTTTTTTCTGTGTAAATAATGCCCTTATTTTTACAGGTTAAGAAACATAACAACTGATTTCAGAACACCTAAAGAAGCTCGAAAGCTGGACAAAAAGGTTTTTCTGTCATAGGTACTAAGTCTTGGGATAGCCTCTTTAGTGATGGTGAGCTGATATCATCCTAGACAAGCTTTGAAAAAATGTGTATAGCAAATAGTCATTTTAAAACTCAAGTTTTCTTTTTATGATATAGTATTTTTATAGTTAATATCCATGTTTGTTATTAGGGAGCGATTTTAGTACTTTAGAATGTTTGATTAATGTTTTTAGGATCGTTCTAGGTCCACTTTATGTGATGTTAGAAATTGCATGTTTATTTTGAAATCTATGTTTTGGAAGGCGCCCTGAAAACTAGCACCCTCCTAAAATATGTCAAATAAATTGAAAGGAATTATCATGATACATGTTTGGTAAAAGTGGAGTTAGGACGCTGTTAATTACCCCCTCCAGAAATAGCCAGGCCACCATTGCGTGGCCCTAAATATTTGTTTTATCTGGGGACAAGCCCCCTCTTTTCCTGTGCCTTCTCCCAGTTCCTATCACCAGTTAATGGGTAGTGTCATTATCAAACAGTGCAACTTTCTTCTGTAAAGCCACAGAACATAATCCAAGAAGCGTCCCTATCAAGGGCATTCCAAAAGATGCTAACTCTAAATGTAATCGAGTTTGATCCATATATTTGCGTTGTTATTTGAGGTTACCTAACTAGATTTTTAATTCTCAGATTTTCAGAAGAAAGAAAATGTTTAAAATTCTCATTTAGATAGTAATTTTTACCAAGCCATATTTAATGAGATGAGATAAAGCCCTCAGTCTGTAGATACATTGAGCATAGCATTTCATTCCTATGGGCTTTCGAAGGCGGGCCACGGATCACTTTCACACGCGCTGGAAGGCACCCAAAATTCCTTTTGAGAGTGATTAATCACTGGCCAAGTGATATATATATAATTCCACTGTTGAGAGTTTTGTTCACTCATTTCTGCGAATTTTCGCTCATGCAAGTATACATACATGAGTTTTTTTTGTAATGGGCCAATATTTTGACTCAATGTTTATCAATAGACCACGTCACTTGAGAAATTCCTTTGATTAGAAGCAACAAGTTTTCTAACTACACATTTTTCCTTTTATAAGAATGACGTTTATATTCAGGCTCAGATAAAGTTCACAAGCATATACAATCTTTGCAAACAAATAAGTGCAAGAATCTACTTTGCATATTCTGAAAGATTCCAATGTTTGCAAGACGTTTGATTGAGAACTTGTAGACTTTGTACAACATTTAATATCCATTGCTTGAAAGTATGCTTATTTAGCTATCTACAAATGTGAGTACCAAAGCCACAGGTGTTGTTTGAAACTTTTACACTTTCAAGAGTGAGGCATGGAATGACTGTAAACTGCAATTGCTAAGCCAACTCACCATATATTTAATTATTTTGAATTATTCTATTTATATACTAAATTATTCTCTTCAAATTAAGATTCAAATATTGGTGTGATTGTTGGAGTGTCGGTTAATTGTGCCATATTTCTGATTATAGCCATCATTGTCATTGTTCTCAGCATCAAGAAATTAAAACGTAAGTGAACTCAACATCCAAAGCAATTCACCCATTCCAAAGTCCCTTTAATCACGCGTGTGTTGCTGTGATGGAAAAGTGTTGAAAATCACTATGACCTAACATCACGCGGAAACATGTCATTCAGATTGAAGTATTAACCGTATTTTCTACTGTTGTTTTGTTTTACGATAGATGCATAGAAATGGGCCATGACCACATAATGCCATTTAATAATTTCATGTAGCATCCAATGTTCAATAGAGTAGTACAGTGTGTAACAGATCGGTGAAAAGGAGATGGAAACTCACACTCTTGAGCCATATTTGATTTATTTCAAAGTATTTCTTAACTGTGGTGTAGAATTAAATCGATAGCTAGTGTACTCTATCAATAGCTAGGGGGCTCTATCGATGGCTAGAGGGCCTATACCGATAGCTAGGGGGCTCTTTTCTAATTTATATCTTACAATTTAAATTGTTAAGTCTTATAATTTTTACAGAAACCCAACAGGGCAACAACGTATATAAAGTAAGATGTTTGTGCAAAAGATGCTTCTTACCAACTGTATCATGACTGTCGAACAGTTTTCATATGAATTGAGGTAGCAAATCAAATCGCTTTCTTATGCAACCGTTTGCATTAATGTTAATTTGTAGTGTTTTCACACAATCTTAGAGTAGATTTGATAAATAAGTTTTATTAGGTTGTTTATCACGTGAAAGGCCGCAGAATTCTATTCATGTAGCACTCTTTATTATCTTATGATGGATTTACTTGAAAAGTAAGGCACTTTATTGAAGAAGATAGCAAGAACGCGTTGAAGACAATCTTCAATGCTGAATTAGCAAAACTTGGTGAATGTGCCGTAAGTACGAAGAAAATCCTGTTAGCTGAAGACTAATCTGCTAGCAGCGACATTCCAAATAATGTTGCGTGCCTTCGCGTTAAGATCTTTCCTTAGAATTTCAAAAAATTCTTCATATTTTATCATTCTCTATTCTCCCCCAACACAAGTTTAGATGAAGCTTAATCTGATGATTAGGTAAGCACAACATATCGTTACAGCTATGTTCAGAATCAAGCCGTCTCTTGTTCTGTCCCGATCACAAAAATGATCTGATTGTGCTCTGAACATCATATGGTCACACTTTGATTACGAACTAAACTCAATTTCTACAATAGATAAAGAACATGGGCACTGCCATTATAACAATGTGAGTCATAAGGTGTGACTATGCTCTAATTTATCATCAGTCTAATAAGAGGAAGCAATTTCGTTTATCATCGATTGTTATTTCATTATAACAAGCGGCCAGAGTACGGCTGAGGTCGGCGGCTGGTAGCCACCTTCTTCTGAGAGACTTTAGTTGAAGTTTCAAAACAGCGAAAGTCTTGACCGAAAAGGAGTACTATTTTATTCTGTTCGACTTACTGAGGAAGTGCTCATGGATGTAAGCCACCCTACATGTACAGAACAAAGACGCGTATGGAGAAGAATGTTTCCTATCAAATGGCTTGTGATATGTGGACTTATCTTGCATTCAGACAGGCTCTTCCCAGGTTCATATTTATTTTCATGTACACAGTATTTTGAATCAATTTACCTTTCTTTCTTATTTATGCTTGTGGAAATGATGTTTTCTTACCAGCAAAGGCGTGCCCGTATAGTATTAGACGGCGCACCAGGGACATTATGCATATCAAAATGGCGTGTTGCCAGACTAAGTGCTTTGTATGTAAAGCTTACTCTTGAGATTCATTTAGTGATTGTTGCCTTCACGTTCAGGGACGAAATTTCCGGAGGGTCAAGGAAGGCTGACGCCCCCCCAATAATTTTGATGATACAAGAATCTTTTATGTAAATTATACTGCTTTTAGAAGGTCAGAGAATACATCAAAATCAATAACCACATGGTCAAATGCTAGGGGACACTACATTATATTCACATCATATTCTAAGCGATTTGTATTTAACTTGGCCACACTTAGGCCAGACTTTTCCATATTGCAGAAATTTTTGTGATTACGGCTTTGTATTTTAGTCGCATTAAAACTATAAAAAATGTACACTTAAATTCACAAAAGAAGGTTTTTATTAAAACTATTATTTCGAATCACAATTTCGAATCCGAGTCTCCAATAGAATCATCATACATAGAACAAACAAATTAGATTTCTCCTTGTACAAAAAATAAGCGGAGAAAGAAAGCAGATCATTTTTGAAAATGGTATCTGCAGATTTTGGGAAGACCTCTTCATCTACTATCGATTTTCCAGAAAGGCCACACCAATAAAGCTTCCAATGAGAGACACAGGGAAGCAGAAGCGAGCGTTCCACCCCAAATGGTTTGATCAATTTACATCTTTGCATTACCGGGAAGATAGTGATTCTGTCATTTGCCATGCCTGTGCACCTGCAGACAACGGCTATAAAGTAACAATTTCTGGTCGTTTACTATTAATGCGCAGAAAGAGCCCTTTCGTCATCCTATGTCATTCTAAGGTCTTGGAGATGGCAAAATCTCTGGAGCTTCTGGGGGCTAGCCCCTCTGGACTCGCTGGGTGACTTACAGAACCCCCAAACCCCTTGCTGTATTAGGCAATGACCGTGAGCCATCGTGATAGCCAAGGTTCACAAAGTTACTTTAGACCTTTGCTCGTTTAAAGTTTTTGTGGAAATTATGGCCCTGTTGCACGTAAGACGATCTATGTATTTAGGGTCTGTTCACAAGCAGTGGGTTACCCAGCTTAGGCGAGATGTTATTTGCATAGAGATTAATGATGAGAAAACTACTTGCCTTCACATGCGAATCGGGCTATCCCTCTTGACCGATATTTCACCTGAAAAATATGCATGTGCAATAGACCACGGAGTTGTAAACAATGGCTTCTATGTTTACACAGACATTCCACTCGAATCTTTTAGGTTAAAGAATTCCCATGTGAAGGTGGGATATATTACTTTCTTTGTAAAGCACTTGAACTGGATGACTTAGTCCGGGTTACAGGATCTTTCCGCGTGTGCTGTATCTCACCAAGCTGATTTTAAATACTGTATCAACTAAAGTTGTTAACGTGAATAGTAATAAATAATGCGAATAGACTTAAATAGCACGGCGACCAGTGCCCCATAAACCATTGACCAAGAAATCCATATAGTCTTAGAAGGTTTCCGAACCCCCAAAAGTGATGGTACAGGCCTGTTTGGCCCCTCCCCAAGGACACTCTCTACAGTCACCTGCTGTAGTAAGCTTGTTATAAAGTAAATTTGGCTTTTAAAGTCTTTTAATTGTAAAATTACCAAAATTAGGAAAAAGAGATCCCTAAAAATGATTTTATCCAAATCATATTGGGAACAGCCACTCCTCATTTTGGACTACCTTTCAATCATTTGCTGCTACGCAGCGGTGCCAACATTCTTCCTTACATCAAACATGAACCATTCAAATCCGGGCAGTTTTCCAATTCCACGCAGCATCCAGCAAATCCTCGAAGCATGACCGACTGACAATTACTTGTGAGTCGGCCGTAGGACAAAACAGTATTGCAAATCCAGATTGCGCCAAAGCATGCAGTATACAGACGGCAAGTTTGGTATCATTGGGCAAGCAAGATCATCTTTTCATTTAAGTGTTTTGGATTCTGTTTACATCAAGACTCAACACCCAGTCTTGTGTAGAGAAAAAGAGTTTGTTTTCTCATTGGGAGTCTTAAAGTACATAATTTTGATCGGTCCTTAATGGCCACACTTGGGGCCAATTAGTCGCATCCTATCACATGTAAACGCATCTGGATATATATGTCTGTTAACCTTTAGGTCTCGATCCGTCGTTTTCATACTCAAATAAGTGCTGTACGAAAAAAGCTTTCACTATGTGACAAGAATGTTGGCGCATGTTTGTGCTGTGTTAAAATTTCCTGTATTCTCATGCCTACAGAAGACGGATCAGGTGATTGCTTGCGGAAATAGAATGGTTTTCGTTTCCTCTACGGCTTAGAAACTTATAGTTATGTACTATCTTTCTAGTAATATATTTGATTGCTGTTTGATTGGTGAACTTCATTCAAAATTTCATTTAAAGTTCCAAACCTATGTTCTTTTGTCACACGACATACCATCCTCTCTCCGTATTGCTGATTTTGATGAAACTCCCAGTTCTTCCTTTTATCTCAAGAGAACCACCAGAAATAATGACTATAAAATTATAATGCATTAGAAAGATAACAATTCAGTTGCCATGCAATGTTTCGAAATGGCATAAGACTCTTCACAAGTTTATAACTGGAAAAATAAAACAGTTATCCAGACACCTCTCCTGTTTGTATGTATCACCAACCCTAAAACAAGGTAATTGCACGCCATGACGCTGATGATAAGATAAAGTCTATGGACGGATAGATTCGGTGCCATAGTAAGTCATTGATATATGCACAACTTTTGTTTTCAAATCCCATTGATTATAACAGAATTATTGTATTTTTTCGAGTCAGTTCTAAAACACATCTTCTTTTTAAATTAGACTTCAAAGCTTATTGTCAAATTTTCATATTCTCTTGGATTAGTTTTTTAAATGCACTCACCACCAAATTTGCTAGCATGAACACGCTGGGTCTAATTACCTTTTTATGCTATGACTTTGTGCAGCTAACTAGTTACAGAAAAGTCATCACCTACCATTGCTCTCTTTGTAGTCATTCTAAGTGGTGGATATACATTAAACTATTAATTAATTGTTAGAATAGTTTTGTTTTAGTTTTTGCTCCTTTTTGTTTGTAGGACTTGCAGTGAATGGGCAAAATGCAATAACTCCAGTTGAAGTAAATTCATCACCAAGTCAATTCATTGCTACAAAAGGATCATCAGTTTGGATGCATTGGAATTATACTTATATCGGAGATGGAAGACATGGGTTTGTCACCTTCACTTACAAGGAAAAACTAATTGAATGCTATGCTACATTACAACCAACAATTCAAACACTTGATAAGAGAACTGAAGAAAATGGTGCCTTAGCACTGGAATCACCAGTACCCGCACCATTTAATGGAAGAGTTGAAGTGATATTATCAAACAGTACATTAGTGATTCATAATCTTCAATATAATGATTCAACATATCAACTTTCATCATCTGTCAGTGTCACCAAAAAATTCATACCTAATTCATACCAGGACTTTCTTATTGCAATTGAACAAAGAGCAATAGATATTGCCATAGGATCGCCTTCTCCTACTTTTCCATAGGATACAATTAAAAGCATTAGATTCAATTGTTTCCCTGCCCTACCATTGTGTGTTTGTTTTGAGAAGTCTTCTCAACTTGCAGTAAAATTGGACATGGATTTTGGTTTGAAAGCAGGAAAATTTGGAGAAGCAAAATGTGTTCAAGTGAAGTGGAATGAAGAGGAAGCGGGAACATGTTATGTCAAATATGACGTTGTACTCAAAAGTGCATCAGGAAGAAATGAGTACAGTTATTCCGGATACAACATTGGAGAGATTGCAAAGTGTAATTTGCTAACTTACAAATATGTTACTGATGTTCAGCTGACAGTCAGTTTCAAGTCTACTTCAAAAGGTGTCAATGCAAATGTCTCTGACACACCACTCTACACCCCAACTCTAACTCCGCCTGGTATGACACCACTTTACATTCTTTTCTTTCATTTTTAGATTGGTACAAGCCAAGGAATGTTTGCAATGGTTGCTATCTATACACTTAGAATTATCACCTTTTCTTTATTTCTAACTATTGTGCTTGTCCCTCATAAATATGTTGTTTTTAGGTAATCAAACATGATTTGATCGTTAGTTTTGTTATTTGAATATAAATTTGTATGATCAATAGAGCAAAGTGACAGTTTACTTGCAACATAAGAAATCTAGCGCTATTTGTAATCTGAAAATGGTAGAGCATTGCAAAAAGCTACTTTTAGACTCGACAGTTGACTAGTCCTTCAGTCAGGCAAAATATTGCTACTACATCGTTATCTCCAAATTCACGAAGCTCTAAGTGTTCAACAATGAGCCCTAAACCAAATACTGCAGGTATTAGCGTTATCTCTTGAATTTGTCACCTGCTCTGACAACACTTTTGTCGTCTTTATCATATTCTCTACCACATTTGGTAT
>OLMO02000324.1:12024957-12035355 GCA_900291935.2 Cassiopea xamachana
TATGAGAAACATGTTCATAAGAAACATGATGCTGAAAGTAGGCAAAAGTAAAGAAACAGGTAGGCTGAGTTTCATACAATTACTTTCAAGAGCTTTTTTGTAAATAAATGTTTTATAAAACTAGAAATAAAATGTAATTAGCATCCATTACATGCCTCAAAAAACCTGAACATCCTTTTTCTTGAATCATAATTGCCTAAGCTGGGTTATTTTTATCACCAGAAGTCTCATATTTAAGAAGCATTTCAGGCTGTATTTGACAAAATGCTAAAAAACCTCCAGCCTGAGGCCATATAATTTATTTCTAATTTGAAAAGAAAACGTGTTATTACTATCTGGAGGTAGAGCAATCCAATATCATTTTATTGGGCGTGGCTCCCTAACATATTTTCGACCACACCCAGTTTTTCAAAGACTTGCCCCCCCCCAGCGAAAAATACCACGAGCCGCCACTGGCCATTTGTCTCATTTATAAAATTCTCCATTACGAAACAACACCATGTTAGCTTCTGATGGCGGAATAGTTAAACTATTTCAAGAACAGTAAAGGATGGGACCGGTAGTGATTTCTAAAGGCTTGGAGATGGAGCGCCATGGTTATATTGTAGGTCATCATAAGTCCTTTACTTGGCCATCTTTGTTTTACAATACATAACAATATCAATAAAATCATTAAGATCGCACTATAATTGTATCAACTTGCAACTTATATATACAGCTGCCAAACGATTATCGTCGTTATTTAAGTACTAGCTATCAACATACCCGCTGAACACGGACATAATCTGCAAATTAGCCTTGGAAAAACAAGAAATGCCACCACTTACCTGCATGGATTGACGACATCTCATGTTGCTGCGAAGGACCACATGACACCCTGAGTGGGGTGGCTGGATTGTAAAGCAAAGTTATTAGAAAAACTTTGCGATAATTATTGTGAAAATATATTTGCAAACCTGCACTAGGCTTTGCAGATCAATAAAGGGGAGAAAATAGCTAACAATAGTGTTAAGAAACCTCCTACATAAAAGGACAATAGCATGAATCAGATGGGCCCCCAATGTCCATCCATCACTAGACCCGTCCCTAATTATAAGACATATGACCAGTTACCAAAATTACATGTCATGACGTATGTCAAAAATTCAATGTAACTGAAATGACACAACATTCTGCTTTAAGTGTAGAGAATGACCATTCTCAGGATCATTCCCCAGCAATATGGAATATGACCCTGAAAGTTACCTGCTCTCTGAATATATGTTCAGATTGGTTTCAGGCACATTCAAGTTGCAAGAAAACATAATTCAATGTTGAAAATGATATGTTGAAAAGCACTTTCCAGCTAAGACTTTTTTCTCACTCATAACGCGAAGGCACGCGTCATTCTCTGTAATGTCTCTGCTAGCAGATAAGTTTTCAGCTAACAAAAATTTCTTCGAAATTACGACACATTTGCCAAGTTTTGCTATTTCAGCATTATAGATTGTCAAGAACGCATTATAGTTCTCCTCTTCAATAAAGTGCTTTACTTTTTCCAGTAAATCCATCATAAGATAATAAATTCTGCGGCCTTTTACGTGCTAAGCAACATAATAAAATCTATTCATCATATCTACTTGAAGATTGTGCGACAGCACTACAAATAATCCTTAAGGCAAACAGTCGCACAGGAACACGATGTAATAGACTTCCTGAATTCATATGAAAATTATGCGACAGTCGTGCTACAGTGAGAAAGAAGCATCCTGTGCACAGACATCTTACCCTATCTACTTTTTTGCCCTCTTGGGCTCCTGTAAGAACTCTAAAATTTAATAATACGGAAAAAAGATTGCAAATATGGGATCTCCTCTTTCTGACTCGCTCCTCCACAAAATAGGTAATTGTAATGCACTTATAAATAATTCCTTAACTACTAAAAGCAAACAAAAAAATCCATCGTACAGTTGATTCAATGTATTACAAAAATTAGAAAAACTTGAGTGTTGACTGTTGCATGTGTAACCAGTGTGACAGTCTAGATCCGTCCCTGGAGTACACCTTGTGTCCTCATTCTGAATCTTCACTTGACTAGCCATTTGCTTTCAAAGCAGATGAAGAGTTATTTTTCTCTTCGTTCTCTATTGTCTGTTGTACGCTTTGATTGGTAAATGATGGTGTAAACCAATGAGTAAATTGACTGAAAACGTTTTCCCACTTGCATTCTATAGAATTATCCAGGCCCACATTTACTAAATGTAAAAATGTTTTTACGAATAGCTCAAAGATTAAGCTGCATCTAAGCATGCTTTGGAGGAGAATATATAGTAATAAAATATGAAGTATGTTTTAAAACTCTAAGGAAATTTTCGTGATATGATATGATCTAGCAGATTTCGAATAGGTGAGTAGTGACGATTTATTGCATATCTCGTTATAGGCCTCAAAGCTGTGATGTGCTGTAACACCTGTTGTATCACAGAAAATCCTGGCGCCATGCGGGCTGCATTGCCTTGATTAAGCGCACAGGGCTTATTTGATAGAAATAATTTTCAAGGTAAGGCTATAAAAACAGAAAATATTTCTTCTTCCCCCCTTATTTCCCCCTCATATCTCAAGGTCTACGTTGTATATCAGAACTATATATGTTTTGTATCTCATGGGTTGTTGTAAAAAGACAGAAGATGCTGAATCAGTATTAAAAAGCATTGAACACAATACACAAAACAAATTTGAACTCAAATATTATGATAACTATATATGACAGAATAATCATAACTTTACAACAATACTTTAATCTAATATACTTGTCCTAAGACACTATATATCACAAACAGTATCCGAAAGCGGATTTTACACAATAGAAAGACATGAACTTTGTTTAATACATAAACATAAATGTTTTAATGTGGTGCAGAATTGATTTGAAACATGCAAAGACGCCAATTGGACTGTCTGAAGACATCTAGGAGGTCTGATGACGTTCCCATGCGTAGGTTTATAATCTAATGGCGTCAAAGTCGGAAGATGTACATAATTTCTCACTATTAACTTTTGTAATAAAAATGGATGGAACTTTTAGGGATAAAATGTAACATAGCTTTATGCAAACCTAATTGATAATTAGCGAAATTGAAAACTGAATATCTTTATGACAGAAAATCGACGAATAACTCCAAGGGATTAATTAGCATAACATAATATAGTTTTATGTAAAACTAGCTGATGGTAACTGGAATTTTGAACAGTATAGTTCAGGTAATTGTCGGAAAATAAGTTTATCATTTTGATGATTTAGTAAGCGCTCGTGTCCTCTGTTTAATGTCAAATGCAATTGGAAAACAACGTAACACGATTTACTGCAATAAACTTTCACCAACCATGAAGATTACAGAACCAGTTTAACATCAAAACAAAGAATAATACAACAACCATCATAGCCAAACAATGATGGATTTCCTCAAATCAGTTACTGAGGCAACACAAAGAACCTGCAGTTGAGGGAAGAAACTAATGTGTTTCGTTGCGAACATTCTTATCCCTTGTGGGTGCAGTTCCAGCTGCTGGATAGCCGGATCTATCAACTTTGACGTCAGCGTAATCTGACTCGGCTTTCCCTCTTGTGTGCGTAGTCCTATCTCTAGCACTTTCACTAACTTTCTCAAATATCAAAGTTGATTTATTCTGGACTCTACCAGTTGGATCTACTCGGTGATGTCGATGTACCTCCCCAGCCTACAAAAACAACGATTAAAGAAATACAGAAATGAAGCTTAAACGTACTGGTGAAAATATAAAAAATAAGACTACCATTTGACTAATATGTCTATGATGTATCATAGTTGTCTAGTTGTATCTCCTAACGCGCACGTCAATGTCTGTTATAAAAATATTCGCCTTAACGGATAAAATTTCTAGGCTAAGATGAGGTTCAAAAGAACTATGAAATATGAATCTCAAAGAGGGAAATGCGATTCCATAGAGATTGGAGTTGAAAACGGTCAATGAGTTCGATTACCAACCAAAGCACAAAGAAAACTTATATCAGCAAGTCCGAAACATAATTTCTGAAACATCTACTTTACGGTAGAGATTAGATTAGAGTGAAGAATGATGACCTTAATATGTTGCGCCAGTCTTGTGCTTCAAAAAAAAGTCAAGTCTCCCCAGTATTTCCCTTACATTGCACAAAGTACTACAATTTCCTGAGATATTTATGAGTGAATGGTTTGTTTTGATATTTTAATGAATTGTTCCGAGAGAATAGGTTTCCCTGGCATGGCAGGCTCCCCTTACTTGGGAGAGATCTTGCCAACTCTGAATGGACTTCTCTAAGTATCTTGGCTGCAGTGAGGTTCTTGTGGCAACCTCAGCTCATTATGTTGTTACCAAAGGTACATTCTTATTGGTGAGTTGGAGTAGCCAAAAAGAAAGCACGTCAAAAGTGAAGGAAAGAGTTTGCAAAAGACATCAACATCCACTGTCAACTGGAGAGTGCCATCTGCAGTTTAATTTGTCATCTTTTAAATCTAACATCAACAAGCGTTCTCTTATCACCCTCTTTACTTAAACTTCCCCATTTTCCCAGATGTTCTGTTTTCGTGGACTTTTTATAGGCCCTACGGACATTCCCCGGCAGTACTTAATAACAAAACAAAATGTGGCTACTTATGATTGGCTATTGAAATGCTGGCATTCCTCCACGACAATCTACTTACATAAATACAGATGGGGAAGCAGAAGCCTGAAGTAGTAGGAATAAGAACTTATTAATCTCACCATTGCATAGTTGTCCACCTGAGGCGGGTAGTCATGGCTGCTGAGACAGCATAGAAAACATTAAAGTCTGAATACACTAAATGACATTAGGCTAATACGATTAAGAGTTGAAAGCTTAGGCCAATAATGAAATGGTAGAGAGAAAAAAATGAGTACCTACAGGAATGGTAGAAAGTAGTAAACATTAGTCACATGGCGATTCTTAAATCAAAGATGGAAAATAGCATTCACTTGTCTTACTTAGAAAAGTTGTATAAATGCTTTAATTGAATAAAACAAAGGAAAAGAGCAAGTATTAGATTTCAGAGATGAGAAATTTGCAGAGCACTTTTTATACATACCCAGAATCAATGTTACTGCTACTTCCTGAAATAAAGTCAATGTAACATGAGAGAGATTCAAAAAGGACTGGCACTAGTCAATGCATAGAAATTTACAAGAGAATCTCTTAGTAGTAGGCCATATCTAAGAATAATTGTCTATTCTTGTTTATTCAAATCGAAAGCGTTGCATGTCGTTACTGAGCCCACCAAACTGTTTCCGATCAAAAATTTTATACGATTTTATTGATACATTTCTATATTGATCGAATGTGTATGAGATCTGAAGCCAGATGCAATGAGCATGGATGGACTATTTCGACCGAAGCAAAAGTACATCAGTGGGTGATGAATTGATCTCTATGATGAAAGTTGGTAAATCGTTTTGGTTTTCTTCTCTTTTTATGCCTTTTGAACATCTTTGACAAAGCTCCAGGACCCTTTGATGTATAGTGCTGAGCAATGAGGCAATGTTCCTAGCACAAGCCTGGGTCATCTTCAGCGTTTACAGAAAAGAGCACCCACGCTTATAGAAAAGTAAAGAGTATAGAATGGGTGATGTTGCAATTGGCTTTCGGTCTCAAACTTGACTAATGTTGACATGGCAGTTATGATGAAAAACTCCTAATTGGTCTTTGCCCCGATAGCCTAAAAGGAAAACATACTAGATCCCAAATATCTAACTATTCAACATGAAATTGATTGCACTTGGACATCCCAAGACAATCTCTAGAATTTCCCAAAAAGATTTTTTTTCTATCGTAGTGAACAGACGTGGGAAAAAATCCCATTACATGTAAACATTAGTTCCACGAGTACCTCGTACAACAAACATTAAGGATATTCATGCAAAGTTAGTGTTTTTACCCAAAGCACGATCCCTGGGAAGACCAGCAATATCCACCACATTTATTTCTAGTTTAGTTAGAAACTTTCAGTCACTTTTCAATATGCCTTTAGAGTGCGCTTTTCCATATATTTTTACTAATCTATTGCACTAATTACTACTCTGCTGCAGGTGGGTTTCTTCATAAGAATATTAAATACCATCACGTGGTTACGTGCTATTTATGTGCATCTATCGTAAAATAAAGACAAATAGTTGATAAAAAGGTTTTCTACTAGCACTCCTAATCAAAAATCTACACTTAATGGTAGATTATAGTGATCGTAAACACTTTCCAAGAAGAGACATATTTAGAGACCCTAAAATGAACTACATGACTGTGCAACAGATCTACACCTCTCATACCTCAAGCAATCAATTAATCACTCAACAATCAATGAATCAGTCAATCAATTTTGATCGTCATGCAGCAACTTATAATGCATGAAGTTTTGTAAGCAGAACCATTTAACTTCAGGATTTCAGAACAACTTTAAAACAAGCCATATTCACTTTTAGAGTTTGCTTTACCATGTCTTTGTTACTAATCTATTGCACTAATTACTACTCTGTTGCAGGTTGGGTTCTACATAAGACTATTAAATAATATGATGTAGTTATTTGCTATTTATATGTATCTATCGTAATATAAAAATAAGCAGTTGATAATAGAGATTTTCTACTAGCACTCCTAATCAAATGTTTGCACTTAATGGTAGTAGTGATTGTCAACAATTTCGCAGCAAAGTACAACACTCGTGCTGACAGTGTAATTGGAACGGGTAAATTGCTTGAGATGTTGTGTTCACTTACGTCTGGATTTATTGATGCAGAAAACAATGATAACGAAGACTATTATAAGAAATATGACACCACCAACTAATGCTCCAACTATCAGACCAATATTTGAATCTGAGTCTGAAAAGAACAATTCAGAAAATAAATACAAAAATTCATTAGAAAATTCAGTCGAACATTGATAAATTTTTACATGAAAAACAAAGCTCTGGATAAATTGTGCACAAATAATGAAAAAAACTGAGTACAAAGGAGAAATTATTGTTCTGATGTTTGGTTATTTTATAATGCATGGAAAGTGAATAACAATGGCAAGGTGAAAATGAGAGATGGAAAAAAGACTGAGTATGGTTGCCAGAAAAGAAAAACGAGTCCCAATGATAGCATTAGATATCAAGAATCACAAGTATTATTTTCATTGCTTTTAATATTTTAGTGTATTTATACATCAATTACATCATCAAATGTAAGTGGTATTTTGCATACAGTTTTGTAGGACGGTCGTGTAATAGCGTGAACGAAAGCATTACCAAAACCCCATTTGGTAAAGAAAATGATAGAGGCGACAAGGGTGTTTTCAGAGCTGGTTAGACAGTCAAGAGATAAAGCTAATACTTGGAGGTTTTGGTTTAGGGCTGGCTGTTGAACTCCCAGAGCTTCCTGAATTTCGAGATGGCGATGTAGTAGCAGTATTTTGGCTGAATGACGGACTAGTCGACTCTAAAAGTAGTTTTTGTCAAGGCTCTAGCATTTTCTTATTATCGATAGTGCTAAATATTTATGTGGCAAGAAAACTGTAAACTTTGCTCTATTGATCATACACATGTAAATTAAAATAACAAAACTAACGAACAAATCATGTTTGATCAAATCATAAAACAATATTATTATGAGGAGCAAGCACAATAGTTAGAAAAAAAGAAAATTTGATATTTCTAAATGACTGGATGGCAACCATTGCACACAAAATTTACATGCAAACAGAAGGAGGTGCATTTAGATCACGGTCATACACTGCAAATACAGTGCAGTTGAAAGATCATTCTAGACATGACATTTTGGATATTCCTTGGTTTGTACCAATCTGCAAATGATAGAAACGAGTGCAAAATGATGTCATACCAGGCGGGGTTAGAGTTGGAGTGGTGAGTAGTGTTTTAGAGACTTTTGCAGTGACATTTCTTGAAGTAGACTTGAAACTGACTGTCAGCTGAACATCAGTGACACTACTCAAAGTTAGAAAACTACAAATTGTCATCTCTCCAATGTTGTATCCTGAATTATTGTACTCGTTACATCCTGATGCATTTTTGAGTACAACTTCATATTTGACATAACATGCACCCGCTGCCACTTTATTCCACTTCACTTCAACACAATCTGCTCCTCCAGTTGTTCCTGCTTTCAAACCAAAATCTATGTCCAATTTTACTGCAAGTTGAGAAGACTACTCACAACAAAGACACAATGATAGAGCAGGGAAGCAACTGAATCTGATGCTTTGAATTGTATGGTTTATATCTATATTGAAGGATAGCTACTTTGAGCACTAATTCAATACTAAGGCAGGGGCACAAATGAATCTAAGGTAGTGAATTCTTTATTTTAAATGTGATTTTCAACTGATGGCATCTGCTAATGATACTTCAAAGAAATTAAACGACAATTGAAATTGCGCTTGAAAACAATTTTTGACATTTGGTAATCAAATAGATATCAGATAAGATGCTCTTTAGTTCGGATTGCAAACGGGTGTATAGCTGGGCGGTTGCAATACACAAAGGGGAGTTGGCAAAATGCTGTAAAACATCTATAACTGAAGAAGTAGGGAAAAAGTATCGGGGACTGTAAATGGATAGGGATGAAAAAGCACCACATATGGGTCTCCTAAAAGACCTCATTTGGCGGTGAAACTTATGGATCTGAATACAAACATTTCATTTTGGTTCAGAATAAAAAAGTGGGAGAGGGCGAAGTTTGCAATAAGATAATCCTGATATGAATTTGGTATAAATTCTTTGTTATAAATTGTTTGGAAAAACATAGTAGGGTGGAGACGTCTATTTCGGGCTTGAGTGTAGATTGATTATGTAGCTTGCCAAATTGCTGTTTATATATCACGAAACTCCTAAAAGGAGACTCTCATATGTAAAGCCATTTTAAACTAATGCATTTAATTTTACTAATAGGAGACGCAGGGCAATCAAACCTGAGTAACCAGGGAGCACTGCCTCTCCACTATTTTGCATAAAACATTAAAGAAAAAGTTCTGCTTGCTCATATTCCAATTGCTTTGAAGCTCATAGTTTAGCCAATGCAAACATGGAAAATACAAACATGAAGAAATCCGAGTCTATCTCCGACCTTGGCGAATTCATTAAATTAAGCCCTTGAACTTTTAAAGTATACTCATTCCGCTGAAGTGACCATTACAGAATAATAAATAATTGACAACAAGAAAAATAAACTTACACAAAACAGTAACATTTGATGATGCTGTTTCTGATGATGATCCAATGCTATTCTTTAATGTTGTTTGTAAAATTCTTCCACAATAACTTGCATTAATGTGATTCAATTTATATGTTGATGAGTATACAAATGGATACAACTGCACACTTGCAACATTTGTTGGAGTTGAACCAGTAAGATGAGGCCATCTGAAATCAGCTGATGGTGGTGGATTTCCTTCCATTTTAACTTGCAGCTGTAGAGTTGAATCTTCATTTACATCCAAGTTAATTTTGGGCCTTGCTATGAAGTCTGGAATCCCTGTTTTAAACATTAGAAAGCCAAGCTGATTCAGTGCTTGAGTGGAAAGTGCAAGCTGTAAAGGTGCTCATATAAATATAATGTAATTTAAAAGATGCTTTATCCTTTTAATTACATTATATATATATATATATATAATGTGGTTTAAAAGATGCTCTTTCTATTTAATTAAAAGTCGAACTCATTGAATGATGCCAAAAATGTGGTATGAAGAATGAAGGGGAAAATTGGTTACACAATTCCGTCAATTCTAGCACATTGTTTGTTTTAAGACAGGCTGCAGAAAGGATTCCCCTGGATTATGAGCTCATGTTATTATGACGCGTAGCATCATGAGATGAAATGTTTATTAACATTTTAGTACTGACAAATGCATTAAACGAAATCAAATTACACACAGGTTTTTCTTGAAATTTCCTTATTTAAATGGTGAATTTAGCAATCTTTAATTCAAAGTTGCGCCTAACAAAGGAACTGACATGTCATTATAATCGAAAGCAAAATGTAAAATAACATCAAAGCAAAAATCGGTGAACTTAAATCCCGTGCGTCGATCCAACATTTCCTCATGATCTCTACGGAGCGGCCCGCAATGCTACTTATCGCAGAAAATGATAGAAAACGAATACAGTCGTATGTCTACATCAGAAATCACAAATTGAAAAAGTAAGAAAATTAGAAAGAAAATATTTAATGCTCATGCCGTTTATTAAAATGATGACAACTGGTATCAACTGGCTTCTAGTGAGTGGTGTATCACCATGAGGTTCGGGTTACGAGAACTCAAACGGGCCCCAAAGCTTTTGCACCACTGAATGGGGCCATCTGAGATATAAATCTTTGGCATTCTTTGAAATGAAC
>OLMO02000324.1:12035455-12045663 GCA_900291935.2 Cassiopea xamachana
TGTCGATTCCTAAATCAATGATGGACAATATCATTCACTTTTCTTTTTTAGACAAGCTTTAGAAATACCAAATTTGAACAAAAAAAAGGAAAAGAACAATTACTCAATTCCAGAGATGAGAAATTTGCAGAACACTTTCCATACATACCCAGTATCAATATACCTGCTACTTCCTGAAATAAAGTCAATCTAACATAAGAAAGATTCGAAGAGGACAATACATAGAAATCTAAAAGAGGATTCATTGGTAGTAGGCTTTTTCTAATGGCAATTCACTTTCAATCCTATCCTTTAATGCTTCATTGACTTTGTTGAATCTAAGTACATTAAATCAAACGAAGATGTATTGTGCTGTAGTCTGAAACATACACAACTTTAGTTAACGTAACGCTAGCGCTTATGAGCAGCAATTAAACTCGTTTCTTCAAGGATTAACATGAAGTTGGAGAGAGCAGCCCTGAAGCAGAAGATATTTACCAAATTAAATCACTCCTTGCTTAATCCACACCTCATCCAACCAATCAATCAAACAATCAATCAACCAATCAATCAATCAATCAATTAAGCAATTTATCACTTACTCTTCAATGAGTGAGTGAGCAAGTCAATGCGTGAGTGAGTGAGTGTGTGAGTGAGTAAGTGAATGAGTGAGTGAGTAAGTGTGTGAATGAGTGAGTGAGTATTGAAAAGAAAATTTCAAACCACATCGAGCATGTCCTGATACTCCAAGGAAAATGTAGCGGCAGATCGATTGTACTTCTTATCTACTGTACCTGGGATTCCATATAAGATTATCATGAAATATTACGTGGTCTTGTGTCAGTTGCATCACGCTTGCCTATGTTATCATTGTTTCTCCAGTTTAAACTGATTTTCAAAATTTCAGAATCACGAAAGCATATAAGAAGACTAGCATTGAAATAAATAAAAAGATTTGGATGTTAATTTTACTTACGCTTGGGTTTCTTAATGAAGCAAATAATTACAGTGATGACTATGATAAGAAACAAAATACCACCAACTGATGCTCCAACCATGAGGCCAGTGTTTGAATCTGATAAAAATTTCAGAAAGCTGTTAAAAGTGTACTAAAATATTGATTAATTCCAGTTCAAGGCAAAAATATAAGGAGCAGTCTATGCGCAGAGAAACATCAATACGCCCATGCTAACATCCTGTGTAACCGTGCAATAACAGTTAGCAAATGTGAGTTTCCTGTATACCATGTTGCGTTGGCCTGTCATGAAGCTACTGTTCTGAATAAAATTTTAAAACATAGTACTACAATGCTCTTAGCATAGAATTAGAGAAGCGCATCCATCTTTAGTCATGTTGAGCACCTTTGATACTTGTACCTTACATCGCATGGGCAACGCCAAATGATTCAGAACATTGCTCATGCACATAAAATATCAAGTGCCATTGACGAGCATAAACAATTTTCTTCAGGAATTGGACTAAATAAAGCAGCGTCAGGACATTAGAAGCAAATTCAGTAAAAAATGAATGGAGTGGGAGTACAAATGAATCTAAGTCTCGGAATTCCTTGCTTGTATACTTATTTTAAATGCAATTTTCAACCGATTGCATAAAAATCATAGCCTCATACTTGGTGCCCAAAGTGAAGGAACCAGGAGAGTAATACCGCACCCACTTATTTGCTCAAATCATGATAAATCATTTCCTGTTTGCTCATGTTCGAACGGCTTTGAATCTGAATGTTTAGTTAGCACATATATGCAGAACTCAAAATCGATACTCCTTCCTGTAAAACCAATTAATTCAAGCACATGGATTTTTAAATTTGCATTAATGCCCTTGAAGTAGCCAGTAAGGACTAATTATATATTTGTAAACAAGTAAAGAAAACTTACGCAATACAGAAACATTTGTAGATGCTGTCACTGAAGATGATCCAATGCTATTCTTTAATGTTGTTTGCAAAATTCTTCCACAATAGCTTGCATCAATGTAATTCAATGTATATGTTGATGAATAAACAAATGGATACAACTGCACACTTGGAACATTTATTGCAGATGAACCGGTAAGATGAGGCCATCTGAAATCAGCTGATGGTTGTGGATTTCCATCCATTTCAACTTGTAGCTGTAGAGTTGAACCTTCATTTACATTCAAGGCAACTTGGGGCCTTGCTATGAAGTCTGGAATTCCTGTTGTAAAATTTAGAAAGCCAAGCCGATTAAGTGTTTGAGTGATAAGTGGAAGCTGTTAAGGTGTTCATATAAGTATAATATAATTTAAAAGATGCTCTATCTATTTAATTACAAGTAACTCTCATTGAATGATGCCGACAATGTCTTATGAAGAATGAAGGGGGAAATTAATGACAGGTCTGTTATTTCCAGCACATTGTTTGCTTTAAGACAGGTTGCAGAAGAAATTCCCCTGGATTATGAGCTCATGTTATTATGACACATAGCATCATGAGATGAACTGTTTATGAACCTTCTAGTACTGAGAAATGATTCTGTGCATTAAGCAAAATCAAATTGTACCAAGATCTTGAAAATTTCTTATTGAAGTGCTGAATTAAGCAATCTTTAATTCAAAGTTGCACCTAAGAAGTAAACTGACAAGTCACTATTATCAAAAACTTGTAAAATAACATCAAAGCAAAACTCAGTAGACTTAAATCCCATGACTTGATCCAAAATTTCCTTATGATCTTATGACTACTTTCATTAAGTTTATGCAAATTATTTAAGGAGTACAACGGCAGTTGTTTGCTAGAATTATCGAAATACACTTGCAGTCGAAAAGCATTTCAGCATCTAGAACAAAATGGTTTCACAACAACAAGCATTTTAGTTAGGTCTACGAAAAGATATTCAATGTAAAGCTATCTAATAATTTGGAATGCATTAGTTTGGTGGGAAAAGCATCTCATGCCATTGTTTGACTAAATTTGACAATAGAAGGTATGAACTCTTGCTATACATTGTAAAGACTGCGTCAAAGAACATAGTGCCTAAAACACAAGAATTGCCCAATGACGAACGATTAACTGAACAATATTTGAGGAAAAGTCTTATGCCATTTCAACACATTGTATGGCAACTGAATTGTTATCTTTCTAATGCACTGTAATTGTGTAGTCAGTTTATTTCTGGTGGTTCTATTGAGATAAAAGCAAGAACTGGGAGTTTCATCAAAATCAGCGAAAGGGAGAGAGGATAGTATGTCGTGAGACAAAAGAACATAGTTTGGAACTTTAAATGCAATTGTGAAAGAGAGTCACCAATCCAATGTTTGCAAAACAGAAATCAAATATATTATTTGAAAGATAGTACATAAATATGAATTTCTAAGCCGTAGAAAATGCGAAAACCATTTTACTTCAGCAAAACATCACGTGCTCCGTCTTCAGTAGGCCTCAGAATACAGAAAGTTTTACCACAGCACGAAAAAGTGGCAACATTCTTGTCACATACTGAAAGCTGTTTTCGTACGGCAATCATTCGAGTATGAAAACGTCGGATCGAGACCTAATGCTCAACCGAAATATATATCCAGATGCGGTTACATGTGATAGGATGCGTCTATTTGGCCCCAAGTGTGACCAATAAGGACCTATCAAAATTATTTACTTGAAGAGTCCCAATGAGAAACAAGCTCTGTTTTGTCTACATAAGACTGGGTTTTGAGTCTTGATGGAAACAGGTTCCAACACACTTAAATAAAAGGACTATCTTGCTTGCCCAATGATACCAAATTTGCCGTCTGTATACTGCATGTTTTGCAGCATTCTGGATTGGCAACAAGGCTTTTTCCTATGGCCGACTCGTAATTAATTTTGAGACGGCTATGCTTCGAGGATTTTCTGGATGCTGCGCGGACATGAATTGTTCATATTTGATTGAAGGAAAAGAGTTAAAACCGCTGCGTAGCAGCAAATGAGTGCAAGGTTGTCCAACATCCAACATGTCCAATATCATTACGATGAAATCAGGTTTTAGGGATCCCTATTGGATTTGTTACTATTAACAATCTTAAAAAGGCAAATTTACTTTATAAACGGCTTGCTACAACAGGTGCCTGGAGAGAGTGTCCTTGGGGGGGGGGGAGGTCTAGCAGGCCTGTACCATCACTTTTGGAGTTTCAGAAGTCTTCTAAGATTATATGTATTCTTCAGTCAATGGTTTGAGAGGCACTGATCGCCCTGCGATTTAAATCTATGCACATTAATTTTTATTATTCACGGTAAAAGCTTTAGTTGATGCAGTATTTACATCAGCTTGGTAAAATACAGTACACCCGCAAAGACAATTGTTTTCATGGCTATCCCATACATCCCTTCGTTATTTATGTAGCTCACAAGCACTTGCTAGGTAAGCAATGAATTCTCTCTTTACAGCAATGTTACTTGCGCCTTTGAGGGAAGAATATATTGTTTCAGTTGCATGGTTAGGCCAGCCGTATCTAACATTTATTATTTACTTTACTGTTAGATTGCATATCGCATAGTATAACCTTTGATATGGTTATCTTTTGTTTCAGCTACCAAGGCACATTCTATGTACTTAGGAACGATGTTTCTTAAGATCATCTTTAGAAACCTCCAAACAATGCCTCTACAGATGATCTGGAGCTTATTCGTTTCGAGGCTGAGCCACCTAGATGCAAATCTGTTCTAATAGTAGCCTGGTACAGGCCTCCAAACAAGGGAATCGACAGCTACATTAAACTAGAGAGGGTTCTTTCATACTTGGATAAGGAGAAGAAGGAGATGGTTCTCGTTGGTGACACAAACTGCCATCTTTCTACGGAGCTTACCAGTCAGTCTGCCAACTGTTATACTAAACGCATCAGAGCTCTCTATGATTTGTTTAGTTTCAAACAGCTAAATCTAGAACCAACTCACAAAATGAAACAGTTCAATGAAGAGGCATTCGTAGCTGATGTTGCTTACATATGTTGGGAACAAATGCTCTTAGAAACAGACGATATTAATGTCCTTGTAAATGATTGGTCAAATTTGTTTTCTATTATCATAGACAAACATGCTCCATTAATTGAAATGCGTGTCTTGGAGAAATACTGCCCATGGATAAACAAAGACCTTAAGAATCTATGAAAACAAGGGATAACCTGAAAAAAAGAGCTGTGAAAACAAATTCCATAATTCTTATGGACTCTTATCGTCACATGCGTAATAAGGTCAATGCGCTGAACATTAAACTGAAAAAGCAGTTTTACACTTCTAAGATGTCTGCATGTAAAGGTTACATGAAAGAAACTTGGAAAACAGTTCATGAACTTTGAAATAAGAGGTCAAAGTCAAGTAACATAGACTGTCTCAAAGAATTAGACTCGGAAATTGTTAGCAAAAAGGACATTTCGAATACAATGAATAATTGCTTTTGCTCCATAGGTAAAGATCTTGCTAATGATATTGACCCAGTTCCTAATCCTCTATTATGTGGTAATTATGAAGTAAATGATAAAAAGGCCAGATTTTATTTCAAAGCTATTACAATCCAGGACATCAGGAATACATTTGCTAAGATAAAAACTGCAAAGACCTTTGGGACTGACTGCATCTCCAGCTAATTTTTAAAACTTGCACTGCCCTTCATTGAAAATTCACTTACTCTATTATTTAATTCATCAATGGAACCTAGTCAGTTTCCTGATGCATGGAAAATAGCAAGGATAGTTTCAGTTTTCAAGGATGGAGACAGGGAAATTAAATCTAATTATAGACCAAGTACTATATTACCTGTCATCTCAAGGCTATTTGAAAAACTCATTGCTTACCAGGTATACAAGTAGATGAATGAAAATAGTCTTTTCTCCTGACCAGTCAGGATTCTTAAAACATAATTCTACTGCAACATGTATGCTTAAAAACACTGATGAATGGTATAAAGGGTTTGATCTTGGTAAACTTGTAGGCCTAGTGTTCATTCAAATCAAAATAGCATTTGATACTGTTGACCACCAAATTCTCTTAGAAAAGCTTATGCTTTATGGTGTCTGACAATGTGAGCTTTCTTGGTTCAAATCCTACCTTACAAACCATAAAAATTTTGAATGATCAATGGAAACGAATCAGATATTGGGAACATAGATATAGGTATACCTCAAGGCTCCTGTCTTGGTCCCCTGCTTTTCATTCTGTACATAAATGATCTTCCACAAGCTATCAAGCAGTCCACTATATCCATGTATGCTGATGATACTAGTCTTTGCTACCGGTCCAGTAATATGACTCAGCTGATTGAGGCCATTAATATACATCTTAAAGAATTAGACACTTGGTTGCAAGGTAACAAACGTTCCTTGAATGTTGCAAAAACGCAATCCATGCTACTTTCTAATAAGCAGAGAAAAAATACACTTAAAAGTAGAAATGACATCTTTCATCTGAAAATCCGTGGGAATTATCTGCAAGACGCTACAAAAGCTAAATACCTTGGTGTTGTAATTGATTGTTCTCTTGACTGGAGAGAAATAATCCAATCAATTTCAAGTAAGGTTTCTAAGGCAATAGGAATTCTTACACATGCTCATTCCTTCTTGCCAATGGAAACCGTTATAGCCCTCTACAGAGGCATTGTAGAACCTCATTTTCGATACTGCTGTTCGGATTGTGGCTGTGCTGGCAAAACAGAAGTAAACCAGTTTCAAAAGCTTCAAAATCGAGCTGCCAGAATTGTAACAGGTAGCCGTTTTGACGCCCCCAGTGGGCCAATCATTGAGCTGTTGGGGTGGAAGACCATTGAAGAGCTTATTCAAAGTGAGATTCAGACTATGGTCTACAAATCCCTCAATGAGTTGGCTCCTCGATACTTGTCTGAACTTTTTATAAGAAATTCCCAATTTTCATTCTACAACTTGCGTAGCACAGAGGCAGACCTGTGGCTACCAAAGAAAAGGACATCAAATGGGAAAAAGTGCCTCTCTTTCAGGGGAGAAAAGTTGCGGAATGGTCTCACAGCTGAGTCAAAGCAAGCATCTTCCCTAAACTCTTTTCAAAAATTTATTTAGGGTTGTAAAATGTTTTTTGTTAGATACTAAATATTATTCCTAATTTTTTTAAATTGTAAATTATAATTGTAATGGTAAGAGTAATTTAATTTATTTGTAATTATTTTATGGGAGGGCCCCTTGTAAATCAGTTCTTTTTGAACTGTAGGGCTACCCCCTTTAGTTGTTGAATTGAAATGAAATGAAATGAAAGGACTGAAGATCTTTGGCGCTGGCTTGTGAAAATAGAAGTGATGTCAAAAGTCGTCACTCATTAGTAACAAAAGCGGCGCCTCGCGCTGACACGAGGAAACTGTTCACAACAAGTGGGCTAGTCCTTTAAACAGGACGAGGTCATCCAGTCAAGGTGTTTTACAAAGAAAAGAATATATGCCACCTTCACATTGGAATTCTTTAACCTTACAGATTCGATTGGAATGTCTGCGTAAACATAGAAGCCATTGTTTACAAATCCGTGGTCTATTACACATGCGCATTGCTTACAATGTCATCCCAGTTACCTGGGATATTTCACCTGCAGAGTTTCACATGGAAAATTGACGTCATGGCCAGCCGAGATCTCAACGGTTTCAAGTGATGTCTTGGTCAAGGTGGTTAGCCATTTTTGAGAAATAATCTTTATGCAAACAACATCTCAACTAGGCCGGCTAGCGAGCGGCTTGTGAACAGGCCCTACATACATAGATCTTTTTATTTGCAACAACTTTGGATGGGCTTCTTGTGCTGAAGAAGTTTTTCTCTAATTTGGGAATAAAACGTTTCCATTTCGAAATCTTCGTTTTACAATATTCTCTTATCAACAGCTATACTCTACACCCACAATAAAATGGGGGTCTAGAAAAATTCTGAAAATATTACTAGTGGATTGAAAATAAGTGAATTAGGGGGGGCAGCAAAACGAGGGCATGGATGGGAAAATGTAAGACACTGTTTTTAGAAAAGTCTGTTCATAGGCAGTGCAAACATGACGTATAAACAGAAAAACAAAAGACATGAGGTTAAGTGAGTTACTTTGGAGTCAGTACATGCAATACTCAGAGGAATGATCAATGTGCAGTAGATATAGAGTAAGTCAAAAATTGCTGTAATGAATAGACTAGGGGGTTGTAATAAGCAGCGGGGTTTTTAAATCAGCGGATCTTGACGTCATTACCTTCTCCCCAGCTTCCTATAAGTTTGAAATTTTCTAATACAAGCTAACGGGTATTGTAATTAAATAACCCTTTATTCATTGTAACATAACATGAAGGCAACAATCACTAAATGAATCTTGAGAGTGAGCTTTGCATAGAAAGCACTTAGGCTAGCAAGACGCCATTTTAACATACATCATGTACGTTGTGCGACTTCTAATACTAGACAAACAGGCTTTTGCTGGTACGAGAACATGATTTCTACATCCACAAATACGAAATATAGGTTGAGTTGATTCAAAATACTGCATAGAAGAAAATAAACATGCACCTGGGAAGAGTTTTTCTGAATGTATGATGAGTCCATATATCACAAGCCATTTGATAGGAAACTTTCTTTTCCATATCCTTCTTTGTTCTGGAAATGTAAGATTGCGTAAATCCATGAGCGCTTTGTCAGCAAAGCAATAGTATTACTTTAGGCAAGAGGCTACACTATCTATAAGCTAGATTGAAGTCAAACAGAACAGATTAGTCCCCTTTCGGTCAAGACTTTCGCTGTGTTGAAACTTCAAGTAAAGTCTTTCAGAAAAAGGCGGCTACCAGCCGCTGACCTCAGCCATAGTTTGGCCGCGATTTATTATGAAATCCCATTCGATGAAGATCGAATTTGAGCATAGTCTCAACTTGTGACTCAAAACTTTATGATGGCGGTGGCCTTGTGCTATATCTGTTGTAGAGAGTGTGTTTAATTCATAATCATAGTGCGCCCATAAGATCTGCAGTGCAAAATCGGATCATTGTTGTGTTAGTGACAGAACGAAAGATTACTTGATTCTGAAACTAGCTGTAACGATATGTTGTGCTGAGGTAATCATCAACGGTTCGTTGCTGTGATATGATATTTTTATAAGAGAATCAATTACTTATGCTATAAATGCTTTTGTAACATTGCAAGAACTACAAAAAAACTGCTATTTGCAGTGGCGGCTCGTGCTATTGGGCATTCAGGGCAGTGCCCCACCAAGATTACTGACAGCCAAAAATATCCTTATAGTAGCTACATTATTTCCATTTTAAATTCAATGTTGAATTTCATAAAAGACAAGTCATCGCAGCTTATATAAACCATTAAAATCAAGAGAACGCCAATGTAAACAATGTTTGTTGCATATTCTGTCACCGGCTTGAACAGTTTTTGTACGATCTGCGCAGGCAGGGCAAAATTAGTTTTGCCCTCCCTAGACTGCTTTGAGCATGCGTATTAGCAAGGTCAGATCATGCTAGGAGGGCAGCGATTGGCCGATTTTGTTCAAAACTGGGCAAGAAATGTTCTTGCCCCTCCGTTAACAACAACAACCACATCACAACAGACCGTTGATCAGATCAAGAATGCTTTGATGATCAATGAAATAGTTTGCGAGTTTCTGTTGCTGTTCTGTACGAAACGAGAGTAAAGACAGTATTTGTTCATAGATCCTGTCCAAGTTTACTGATAGAAAGATTTCTACGCTTCATTAAACATTTTTTTTTTAAATATCGAATCAACTTCAAACACAAGGAGGATTCGTTCTCATCATGTCAGTGGTTCAGACGGCCTTAGCTTAGGCCACGATGACGCGAGGCAGCAATGAATACAGTCAGCAATCTGAAAATTTGTCCATTTTCACGGCTGTCTCAGCAAGAAAAATTGGAATTGAAACGACTGGAACCTAAATACTATTGGAGGAGAAGCATAAGACCCTAATAGTCCGGGTCTTGCAACAGGATCTTGTATTAAGACAGTTTCCAAAAGCTATCAATGGCGGTTGACTGCATCAAGTTCTATGGTGCTTTTTAGATGGCAGTACTCAGCAATTCATGGCGAAGTTTGTAATTTATGTGCATCACTTGATTTTATAACTCAAACTTTATTTGGGAATTAATTGCAGTTAAAACATTCATTTATAGCATCATTTGCAGTATATTTTATTGCTCAGGAATATTTTGTCTGGAAGGTTTATGACTGGTTTTAGTTAGTTTGCAGCATGCCACTAGATGATGCAAAATCTATGTCCATCA
>OLMO02000324.1:12071076-12081380 GCA_900291935.2 Cassiopea xamachana
CTGATCTTAGCTCAAATTTATCCCAAAGGCTTTCAGGCCTTAACTTATTTATAATCTTAACTAGTCGATCAAACGAGATTAGATTATTGACGTTCAGCCAATCACAGGACCAGTTATCATTTACTCTAGCAGTTTCAATTATCAGCAGGGCTCTATTCTGCAGTCTTTGGAGAGTTTCGATTTTTCTTGCTGGAAGACTTCCCCAGATTACATCTGCGTAGCGAAGTTGACTTTCCACAATAGCATTATAAACCCTACATAACTTGGACTGATGGAGAATACTTTTCAGCTTCTTTAGTGAAGAAAGCTCTCCACAGATCGTACTCTTAAAAATTTTAAGTTGCTCATCCCAATTCAGATATTCATCCACCATTTCTCCTAATGATTTAGTATTAGAAACTCGCTTAATTTCGTTGCTACCTAACTCTTATCCAGTCGGAGCATTTGTACCCCTTGCTTTCATCGGATGACCTATGATCATATATTCAGTTTTTGAGGGGTTGAGACTAAGCTTGTTCTCTCTCATCCATTAATTAATGTTATGCAGCTCATCTTGTGCATTAGCTTCTAGTTTTTCTTTGTCATTCGATGCTACAGCATAGATGTTCGCTTTCGAGTAGTTTAAGTATCTTTCAAAATCATGTAATTATAACATGAATAGGAGGGGGCCTAGGCAGGAACCTTGGGGCATACCACATGTAACTTCCATCTTTTTAGATTTCTTGCCATTTAGGAAACAGTATTGATGTCTGTTATGTAGGTAAGATTTAAACCAGTTCCCAGGGATCACTTTGATGCCATACGACATCAGTTTTTCGACCATGATTCTGTGATCTACCATACCGAATGCTATTTTTTAGATCTAAAAATCTTTAAATTCAGTTTTTTGTGGTCTATATTTTCATACCAGGAGTCTGCTGCAGATCAGAGATGCTACCGTTGAGTATAGTTTTTGGAATGCAGATTGATTTCTAGTGATTAGTTTATTTGCCTTCAGGAACTCATAAAGTTGGTCATGAACTACTCTCTCCAAGATCCTTGAGAAAACCGATATCACTGAAATTGGCCTATAGTTAGTGACATCATTTTTCACCTGATTTCAAAGTTGGGGTAATTCTAGCAATTTTGAAAATATCTGAAAAAACTCCATTCATTAGCGATGAATTAAAATCATTGTCAGTGTTTTCGTAATAATATCTTCTACATTTTTACTGATAGTTGTGGGGATCTCATCTGGACCAGCCGCTTTTCCATTCTTCAACTTATTAATAGCATTATGCATATAAGTTTCACTTACAGTTTTGAATGTCATTACGTTTGCCTCAGGTGTAATGTAGCAGAGACAATCATCATCTGGCTTCGTAGTGATCTTCTCTGCTAGCTTAGGACCAACTAAAGCAAAGTGGCAATTCATTGCCTCCACTACATCCAGCTCACGTGTTAGATATTTACCCTCTACTTCTAGGCTGGAGAGTGAAACTGTCTCAACATTTTTGTCGAGTACTTTATTTATAGTTCGCCAAATTTTGTTAGGGCCTCTTATATTTTCTTCAATTTACCCATTGTAATAATTCCTAATATATATATATATATATATATATATATATATACGTATCCTTTTTCTTACTTGATGACGCTTCCTTTTGTAAGCCGACCATATTTCGGGAGAGTTTTCCACTTGCACCTTCAGTTTAACTCTTTCAAGAATTGACCTTTTCAGAGAGGGGGTAAGCCATGGAGCAAAATCACTTCGAACCTTTTTACGTCTTAATGGTGCATGGATATCCTAGATTTTTTCGAATATCTCCTGAAATATTGCCGCCATATCCGTGGTATTATCACAATAGGACTAAGGATAGTTTCCCATTCTACCTGTTGTATGACTTTTCGGAAATGTGCTTTATTGTATTTTCTCATATTGCGCGATTCAATTACTTTTTGCTTTTACTTTTGAAACTTCGCCAGGCATTGATTTTCCGAATTCCATGCACCAGATAGTGGTCAACCATTCCAGTTTTAATTACATCCGCCTCTGTAATATATTTAGAATGTCAAGAAGAGAAATGGTCAATTAATGTATTACTTGTTCTTTGCTCTCCTCATTCTGTCGTCGTAACAGCAACTCTCGCGTATAACAGTTGATCAGCTTCACGAGTTGGTATTCAGAGTAGTTCGACTTGAGCTGTTTGGCATTTGCGCTCTTGCTGCATTTTAAGTCACAGTTTGTGTCTCCGATCTTTTCTCTATCTAGACCCTTTAAAATTTCCCTTAGAATTTCAAATGCAAACTCATCAACACCTGCAGTTGGAGGTCCATACCAACACATAAGATGTAATAATTTTCCATGGATATTTTGTGAGACTTCAAGAGAGATCGGCTCCAGTATGTCACTTTTTATCTTGATAATGGGTTCAGGTAGATTTTCCCTTACATATACTGCTACCCCTCCCACGTTGCTATTCCTATTATTCCGTTATATCCTATACCCGTGAATTGAGACTTCAGAGTCGTTTACTTTACTATCGAGAAGTGTCTCACTAAGGCCAATAATATCCATATTGTTATCATGCAGGATAATTCCAAGTTCGGATTTGTGTTTTCGAAGGGAAACTATAGTCAGGAAAGCAATTTTTAGACCATTTCTCGTCCTTGGTTGTAGGCTACTCCTTTTGATTATTTTCTTCATATGGCTGATACACCCTTGCAATATTTAATAAATTTACTCAGATTTTCAGAATATTTTCGCACTCCACCGTCATTCAAGTGTAAACCATCCTTCCATATATTACTGTATATGATGGTATCATTATTTATGAAGTCTATGCCTCTAATACTCAACTCTTCGCGAAGGAGTTCATTGACTTTTCTTGCTTTCTCTTAAAGACAGAAGAGTATGCCACACGTGCTGATGGATTCTTTTTCTGAATTGATTCCGAGACATTCACTATGACTTCCGCTAGATCTGAGGGTGATTTGTCATTCACATTGCTCGTTCCTACATGTAGTATGATAACGTCAGAGTTGTCGCTGCCATCTACCTTGTTCTTTACCTCTTCAATTTTCATTCCTTGTTTAAACCTGACCTCAACAGTTCTATGATCATTCTCTAATTTTTCCCTTTCACGTGTTTCAGTTGTGGGTCTCCTACTACCAATACATTTATCTTCTTAGCTGTCCCTCTTTCGCTTCTTTCAGCAAGTCTTTCTTTTGCTCCTCCAGCTACAGCATCTCTTAGCTTGCTTGACTTCTGTTTTCTCTTGTTTCTTTGTCTGTAGTTCTTACACTGCAAAGTTTTGTTGAATTTCAGGTCGTTCCCCTTCGCTATATCGGTCTTTGTCATGATTGCACCAATTGCCTCAGTATTCATTTCATTATTCGATTTTAGTTTTTCTTTTGATAGTGCCATCTTATTTTCACGATTGTTGTAATGTTCAGCTGCTTTTATCAAATCAGTTCTCACTGCTATTGTTCTTATTGAATCTGTTTGTTATGGTAAGAACACGTTTTCATTGTTCGCCTTTAAATCACGAATTTGATTTGCAAGGAGAAATTTTCCAATAAAAGATCATTGGAATTGCGCCTTTCATTTTCAAGAGTGTTATTTTAATTAGTGACAGCATTAGCCATTTTGCCAAGCGAACCAGCCAGCCCAATTATTGCGCTGTCATCTATTTTTTCTATGGGATTGGAGTACACATCATTACCAATCTGTGCGACAATATGATCTTTGGGCTTCAGTTTGGTAGAGGTAAGTTCTTCGAATTCATCGCTATCCTCGCCCTGTCCACAATCAGGTGTATCTTCGGATACAAAATAAAAATCATTTCCTTTGTGAAGGTGCTCTGGTTTTCAATCAATTTGTCTACAGTGTTCAGGATTTATTGTGTGACTAGGCCAATGCCCTTGCTTGCTGTGAGATGTAGAGCGATGCTTTCTTTGTCTGGCCGCTTGCTACTCTTTCTAATATCACTAATAGCTCTCAATATAAGGTCCTCTGCTGTTTTTACTTCCATCCCTGATGCCTTCTCAGTTGGGGATTTGCAATAGTGCACTAGAGGGTAGATGAGCTTGCCTCATCGTCCAGGGAAGTACCACCACTCTATCTATTGGTGCCTTTAGTGACTTTGTCTCTTTCAGCACTAGGAGAGAGATTCCAGGTCTTTTGGTTGGTAAGTTTACTGTGATTAGTCATAGTGGGAAGCTGTTGGGTGTATTTGATCCCTTGCTATGCCTGAGGGTACCGTTGGAAAAGGTGGACTGCAGGTCTGCCGCCAGATAGTAGAGAGGCCCCAACCCATTGGTAGCGCTTTGGGAGGCTGCCTCATGAGCTGGTGTATAATCTCGGGCTGCCTGCTATGCCATTTCGTGACTGGAGCCACTCCTAGCTCTCAGTTCTGGGGGGCCATCTGAGGCCACAGGATAGCTATGGGAACTTTCATAGGCTCACTGACAAATGCTGCCTCTATCACTTTGACCGACCAAATCATCACACTCATTTTGTACTCATACTATGCCTCTCAGTCACACAGATATTAGCTCTACTGCAGTTACCATTGTAGCACATTCTAAACTCATTTCCATCTCATTTTGCAATATTTGTGGACTATCCTCCAATCTCAACTCAGTACGCCAATATCTCCAGTCCTCTAACCCTCATGCACTCTTCCTCACCGAAACTAAAATCAAACCACTGGACCCAAATGATAACTCCATTCTCTATCCTCATCTAAAATGCCCCGGATATGAGCTGTTTTCCTCTTTCTTCCCAAATGGTGGTGTTTGTGCATATGTCCGCTCTGATGTACAAAGTTCTTGTCTACCTCAATTTGACCTCTTTAACCCTGGTTTTCAACTCATCTGGATGAAAAATTCCCTACCACACACTTCAAAATTCATTTGCACCCTATGCCGCGCACCTAACTCAACTAACCATGAACTTCTATTTGACCATCTATCTAAGACAATTAACACAATTACTCTTTAATCTCCATGCTCTGAAATCACAGTCTTTGGTGATTTCAATGTCTACAATCCGAACTAGCTTACCCACTCTCCACATATCACTAGCCCTGTTGGTCGTGATGTAGAGGCCTTTGCCATTGTGAATGACCTGTCACAATTGATATCAAAACCAACACATATCCCTGATCGCTCAGGGGACAAAGCTAATACACTCGATCTGTTTCTTACTTCAAACCCAGACATTCACTCTAACCCTATTCAAGATTCTCCTCTTGGCAACTCTAATCACTGCCTATCACGCTACAGCATGACTTTCTCCCCCACCAGCATAGATCTTTCTCTTCTCAACAAGTTTTCCACTATAGCAAAGCTGACTGTGATTCTCTTTGAACTTTTTCGCTGCTTATGCCTGGTATTCTGGCTTGTCTAACGATCCTTCCCCTTTTGCCACCTTCATCACTAACGCAATGCAACTTGGTATGGATCCTTTTATCCCATCCTCCAATAAACCTGGCAAAAATTCATCTCCAAAGTGGTTCGCTTCACAATGTGCAAAAGCTATCAAACATGAAAACCACCGCTTTAAACAATGGAAAATACACAAAACTCCACATTCAAGAGCTTTATTTGTACAAGCTCGTTACCTATGCTCAAAAACCATCAATCATGCCAAATCCTCTTTTGTCACACGCATCAACAATAAAGTTGCTTCAGGTCAAACAGGATCTCGCTCATTCTGGTCTTTAGCCAACGTTGTCTCACCAAACTTTTGCCATTCTTCTTTTCCACCTCTAAAAAAACAACTCTGGCTCGTCTTCATGCACTCCATCCTCTAAAGGTAACCTTTTAGCATCAACCTTTCCTTCCAATTCCAATCTTGATGAGCAAGATTTCCAAGCTACTCTCTACCCTACATCCACCATCACAATGTCCCCTATTACGTCCTCTACACGCAAAGTCCATAAAGTCCTTCTTCAGCTCAACACCTCCAAATCTAGTGGACCTGATGGTATGCCTACTATAGTTCTAAAGTCTTGTCAATTCCATTGCAAAGCACGCATCTCAGAAACTTGGCTTTCTTTCTAGAGCACGTGGCTATTTCTCACCTTCTCAACTACTAACTATATAAAAATCCCAGATTCGTCCTTTTCTGGGGCACTGCTTTCACGTCTGGGGTGGTGCTCCAAAATCTTCTCTCCATCTTCTTGACAGGGTCCAGTCTAAAACCATCCGTCTCATCAACAATCCAAACCTCACTAATTCTCTACAGTCTCTCTCCCCTCGTCGTCTTGTTGCAGATCTTTCCATTTTCTACTGCTATTTTCACGGACATTGCTCTCAGGAAATCAAGAATATTATTCCTGATCCAGTGAAGCGTGTTCGAAACACCAGAAGCTTTACCTATTCACACCCTTGCCAAGTTACACTACCTAATCCACGAACTCTATCTTACAAATCATCTTTCATTCCTTGCATTTCTCAATTGTGGAACTCATTGCCACCCACTACTTTCCCTGAATCCTACAATTTGTCATCTTTTAAACCTAACATCAACAAACTTGATCTTATCTCCCTCTCTACTTAAACTTCCCCAATCTCTCAGTTTTTCAAAAAAAATAGTCAATACGCAAATAAGCTAAGCCAATACGCAAGTTCAATCCCTTACTTTTCCGTGAATTCTCCCTGACTGACAGCATAAACCACTCTCTCTTACCATTAATCCCCATTTTGCATATTTACAAAAAGAGCTGAAGAAACAGTGACCTAATGAATAGGATGTATAAAGATAGTTGGTAGGGTATAGTACAATAGAAAATAATAACGACTATATTTATTGACATCAAATGGAACAACCACTTTGTGAACAACCATGAAAAGCCTACAGACAATGGCCTACAAATAATGCTATGTGAACAAACGAATTTGTTTCGAATTAAATTACTTCTTAAATTTATATATGCTCTAGGATTAGTTTTTAACTCCACTCACCACCACATATGCTAGCATGCACACACTGGGTCTAACTACTTTTTTATGCTATGACGTTTTGCAGCTAACTATTTACAAAATAGCCATCATCTACTATTGCTCTCTTTGCAGGCATTCTAAGTGGTGGATATACAAATTGAACTATTAATTAATTGTTAGAAGGCTAGTTTCTATTTAGCTTATGCTCTGTTTTGTTTGTAGGACTTGCAGTGAATGGGCAACAAATAATAAGTCCAGTTGAAGTGAACTCATCACCAAGTCACGTCATTACCATAAAAGGATCATCAGTTTGGTTGCATTGGAATTATACTTATATTGGAGATGGTCTACAAGGGCTTATTACGTTAACCTACAGGGAACAGACAATTCGATTCAACAGTACGTCACAACCAAGTATTCAAACACTTGCAAAGAGAACTGGACAAAATGGTGCCTTAACATTGGAATCACCAGTACCCGCACCATTTAATGGAAGAGTTGATGTGATATCAGCAAACAGTACATTAGTGATTCATGATCTTCAATATAATGATTCAACATATCAATATTCATCATCTGTCATCGTGGATATAACTCCTGGTGGTGGTGTGGTGACCAAGATCTTGAAGCCAATAGTGTCAATCACAGTAAATGGTATGAGTATTTTTCACTTTCCTTTGTTCTTCAGAAGCCTCTGAGGATTTCACAATGTTTTCTTACATTAGCATCACAATGATAGCCACGTTGAAAGAAAGGCATTATGCCTGTTGACATGTCATCCCATGCCAATGAACCCATTTGCCATATGTAGCCTATCTCAGAGGGGTACTGCCCCCAGTTATTTACCGAGGTTGCATATTGAAGTGTTCTAAACCGTATCGTGATTCATTGCAAAAGAGCCAGATCTAGAACGTAGGAGCGTCATGCTAAAGCATTGTGGCTTACAGATATGCTGAGATTGTTGACCACAGTTGATTTTAAACTGGTACAAGTTATTTTACAACATACGGTTTGTAACTTTATCAAACAGCTAGACCTCTATGCCTCATTGATCAAGCAGTGCATAAGTACTCCATAATCTTAAATTGTGATTCAAATTATCAATTACCATCAATTGTCAATGTATGAACATTGCACCATTTGAATTCACATCGATAGGGTCTGTGTACTTCATGGGGATTGTTACATTATGCCTTTAAACTGCTAGTACCAAGTCAGTGGTGTAAGATAAACGCTCGGGGATGTTAGGAGTTACTTATAATTGGGGTACCATGTTATTTTCATTCCAAGGAATACCAAACATTTATATCCTGAAAATCTCTGAGCGGCCCCCTCAGTAGCGCAAAATCATCGGGCCCTTTTGAGTTTTCCTAACCCGAGCCTACGTCGGTTACCCCACTGTTTCATGTGACATTTTGGTACTCATGGTGGTACAGCACTCACCAGAAGCGAATTCATACCAGTTGCCATCATTTCAATTACGGCATGAGCATTAAATATATTCCTTTCTAAATTTACTTACTTTTTCATTTTGTGATGTCTGAAGGAGATCATATGACTTGATTCGTTTTCTATCATTTTCTGCGATAAGTCGCATTGCGGTACCACTCCGTAAGGATCATGAGGAAATTTGGATCGAGACACGGGATTTAGGTCCTCCAAGTTTTGCTTTGATGTTATTTTACAAGCTGTTGATAATAGTGACATGTCAGTTTCTTTGACAGGAGCAACTTTGAATTAAAGATTGCTTAATTCACCACTTACATAGGGAAGTTTCAAGAAAAACACTAGGTGCAATTTGATGTCATTTAATGCACAGATTCATTTATCAGTACTAATATGTTAATAAACAGTTCATCTCATGATGCTACGTGTAATAATAACATGAGCTCATAATCCAGGGTAATCTTTTCTGCAGCCTGTCTTAAAACAAGTAATGCATTGGAATTGACTGAATTGTGTAGCCATTTTCCCCCTTCATTCTTCATCACACATTTTCGGCATCATTCAATGAGAGCTACTTGTAATTAAATAGATAGAGCATCTTTTAAACTACATTATATCTATATGAGTACCTCAACAGCTTGCACTTTTCACTCAAACACTGAATCAGCTTGGCTTTCTCAATTTTACAACAGGGATTCCAGGCTTCATATCAAGGCCCCAGATTTCCTTGGATGTAAATGAAGGTTCAAATCTACAGCTACAAGTTGAAATGAATGGAAATCCACAACCATCAGCTGATTTCAGATGGCCTCATCTTACTGGTTCAGCTCCAACAAATGTTCCAAGTAAACAGTTGTATCCATTTGTATACTCATGAACATATACATTGAATAACATTGATGCAAGTTATTGTGGAACAATTTTACAAACAACATTAAAGAATAGCATTGGATCATCATCAGACACATCATCTACAAATGTTACTGTTTTGTGTAAGTATATTTTCCTTGTTTTCAAATATCTATTGTTCTTTACTGGACACTTCAGCGGAATCACTGTGCTTTTAATGTTCAAGGGCTTGATTTAATGAATTCGCCAAGGTCGGAGATAGACTCGGCTCTGAGTTCTTCATGGTTGTATTGGCTAGATCATGACCTTCAATGCATTTGGAATATGAGCAAGCAAAAATTGTTCTTTAATGTTTTATGCAAAACAGTGGGTAGGCAGACAAAGTAAACGATACATAAACAGCAATGTGGCAAGCATCAATCTACTTTCAAGTCTGGAATAGACGTCTCCAACCCAACCTACTATGTTTTTTCCAAAAAGTTCATACTAAATTCTTACTACGACTTTCTTATTGCAAACGTCGCCATATCCCACTTTTTCATCCTGAGCCAAAGTGAAAACGTCGAGATCTCCCAATTGTTTATTCGAAATTGCCCAATTGCCAATTGAAATTGTTGCATTCAGATCCATAGTTTATGAGGTGGTATTTTAAGAGAATGATTGCCGCCAGAAGTACTGACAACATATTTATATTTTGCTTTCAATGATATGTGGTGCTTTTTCATCACAATCCATCGATCACAGCTTCCAATATCTTTGTCCCTACTTCTTCAATTATCATCAACCCTATAGTTGTTTTTAAAGCATTTTGCCAAAACACCTCCCCTCTGTTTATTGCAACCGCCTAAGTACTATGATTGATAACAACAAGTAAATAATTCATGAGGCTATGATTGTTATGCCATCGGTTGAAAATGCATTTACAATAAGTAGAGAAGTAAAGATTTCCGAGCCTTAGATTCATTTGTACCCTTATCCTTTCGATGCTTTAATTTTCTGAGTAGTTGCCCTTGGCTTATATTTATTTGGCGACTTTTGCAATTTGACGATATGTGATGATACCCCATTATTTCCTATGC
>OLMO02000324.1:12122077-12143916 GCA_900291935.2 Cassiopea xamachana
AAACGGATATAAAACTATAGAAAGACATAAAAGTTGTAATATACATAAACATAAAAGTTGTAATGTGGTGCAGAATTGATTGAAAACATCTATAGACTCCAATTGTATAGACAGATGAAAATTCAACCCAGAAAAATCTCGGAAAACACATAGAATACTTTTAGAGACTAGCTTTGTCTGAAAATATACAAAAACTGTAATTCCATGAACAGAGGATAATCTAAAAATAAATATATTTGCATTAATGGCCATTATTTTAACCACAATACATTAATTAGATATATTAACTCAAGACATTATACGTCACATTTTATTTTCGAAAACATACAGAACACTTTGAAGAACTAGATAAGATGATAATGAAATGCTGTACTATCATGAAATGAATAAACTCTGAAGTCAAATCTGACGGTAACTATAGTTACAACAATGACTTTACGTTAGCAACCATAAAGAAAGTAATGTTAGAACTTTTTATGCCAAGTTTGATATATTTAGAAATATATAGAATGCTTTCAAAAACTAGATCTGTTTCAATACGCACCAAAACTCTAATCTCTAAGCAACTTTTGTATATATGTTCTTAACTAAAGTATTGATATAAAAGTGGATTTAGAAATTGTTTGATTGCAGTACGAGCAATGAGGTACTTTATGTACAGAGTCAGAAATTCGTCTAAGTATCAAAATGCCATAAACTATTCAAATATGATGTTCAAGAGCTATTGTTTTCCTAAAGTTAAATTGACCCATTCTCATTCTGCTTGGGAAGATGCTTTAGCGGAATTCGTATTCACTGACAATGGCAATTCGGGAGGATTAACAATCTCCCGGTGATTAAAATCTCATATTTGATAAAGGTACCATAAATCTGGCTAGATTTCGTGCGTACTGGTTTGTAATCTCGCTCTCAGTATTGACATAGGAGCCCGGTAGTTACTCATCTCAATTTCAGTCCAGTGCATCATTTGACAGATCGGTTGTTGACAGATGATAAGGCAATCTCTCCTGTTTCATGCTGGGATATTCAGGTACCCTTTGTGAATTAGCGAAATCTGGGCTGTCTGAAGAAATCTGGGAGGTCTGGTGAAGTTACCTTGAACGGGTTATCAATCTAATGGCTTTAAATTCGGAAGATGTACAAAAACTTCTCACTATTAACTTAACAATGAAGATTGCAGATCTTATTCAGAACTTATTGACCCAATCTCATGCTTAATAATTTGTCATCTCACTTTTGGTATTGAAATTAGTGCCCGGCAGTTACTTATTTCAGTTTAATTCAAGTGCATCATTTGGCTTAGATTGATGACAAATGATAAGGCAATCTCTTCTGTTTCGTGCTGGGAGAGTCAGATTATCCAGCAAACTGAGAGCTTCGAAGCACTACAGAGCTACGCTTTGTGAAGTAGCAAAATCTGGGCTGTCTGAAGAAATCTTGGAGGTCTGGTGAAGTTACCGTGCACAGGTTATCAATATAATGGCTTCAACGTCGGAGAATATACAGAAACAAATATCTCAATATTAAAGTTTGTCATAATGTGGACAGGGCTTTTTAGGGAATTTACGTAAAAGAAGTGTTGCCAAACCTATTTGACAATTAATGAAATTTAAACAGCATAAATTAATGGCACAGGAAATCGAGAATCGACTCCAATGTAATCGTTAACATAACTAACCATAGTTTTATTCAGAAATAGCTGATGATTAAAGAAAGTTTAAACAGCATAATTCAGCTAATATTCGAAAGATTTGGTCATCATTTTGATGATTTACCAAGAGTTTGTGTCTTCTGTTTGATTTCAAATGAAATTAGAAACAACATTACACAAATTATTAGCAATAAACTTTTACCAACCATGAAGATTGCAGAAGTTATTCAACTTCAATCCGAAGAATCAAACAATCAACCATCATCACGAAACAAAGCTACTGACGCTCCAGGAAGCACCTGGAGTTGAGAAATTAAACTAAAGTTTTTCATCTCAATCATTCTTATTCCGTGTCGGTAGAGCTCCAACTACTGGATAGCCTGCGCTATCAACTTTGACGTCAGCGTAATCTGACTCGGCATTTCCTCTTCTGTGCTTAGGCCTATCTCTTGCACTTTCGCCAAGTTTTCCATATATCAAAGTTGACTTATTCTGGTCTGCATCAGTTGGATCTACTGGCTGCCTTCGATTTACCTCACCAGCCTACAAAAACAACGATTGAAGAAATATGGAAAAGAAGCTTAAACGTGATGGTGAAAATATATAAAATAAGAATATCATTCTACCAATGCTTCTATTATGCATCATAAGTTTATCTTTTAGCGCTCTTCAATGTCTAGGATAACAATAGTCGCTTTACGGGTAGAATTTCTAGCGTAAGATGAGGCTCAAAAGCATTAATAAAATATGGCCATTTCATAGTTATCCACCTGAAGAGGGTAGTCATTGCTGCTGAGAAATCATAGTAAACATTAAAGTCTGAAACTACTAAATATAATTAATAATGAAAAAGCTTTATAAATCCTAACTACACGGTCTAAATGTACTGCAAGTCACAAACATTATAGGGTAAACGACTCCATAATACCACAGCTGCCAACGGAAGACCTCTTTCTCCACACGTGTTATGACTTGTTTAAGGAACATTCAACTGCATTTGACTTAGAGGATATCTCGTTGAAGTTTTACAGAGAGAGTTCTCCATATGCACAAGATAGTGCTGTGACATTCAGTGCATTCTTAAATTCAAATCGTTTTGCATTATTGGTGAAAAAATACAGGCCCTTTTGTATAGGAGTGATGTAATCAATCATGTTTGTTTACCCCAGTTTTTATCCTTAGTGTTGCATTCTAAACATATTTTATGTAATTAATTAATCAATTAAGCAATAAGTAGTTAATTACTTTCTCTTCAATGAATGAATAAGTGACTAAAGGAAGATTGAAAGAAAATTTCAAACCACATCGAGCATGTCCTGATACTTCAAGGAAAATATACCTGCAGACCGATTGCACTTTCATGTATTGCACCTGGATTCCATATAAGATTATCATGAAATATTACGTGGTCATGCGTCATTTACATCAAGCTTGCCTATGTTCTCATCTCACTGTAGTTAAAGTAAAAGGCTTCTTCTAGCACTTTCATGATATGTTAGTCCATATTAGCAGTTTATACTGATGTTCGAAACTTCAGAGTCATGAAATCATTTAAGAAGACTAGCATTGAAATAATGAACACGATTTAGATGTTACATTAACTTACGTTTGGGTTCCTAAATGAAGCACATAATCACTATGATAAAAAATATGATGTCACCAACTGATGTTCCAACTATATGGCCAGTATTTGAATCTGAGTTTGAAGGAGAAAATTGCTAATAACAACTTGTAGAAAGCTGTTGCAAGTGTACTGAAAAATTGATAAATTCAAGTACAAGAAAAAATAAATGAAACTGTCTATGCTCAGAGATACATCGATCTTATTTGCCAACGCCAACATGGTTTTTAACCGTGCAATAACAGTTAGCAAATGTGATTTTCCTTTATATCATGTTGTGTTGGCCTTTCATGAAGCTACTGTTCTCAAAAGACTTTTAAAACATAGTACTTCGATGCTTCTAGCATATATTTAGCGAAAAGCATCCATCTTTTATCATGTTTGGTATCTCTGATACTTGTACCTTGCATCGCTTGTGCAATGCAAAATCATTACTACCATGACTCATCCATATAAAATATCAAATGATATTGATAAGTATGCACAATTTTGTTAAGGAAATGGACTAAAGAATTAGTCAGGACATAAGAAGTATAATCAGTGAAAGGATCTGAGCATAGATTATCAACCATTGCTATTATGTTTGGCAACTCTATGCTGCAAGGGAAAATAAAACGGTCAATGAGGAGGCAAAGATGAGACTTGGTATAGTTGCCAGTAGATAAAAATGAGCCTCAATAATTGCATTAGGTAAAATATTTTCCAAATACTCTGCATATTATCTTGTATATATTATGGAAAATATCTACACGTTAACCATGTCATCAGGGAGAAAAATAGGGTAAAGAATGGTTATTTCGTAGTTAGGTGACAAGTGTCACAAAACCAATTCATTAACGAAGATAATAGAGACGTCAAGAGTGTTGTGTACGCTTGTTAGAAGTTCAAGAGTCAAGTGGTTATACCTGAAACTTTTGTGTCATTCTTAGGGCTGGCTGTTCTTTTGCCCGAGCCTCCCTGATTTGGAGATGACAATGGAGTAGTAACGTTTTGATTGATTGATGATGTAGTAGTCGATCCTACAATTAGTTATGTCAATGGTCTATTATTCCAGTACGTTGCAGCAAAACTGTAAACTTGAATCTTATGGTCATTCAAAGTTATTAGACAATGACATACTAACGACCAAATCATATTTGACTGACAGAATTTATATAATTACATAGAAAATCATTAAAAGGAATGAAAATATTATAATAAATTTTAGACGAAAGGTTAAGGAGATGCTATTATTCCAAAAGGAACTATCTATTACTTAATTATATCATCGATGAAAAATTGGCAAAAAGAGTTGTTACTTGGCAGTTAATTCAAAAACTTCACAAAACTTATTCAATAACGATGACAATTGAGACGACAGAGGTGTTGTTCAAGCTTGTTTAGAAATTCAAGAGATAAAGGCAATACCTGAACGATTTGTGGTAGTTCTTGGGCTGGTTGTGCTTCTCCCTGATCCCCCTTGAGTTGGAGATGACAATGGAGTAGTGGTGTTATGAGTGGCTGATTCTAAAAGTAGTTTTTATCAATGCTCTATCATTCCCTTATTGCTAATAGTGCTAGATTCCTTACGTGGTAGCAAAACGGTAAACTTGGATCATATTGTCATTCAAACTAATTGGAGAATGACAGACTAACGACCAAATCATATTTAACTGACAGAAAATAAGCAATTGTAAAGAAAAACAATAGGGGGAATGAGGATATTATACTGGGGCTTGGACAAAAACTGAAGGAGATGAGTTGGACCAAGGACATGCATACACTGCACCTGAATTGCAGTTGAAGGACTATTCTAGATATAACATGTAAGACATTCCTTGACTTGTATGAATGTATAAATGAAAAAAGGAGTGCTAAAAAGAAACTGCAAAATAGTGCCATACCAGGTGTCACTGGAGCTGGAGTGCTGATTTGTGTTTCAGTAACTTGTGTAGTAAAATTCTTGGAAGTAGTTTTGAAGCTCACAGTCAGATCAATGTAAGTGATATTTCTATTACTTGGTAAATTACAATTCATCATTTCCACAATGTTGTATCCAGTTTCACTACTTATGACACTTCTAGATGCATTTCTGAATACAACTTCATATTTGATATAACATGCACCAGCTTGCACTCTATTCCAGTTCACTTCAACACAGTTTGCTCCAACTTTTTCTGCTTTCAAACCAATATCCATGTCCAATTTTACTGCAAGATGAGAAGACTTCATGAAGCATAGGAAATAATGTTATATCATCACATATAGTCAAAATGCACATATCTTTAAATACATATATCCCATTGGCAGCTACCCAGAACAATAAAACATCGAAAGGACTGGGGTAAAAATGAATCTAAGGATTGGAATTCCTTATTTCTATACTTATGGTAAATGCAATTCTCAACCGATGGCATAAACATCAAAGCCTCATGACTTTACTTCCATGCTAGTAATAAATGGAAGGGCGTCGAAACTGAGGAACCAAGAGCGTAATGCCCCACCATTATTTGCACAAATGATGATAGAATACTTTCTTCTTACTCAGTTTCCAACGGCTTTGAATTTGATGCTGTTGTCAACACAGATATAGAGAGCTCAAATTCTATTCACCACCCTGAAGAACCCATTAACTCAACCACATGGACTTTTACAATCACATTAACGCCCTGAAGTGGCCAGTAAAGAGTACCAAGTAATAGAAAAAAGTAAAGAATACTTACGCAGAACAGAAACATTTGTGGATGATGTCACTGAAGATGATCCAATGCTATTCTTTAATGTTGTTTGCAAAATTCTCCCACAATAGCTTGCATCAATATTATTCAATGTATACGTTGATGAGTACACAAATGGATACAGCTGTACACTTGGAACATTTGTTGGAGATGAATCAGTAAGATGAGGCCATATGAAATCAGCTGATGGTCGTGGATTTCCATCCATCTCAACTTTTAGCTGTAGATTTGAACCTTCATTTACATCCAACGTAATTTGGGGCCTTGATATGAAGTCTGGAATCCCTGTTTTAAAATTGAGAAAGCCAAGCTGATTCAGTGTTTGAGTGAAAAGTGCAAGCTATTAAGGTGCTTATAGAAATATAATGTCATTTAGAAAGGAAGATATTTAATGCTCATGCCGTTCATTGAAATGATGAATACTGGTATCAATTCGCTTCTAGTGAGTGCTGTACCACCATGAGCACCGACATGCCAATTGACGCAGAGGGTAACCGACATAGGTTTAGATTAGGAAAACTCAAAGGGACCACCAAGATTTTGTGCCGCTCAGAGATTTTCAGGATATGAATTTATGGTATTCCTTTGAATGAAAATAACATCGTACCCCAATCTTAAGTAACTCCTAACAGCCCCGAGCGTTTATCTCACGCAACTGACTTGGTATTTGCAGTTTAAAGGCATTATGTAACAATCCCAATGAAGTCCACAGACCCTATCGATGTTGCTTCATTCATTGCAATGTTCATACATTGAAAACTGATTAAAATTGAAAATTTGAATTGTTTATTTAAGATTATGAATTACCTATGCGCTATTTGATCAATAAGGCATAGAGGTCTCGCTGTTTGACAACGTTACAAACCAAATCTTGTAAAAAAAATTGTACCAAAGATGGAAAAGTTTAAATTCACCTGCGGTCAACAACTCAGCATATCTGTAAGGCACATTACTGTAGCACGAGGCTCCTACGTTCTAGACCTGACACTTTTGCAATGAATAATGATACGCTTTAGAACATTTCAATATGCAACCTTGGTAAATAACTGTGGGCAGTACCCCTCTGAGATGGGTTTCATATATCAAAGGGGTTCATTGGCATGGGATGAGATATCAATAGGCATAATACCTTTTTTTATAGCTATCATTGTGACGCTAATGTAAGAATACACTATGAAATCCTAAGAGGCTCTTGAGGAACAAGGGAACGTGGCAAATGCTCGTACAATGTAGTGTGAATGAAATAACTTAAAAGTTGAAAGGAGTGGAGACTTTTCAAACACCAACACATAAATCCATTTTGACAGATGATGAAAATTGATTTTTTGAATCATTATATTGAAAATAATGAATCGGAAATGTACTGTTTGATGATTTCTATTGAATGGTGCGGGTACTGGTGATTCCAATGTTAAGACACCATTTTATCCAGTTGTCTTTGCAAGTGTTTCACTACTTGGTTAGATTTAGATTTACTAGATTTACTACTCAGATCAATTACTTGCTCACTGTAATTTCTATTAGTTATTTTCAGTTAGCACAACAAAACCGTCACTATCAACAATTATTTGACATTTGAAGCTAATAGGCCTTAGTAACAGTACTCCTTGAGATTGCAATAAAACAACAAAATGTTATATTTTCAAGCATTATTGCAGTACAAAAGAACATGAATACATTTCATACCATTTACTTTGATGGAAACAACTGGCCTCAAGTTGTTTCTGGTGGCCTTTGCACCTGCACCAAGATCTGCATCCACCGTCACATATGATGAAAAATTGTACGTTGAATCATTATAGTGAAGATTATGAACCACAAATGTACTGTTTGATGATATCACATCAACTCTTCCATTAAATGGTGCGGGTATTGATGATTCCAATGTTAAAGCACCATTTTGTCCAGTCCTTCTTGCAATTGTTTGTACACTAGGTTGAGATGTACTGTTAAATCCAATTATTTGTTCCCTGTATGTTAAAATAATGCCAGAATCAGTTGTTCCATCTCCAACATAAGTATAATTCCAATGAAGCCAGACTGATGATCCTTTTCTTGTATTGACGCGACTTGGTGATGAGTTCGCTTCAACTGAACGTAATACTTGCCCATTCACTGCCAGTCCTACAAAAACAAAAAACAGCAAAAACTAAAACAATACTAGCCCTCTAACAACGAATTAATAGTTCAATATATATCCATTTAGAATGCATGTTGGTGATGCATACAGACAGGAGAGGTGGTTGAATAACTTGTTTATTTTTTCCTACACGTAACTGCTAGCGGTTTTACTTGGGAAGATGGGAGATGCAAGAAGATCTAAAAGTCAAACTTGAGATTAATGCGATATGTGTAAAGTGTCTCTGTGGTGCTACTTTTAACGATCACCTGAAAGTTGAGCCCAGGGTATTATCAAAAAGGAATATTGGAGATATTATGCCTGTTATGCCACAGCAAAAAGTACCACTGACTTTTGACATTATGCATGGTTTCCTATACAATTACTACAGTAGAAAACAGCGAATTTATCCAACCTTAGACTTTATCTTCGCTTCAGTGTCCTGATGTGCAAATAGTTTGTTTTGGGGTTGCTGCTGCTGCACAGGAACATCAGATGCGGCAGGACACTTTGCTTGTTTTCCCCTATGCGTAGCTGGGAGCAGTTTAACTTGGTAAGATGCGAGCTGCAAGCATGGACATAAGAGGACGTCAGGTTTAGAGGGGGCTGTAAACTTTCTACCTAAAGTAACTCACAGAGAGGTTGCGCGAATATCCTACGTGGTGTCTACTGAGTTAAAGTTGAAGTTCTAGCCAACGTTTGTCAAAAAATTTACCTGTTTCTAGCCTTTTGGACAAAAAAAACATACTCCAAATATTTTTTCCAATCCATATTCTGATATGAAATCCCAACCATGGATGATTAAATTCGACTATTGTCACGAAGTATTGAATGACTTTACACTTTCCAATAACTTGAAATATCCTATATAAATTCAATATCATCCGTTAAACCACTCCTGGGAGGGAAAAGATCTTCCAACCACCCTAGCAAAACACAGGGACAACATACAGTCATGGCTCAACTTGGTAAAAAGGCTTGACCAACGAAATATTGAGCAATCTTTGCTTCTTCAATCCTGTTTCAATCCTGTTTCTTCAATCATGTTGCTTTTCATCTAATAATGTCGTTAATTATTATGTGGTTCATAAATAATATTACAGCTGTTCCAGGCAATGCAGAAGAAACACCTATGGTATTCCAGCTTTTCCAGCCAATTTCTGAAAAAAAAAGCTCATTTTCAAGCTGTTGCAGCATTTACAGCCAGATTGGACATCCTGTCCTTTTGTTCTTTCAGAAATGTTGCTGATTAAAACAGATTTCTGCCTAATTCAAGGGAGATGCATTCCCCTACCCCCAACTTCTATGCTTATGGCTGCGAGAAGATCCAAAGTCAGCGGTGACACTTGAGCTAAAATGAAATCAATTCGATATTTGTAAAGTGTCGCTGCGATGCTACTTTTCAAGAGCACTTGATAGATGAGCGCTGGGCGTTATCGATGGGCAATGTGCTTGATGCCATGCCTGACATAGAAAGATTTTTTTGTGTAAATCTTTCCTTGTATCACTAAGTTATACGATCTTATGAGAGCATTTGCAATCTGTAGGCACAAAGTGCAAGTTGTATTGGATCCATTGATTTGTCGAAAATGATAGCTCGCATACTTAGGGCATTAGCAGGATTACGGTCGGACAGTTTAATCGGCACACCCTATGATTCCTGAATAACTTTCGCAACTCGTCAGCCAAGGTGCAATGACAGCTACTTTGTGATAGAACAGATCTGTGTTGTGGTAGAAAGCATAAATGCAGTGATTAGTGTTTTTAAGGAAGGAGACTCCATTGTTTAAAAATTAGAATCTTCAATTCGAATGCAGTGCTTCCTTTCAAACCAATACAGCCCAATAAGAATAGAACTTAAAAATACTCGTGCCTCAACTGTTTTGGATTTAAACATAGAACTCGCTACACTTTGATGCTTATCGGATAACCTTGTAGAGCTAGAAAGGCCATTTTCCACATTTATGGACAAAGTGAAGAGCATTCTTATCAACAAAAGTTTCTTTGAGTCTCCGCCCTAAGCCCCCAATTTCTCTCTAATTCTGTTGTTTAAATTTCAATCTGCGCCCCATTAAAGTTTTAGCTTCATAGTGGCTCTGCTTGAATCACATGAAATCGAATGGAATGACTGAAATATAGCCAAAGAATGTATTTTTTGACAAAGTGTATAAGAAAAGATTGTATCATAGTGACTTTCTAATGAAGCACAAAGAATGGATGGCCACAACAGAAAATGGCACGAAACACAAACAAAATTATTTCGTGAGGTACGTGTACGGTTCAAATTTGATGCAAGTGAGAGAGTTCATACCACTGCATAGCAGCAAATGAATGCAAACTTGTCTAACATGGTGAGTCGTGCCTTCTCCCGATATCATTTGAATGCAAAAAGGTTAAGGGATTCCTATTGCCTTAAAATGGCATTTTTTGCTAGTAAATATCTTAAAAAGCCAACATTACTTTACAAAACCTTACTACCGTAGGTACCTGGAGAGATTGTCCTGTGGTTGGGGTGATGCTTGCCTATACCATCAATTGTGGGGCTTCAGGAGCTCTCTTAGATTATATGAATTTCTCTGTCAATGATTTTGCAGGGGCGACGCTATGCAAAGTTTTTTACTTGTGGGGCACAAACCACAGTGCGACTTAAAGGTATGCCCTTTATTTATATGCATTCACATTAACAACTTATATCGCTACAGCATTTAAAATTAGCTTGGTAAATACAGCACACTCGCAAAGGCAGTTGTTTTCATGGCTATCCCGTATTTCCCTTGGTTATATATGTAGCTCCCAAGCAATTGCCAGGTAAGCAATGAATTCTCGCTTTACAGCGCTGGCACTTGCACTTTTGTAGGAAGAAAATATTGGTTCAGTTGCATGGTTAGGCCAGGCTTATCTAATTTGTATTATTGACTCTGCTGGTAGAATGCATGTCGCAAATAAATGGTTTGATATGGTCATTTCTTGTCTCAGCTACCAAAGCGCATTCCATGTACTCAGTAATGCCAAATTATCTTCGGCGTTGATTTGTGAAACTGGAAGTATTATGAGAAATGACCCCTCACCGTTAAAGCAGGGGGCTAGCACTGTAACCCGTACGAGGTCATCCATCCAAGGTGTTTTACAAAGAAAAGATTACACGTTGTTTTTATGAGAAAAACTTTTATAAGAAATAGAGTCTCAAATCGTCAAAGTCTTAAGACAATCGTAAGAAAATCACGAGGCTCACTTTCCAACATTAAATGTTTTCATAGGCCAAAAAGTCGGTAGTTCGTCGTTGTTGCATTCAAAATGTTAAGATGCATTTCAAATTCAAGAATAAAATATTACTAAGGAAAGTATAAACCATTCCAGCCACTTTATTTCAGTAAAAGTTAAAAAAAATTAAGAGAACCTCAGGCTCAATTTCGGGAAAATGTTAAGAAAATATAGGCTCTGGCAAAATAATGATTTTCTTATAAAAACAAGTATATGTACCACCTTTACATAGGAATTCTTTAAACATAGAAGCCATTGTTTACATCTCCGTTGTCTATTGTACATTCGCATTGTTTACAATGTCACCCCGGTTCACCAGGCTAGCTCACCTGCAGAGTATCACATGGAAAATTCATGTCGTGGCTTGACGAGATCTCAACAGCTTCAGGTGATATCTCGGTCAAGAGGGCTAGCCCACTTCACATGTGAAGACAAGTAGTTTTTTTCAACATTAGTCTCTATGCAACCACAATCTCGCCTAGGCTGGATAACTCGCTGCTTGTGAACAGGCCCTAATTACATTGAATCGTGTTAGTTACACAACATTCGAATGGGCTTTTGGTACTGAAAGCGTTTGTTTAATTTGGTAAAGAGATTTTTGCCAATTGGGAATGAAATTTTTCTTCAATTTGTTCGAATAAACAGTTATACTCTAAACCCACAATAAACTGGGGATGACTAGCAAAATTCTGAAAATAATAAGTGAAATAGTAAATGGAATAGGGAAAGAGCATTAAAAAGCAACATTCATGAGAAAATATAAAAACTACTTTTAGACATGTCTATTCTTTTGCAGTGACAACATCACATGAAAACAGCAAATTAGAAGACAGACAGATATGTCAGTTTCTTGGGAGTCAGTTCAGAGGAAGGATCTATGCGGATACGAAGTATGTCAACAATTGTTACGATTAAAAGATGAAGGGGTTACATAAGCAGCGGGAAATACCATGCGAAAAATAATTTTTCTGTTTGTGTTTTACTTTGAGATCAGATGTCTAGTGGCCCCAAATCATGCAATTTAAGATAAATAAGGAGACATTTAATACTGCATAGCTGCCCGTCAATACCAAAATTCACTCTCTTACTTGGTAAACTTTCTAATTTAGTCCTATGCTTCTGAAGCCGCGACTTCCAAGGTTTATGAAGAGTTACTAATGCGAAGAAGTATCTATAAAAGTACGTCACTAGACTAAAACTTTACAGGGATTCCAGATTGGACGTCTAAAATATCCTTGAGGTCGTAGAAAATGAAATATTGTCCTAGCTCGTCACTAAGTATCACAAATTTGATCCAATGTTTTGCCTCTTTTGTTAAAAATCTTTCTGTTATCGCCGCGTGTCAACATAGAGACTGTTATCAATATACATAGCGGACTATCAGCTTTCAAAGCAATGTTGAATCATTGTTAAGAACTTTGAAGAAAAGCACGTTCTAGCAGTTGGCAGTTTATCACCCAGCATCAATTTGGCCATTCAACTGTTCACTAGCCAGCGTCAAACCAGGCACGTATCTGCAAGAGTAACACGGATGGGGCAATTCTTGCCCGGCAGAAAAACTTGCAACAGGATCGTCCTCCTAACTGAACTATTGAAATGGAGATTTAAATAATCAAAAACGAGTTTTGACCACTCATTGTCATAGAAAAGACATACTTTGCCTCTCCAGGAATTTTTTCCAACTAAATGGTTGCATAAAGACAATTCAAGCACTCTTGAGACTATTCCCTCCTTGACAGAATTTGAGCTATAGAGGAAGATTTTAACGGTTAAAAGGAAACCAAAAAGATATTCTTTCTCTTGTTAATTGTTTTGAAATAAGTAATTAGGTTTTGCTTAGAAGTTGAAACTTTATGGATGTAAAACAATCTTCTTCTATGAAGGTGATTTGTTATTCTGGAAGAAAGAGTTATGAATGCTACGTGGTGAAATGCATTTTGCTTTATAACAGGCCAAGATTTTTCGAAACAGAAGAAAATTCTCTCCCAACTAATGCAAACATTAATATCACCAATAGCAACTTGATCACCCAAACGGCTTCAATCGACATTTTGTTATTTTATGGAATGGAATGATTCTACATTGGCTTTCAAATGCTAGATATTTGTTATTGTATAAAACCTACAAATTACTATTATCGGTCTCAAACTAAAAGCAAGATTGTGGAATATCGTTAATCCATAATGAAAATCATTCCCAATGGTTCGAGGGTATAGTAGTTGAAGATTTCTTTATTCACAGTAACGTAAAATGAAGGCCACAATCACTAAATGAATCTTGAGAGTGAGTTTTATATAAAAATTTAACGAAGTTCAAGACGCCATTTGATATACATCTTGTCCGTGGTGCGAACTCTAATATTAGACAAGCACGCCTTTGCTGGTAAGAAAACATCATTTCTACAAGCATAAATAAGAAAGAAAGGTAAAGTTGATTCAAAATATTCTATAGATGAAACTAAATACGAACCAGGGAAGAGTTTGTCTGAATGCATGATAAGTCCATATATCACAAACCATTTGATGCAAAACCTTCTTTTCCATATCCTTCTTTGTTCTGTGTATGTCAGATGTCTTTTATCCATGAGAACTTCTTCGGTAAGGCAGTATTCCACAGTCAGTGCAAGAGGTTACGTTATCTAAACGCTAGAAGGAAATTTAACAGTGAAGAGCAATTGTAGTCCTGTTCCGTCAAGACTTTCGATGTTTTGAAACTTCAACTAAAGCCTCTCAGAAGAAGGCGGCTACCAGCCGCCGACCTCAACCATACTCTGGCCGCTTGCTATCATGAACTGCCAATGGATGAAAAATGAAGTTTGTTAAATCAAAAGAATGGTCAGAACTTGTTACTCACAATTTTATTAATTTAAAAGCATTGTCAGAACATATGACTCCCAATTTTATGATGGCATAGGCCTTGTGCTTTATTTATTGTAGACAGTGGGCTCTTTTTGTAACCAAAGGGCGCCCTTATGATGTGCAGTGTGAAATCAGATCATTTTAGTGCTGGTGATAGAACAAGCCATTGCATGATCCTGAACATAGCTGTAAATTTTATGTTGTTTTGACCTAATCATCAAAGACTCGTTGCTCGGATATGATGTTTAAATAGGGTTATCAATTACATATGCTATATGTACTGTTGCAACATGGCATGAACAAGAAAAGAAAACTGTCATTGCTCTCATTTATAAAACATCTCCATTATGAAACAACACCATGTTAGCTTTTTATGGTGAAATAGTTTCACTACTTCAAGAACAGCAAAAGGATGGAACCAGGGGTTATATTGTAGGTTATCATAATTGATGTTCTTGACCATGTTTTCTTTCAACAACGTAACAATATCAATAAACTTATTGAATCTCACCGCCTTGGTATCAAGTTACAATTTATATATACAATGCTCCCAAACTATTATTCTCTTTATTTAAATACTAGCTATCAATATACCCGCTGAACACGGACATTACCTGCAAATTAGGCGTGGAAAGCAAGAACTGGCCCCACTTGCTTGCATGCATTGATGATATCACATTTGCTGCGAAGGACCACATGACCCATGAAGGGTGTGGCTAGATTGCAAAAGTGACATTGTTGGGAAACACTAGCTATTCAATACTAAATATTCAACATGCCTGCTGAACGCAGACAGTAAGGAAGGAAATGAGGAACTGTGCAGCCTGGCGTAGGTGTGCGATGACTTTCTCACAATCATTTGTTGCAGAGATTGCTAACAATTTTTGCTTTTGGCAATCCAGCCACGCCCTTCAGGGGATCACGAGGTCCTTTGCAGCTGCAAATAAAGTAAATGGTATCTGGAATGCAATGCATTGACTTCGCAATATTCGAAGAGCCAAAAAGTGACGTCAAAACTTAAAGTTGCATAAGAATGAAGTGTTGTCAAAGCAGTTACTGTTGCCTTTCATATTGTGATTTTGCTCTCGTTGTTATAGTTTCATACTGACATTCTCTAATTACATTGGAGAGAAACACTAACGGAATGGTACGTAGCATACCTCGCTTCTAGTAAAAGCTCAGTCCGACGGTAACAAATCTTTATAGAAAAAGATTTCCAAACAGCCCAGGCTGAAGAGAATAGAATAGCTTTCAAAATGTAGCACTAAGGATTTATTTTCAGAAAATATGCACATACCACATTTTCTGCCTTGGCGTGTAGCGCTTCAGCATCAATCAGTATTATTTCTTCCTCAATTAAAATCTCTAACTTCCCTAATCCTAACTCAAACTCAATCACTCAAAACTCCTCCCCATACTAACTTGAAGGTCTAAACTTACCAACTTCGAATTAAAGTCACGACATCGTTACTGACAGGGCGTTTTCAAGAGTTTTACAAATAATTGCTCAATTTGATGATTTAGTCTGGCAACAAAACTCAAAATTTTTCAGTGTTTCCTGCCAAAATGTTGATATTTCTATGTCACAAAATTGAACATTCAATCATAAACTAGTTACATTGCAAATGCATGAATGCTTCAGAGTCCTGATATAAAAATTAAGGTGCACTTTGCAATTTATAAAAAAATAACGAAGATATTCTAGAAACACCTCAATTTCATTGACAACTCTCTCTCTCTCTCTCTAGTACGCTTCTCCGTCTCCTATGAAGACATAGCGCGCCGAGTCAGGTTTAGCCATGTGCTTTTATCTTGTGCCATCATTTCTAAATCTGCCTGTCTCTTTTTCCCACCACCATCTAAAACCACCACCTTTACTCTGTTCATGTCTTTTTCTACTGTTTCAACCCATGTTGTCTTCGTCCTTCCTCTTGGTTTTCTCACATATCTCTGGAATTCTCTTAGGGCCCTTTTTGCTGGTGTTTTCTCTGGTAATCTAACCATGTGCCCATACCAATTCAATCTTCTTCTTTTTACCTCTATGCTCCATGGTTTCTGCTTCGTGATTTGGTACAACTTTTCGTTTGAGATCTTCTTTGGCCACTTTACATTCAGTATTTGTCTGAGCAGGTTTCTTTGAAAGACGTCTATTACACTCTCTACCTTCTGCGTTATTGTCCACAGTTCGCTGTTGTATAGGAAGATGCTCTGTACATGACTTGTCAGTAGTCTGTTCTTGGTTGCTACTGATACCTTCTTGCTCTCAAAGGCAACAGCGACAACAGCCGCCTGAATTGTGCCGCTCAAATTTCTCACAAACGTCTTAACTTAAAGAGGGGATGACTTTATAGTAGAAAATGATAGAAACCCAGTTAAAATAGACTGTAATTGCTAGCGAAATCAATATTTGAGAAGTGCTAACTGATTTTTTGCAGCAAAATGTTCAAAAAATGCAAATGTCTTCTCTTAGCAGGATGCTGTGATGTAAAAAATGATGTTCAGGCTTTGCGAGGCTTGGAATGGATATTAACTCTAATTTCTTTCTAGGTTAATCAAAAATTTACATGCACAAACGGGCTTCTCACCTTAGTATTTGAAAATCAGCCTGCCTGTTCTTCTTAAATGTATCCTAAAATTAGCCTAATGTCAGCTTCGCTCTTCTTACAAACATATTTCTTATTAAGAAAAGTGTCTGTGTGTGCGTGTGCGGCCTATATACTATACAAAGCATAGCAAACAGTGGATATTTCTAGAGGCTTAGAATCAGCGTAGAAGATGGAAAAAAATAAAAATACATACAAAATTTGAATCATTATGATTGCTACGAATAGAAATTACAGGATGGGAGATGTTGAAATCTTTATGATAGACCATTGGAGTCCCAAGAAAAAAGTTCATTATTGTCAATTTTAGATAAATTGTTGACAATTGTAGGCAATAGAATTCAGAACATTCTATATCTCTGTAAGAAATTACGACACCGGGTGCCCATGAATATTGGATAAAGCCACATTTGCCATATTTGGTATGGCCATGTTTGCAACAACAATTCATCATTGTTTTACACGAAAGGAACAATTCAAAAAGTGCGTACATTCAATATTTATCGATTTTGGACTCCAGAAAACCTGTCAGATATCTTTAGAACTAATATCTTCTATTAATCTTCTTCAATTGAAATCACAAGTCCTTTATGAACACCTAAATATATAGCATGAACAAAAGGAATCTTACTTTTGAAAAATTACAGCCTGCTTCGAAATATCCTCATAAATAAGAAATGAATGTTGACCAAAAGTTGGATTTTTCTCCTGAAAGCCAACGTGGCAGTCAGTTGCTGGAAAAAAGAAAATAATACCCCTAAATGAATTGTCTCTGCATGAAATACTCATTGTTTTGCTCTAGGTCTCAAAAGGGGGAATAGATTCCTATTATTTGAAGGTTGCAAATGTTTTCTCATCTAAGTAAGCTGTAATAAAACATCTTCTATTTACTTCAAATCTCTACACAGTTGACGTAAAAAGTAAATGGCCGCCCAGATTGACATCAGTCCAAACTGGGTACACTCACGTAAAATCAAGGCTTTAATACTATGAAATAGTCATGGGCAGAAAAGTTTGTTGGATGAGAAGAAATGCGGAGCCACAAATCTTCTGAAATTATTAATTCTGATGGTTGAAATAAATTGTCAGGGTTGGGGAGTAATATTTCATCAGTAAATTTCACATTTGCTTTCATTTGTTAAGAAGAAACTTGAAGAAGGTAACCAAGAATGTTAATGATATGACTGAATAAACTTCAGAAGAAACTTCATCTCATAAGTTCCTTGAAAGGGGCATCTATAAAGGATGCCCACACAATATGGAAAAGAGAAGTCAGCAAGAATGAAGAAAAGAACAAGACATGAGTAGGGAGGGTGCTTAGCTGTAAGTGGAAATCAATTTTGTGCAGGTTCTTTAAGAGAGGAGAGAGCAATGAAAAGTCATTGTATGATTATCTGTCTTCAGTTAATATTGAAAAATAAAAAGACAAACAAGAAATGAATGCAGGCAAGCAAAGAATGACTTTCATTTTTTCATATTTTTTGCAGATTGTTAATTTTCGTCCAACTCAGTTTCCGCACAAATTAGGGGAGGGGAGGTGTTAAGCAACAGGTATAGAGTCTTGAAAAGTGGCAGAAATGTGAAGATATCATTTAAAGTTGACTGAAAAGTAATAAAAGAAAGTTGAAAAGAGCATTGCTTATTGAAAAACTATTTATAGCTATCTAGTAGGAGGAAACCATTACCTGCTACTAAATGGATTACACAGGATTAAAGGAACAAGAAAAGATACTTACCCAAAAGCATTGAGAGGATGTTAGCTCTATGTCTTTCATCCCAGGAAATAACAATATATTCTTGTTATATTAAAAGATGGATAAAAATACATTCAACAGAGAAAGAGTGAATGTAATACCTAAACAAGAAAAATCCCCAATACATTATCAATTAATACATTGAGTAGATAAAGGAGCAGCACGGCCAAAGGGCTATCCCCTTAAAATATTTGAAAAATGAATGAAATGAACTGAATACTACGTTCATCTCTCCAAGTAATTAGAGTTTTATATAAATTAGGAACTACGTTCCTTTAATTTTGTAATTATAGTGGAACACGTTCTTGTAAATCAGTTGTTCCTTACTAAAGGGCTAACATGCTTAAGACGGTGATATGGGAACCGTATCTGACATGGGTCTGAATAGATAGATATAAGACAACAACAGTAGGCAATCCTTCTAGAGAGTGGGCCAGATCCTTCCAGATGTTTCTACAATCGGGCCAAATGTAATAAGCAAAACCTTGTCCTGGTTATCAAAATTGTTAAAGATATACATTTCATCAGGAACATAAATTCACGGAGATTTTTTCTGAAGGGAGGGGGGTGGTGAAGAGCTCTAAATCTCGGACTAACCAAATTCAATTATTATTCTGGATAAAGGCCTAAAATTGATGAACATGAAATTGTGCTTACTATTAACATTCACTGTGAAATTCCCTAGTAAAGGGCAGTTCCCAAAACAACTGAATAGGATTGGCTGAGGTGAGGTAGTATGTATAAAATATTTCAGAGCTAGAAACTCTTGCATGCCACCAGTCTTCGCCAATAGATGAAAGATTATGTGCTAAAATTGTCCACCAAAGTTACGGTGTGTAAAACTTGGAGTCTGGGGGCTAGCCGCCAGAAAAATACTTTGATATAGCGCCTCTACAAAGTCTAAAATGGCTCTATTACAGAAAAGAATGTTCTTCTTTTCATCTCTCAGTTTCTTGATGCGCAGGAAAACCTGATGAGAAAATAATGTCAGTCGTGAAGACTGAATTTTTCACTCCAATGAACTTAGTGATTTAAAGGGAGATGCAGCAGTCTGAAAATTTGAAGGCAGTCGAAAAATGATGTCTGTCAGGATAACCTATGTCCGGCCACATACATTTTTCCTAAAAGGCTCCAAATTTACGATTGGATAGGTTGGGAAGTATTACATCTCCAAAACCTCTGGTATTTACATGTCTGAGTTTCATTCAACAATTGCGATTGCTACACAATTATATTTGCAAACAGAAAATTATGAAATTAGTTTGTTTTCGCAGGCCAACAAAACTTGTCTTCACGGGCCAATTTCCTGTACGTGGGCTGTGGGTTGCCCAACCTTAATATAAGATGTACGGCATAAGTTCCAAAGATGCTTTGCACCTATGTTGTAGATATTTTCACTGTGAGTATACCCAATATCTCCTAGTTCACACAAATATGCTTAAAAGATCATACAGAGCCTCTTCCAAGGATTCTTGCTCTAGTGATTTTCCCGCTTACAATCTTCTAATGATCTCATCATGTGCCTCGTTATCATCCTTTCACCAACGATGTGTCTCGATCTACATGTTTTCGGTGATACAGTTTTCAATTATTTAGCTGCCTGTAGCAAGGATCGGAAAAAACGTTGCAGAAACCAGAGTAATAAGCAAAACAGACAAAATATAGGTGATTGGGTAGATATCATCAGCAACATAAAACATAATGCAAATTCTAAAGGTAGGTGCTACTAAAAAAGCTAGTTTTATGCTAAGTCGTCTGTTAAACGGCACCAGCATTTAAATGCACAAAAATCATTGCATATAAAAAAGCCTAGGCAAGACTCATTCTGACAAATTCATTCAAAGTTCTCAATGCGGGTTGATGCCGACGTTTGTCTTTATGCAGTCTCTAATGCAATGTATTATCAATGATAGGGTGTTATAAACAAGAGCACTTAGGGAAATAGAATTCTTAAGATCCCTTGCCTGGGTGTCCTCTGCAAAGACATGCAACAGTTTCCAAATAGGTAACTTATACTTGACAGTTCATATACAACCAATCAACTTGAATGACAACCTTATCATTATGGGAGGATTTCCTAGTCTCTCCTGGTACACTGTTAAGGAGATAACTTCAATGGTCCATACCTCATAACTGGCTGAGACACCATAGCAGCTAATGATGGAAATCATCTAATATAACAGAGGCTAAGGTAGGCTTTAAAATTAACAATCACAGATCCAAGATAGGGAATAAAATACACTCTGCAATTATTTTTCATTGCTCTAGTGTAAACGGAATACATCTGAGATACAAAATTCACCTTAGTTAGACCAACACTACTTCGGCGTGTCATTAAGAGTGTGCTTCCCAGAAAAATGATCAATTTCCGCAACTGTGAAAAAGAGAAAATTCTTTGCAGAAATTCTTTTTGCCCGTCTCTCAGTATATCAGGAAATCAATGTACCGAAGTAACCAAGGTAAAGCAGTATCTTGATACTTCCCTATATAATTATCTCAAGAACTAATCGAATCTACTGATTTTCAATGAGTTTTTGAAGAAACGAAATTCTTCCATTTCTTCCTAAATTCCATCAATTCCCTACTTGGCAGGCACCTTGGTACAATTTGTTTAAAAGATATGCATACATCAGTCAGTTACGCTACAATACAATTACAAAATCGACGTAAATTAAATGAGTTTCGAATCGATTGTCATCATTATCATAAAGCTCATAAAAATAATGAGCAGAAAACGCATGCTAACAAATGGAATTCTGGAAATAGTGACAGTGAATCAACTACCTAACCATTCAATAATTCATTATAATGGTCTCAAGAACGATCCTTCTGATAAACAGTATTACCTATGATACAGTAAAGTCCTAGGGTGAACATTGAATTACACATGGGCCAAAAACTGATGGCATGCAAGTAAATAGTAGCAAATGACAAAAACGTTTGCAACTACAGTTATGTAAATAGCCAATCTAATGTCCATGGGCTACATTAACATCAAAATTATCTTATTTGAGATTACCATTACTAACCCAATCTAATGTCTATGGGCTACATTTAGATCAAGATAATCTTATGTGAGAATACCATACTAACCAATCTAATGTCCATGGGTTACATTTACATCAACATTATCTTATGTAATATTACCATACTAACCGATCTAATGACCATGGGCTACATTTACATCAACATTATCTTATGTAATATTACCATACTAACCGATCTAATGTCCATGGGCTACATTTACATCAACAT
>OLMO02000324.1:12152507-12166358 GCA_900291935.2 Cassiopea xamachana
GAGAATTTATGGTATATGGAAACCAGCTCTATGACATCTCTAAGACAAAATTTGTGCTTCCACTATCCATTGGAAGCATACACAGGTAGACAGGGCCATTGTACAGGACACCCTCTGTGTGGGTGTGAAATTATCTTTTACAAGAAGAATGGGCGTGGTAGCTACAGCTGCTTGAAGTCAAAGGTTGGAATTGGTGTAGTTAGGAGGCAGGTGCTTATGGGCGGATCCCCTATGAAAATCACACCTTTCACTTTGGCTAAAAAAGTAACCAACGCCATTCTTTATACCACAAATGCACTCGAAAAGCATGAAATTGTAGCAATTCTTGAGATCAAAGAGAAAATGCTTGTGTCGTACAGGCAGTGCATTTTATATCGAAAGGAAGTAATACATTGGAGCTGAATTCTTATGCTGTGAAAACATAAAGCTTCCCAATCAATTCCTAAATCATTGCATATGTTAACCACCTACTAATGTACAAAACGTTTCTATTGGTGCACTAAACTACTATCGAAATAATCAGCAATAGATAGGGTAGCAGCTGATAGCACCTTGCCGACGAGTTGCAAAGCTTGTCCAAAAATCGTAGGTTATGTCTATGAAAACTTCAAAACAACTGAAGCTACTGATATTGCTGAAAGAATGCTACAAACCTATTTTGGGTAAATGACAAGAGCTAATACAGGCGGAAATTTGTATCACAAAACTTGGAAAACGTCTCAAAAAAGCATAAGATTTACCGCTAAAAATGTTAAAAAAAGTTCGGCTCTAGAAAGTGTCACTCACATCAACTTACATCGACGAGGGTGATGGGATGGATGTGTACCTTGAGGAGGAGAGGATGGAACGGGGGGAGGTGAAGGAACATGTAGAGGAGATGAAAGATCCTCTAATGTGACCTAGAATACAAGTGGAAAAACATATGAAATGACGTCATTCGTTATATAATATAGATTCTAAAGTAGATGATGAACAGTAATAAAATATACATGATTGAAATTAAGTAAATAATGCACAAAAAGAATTATATGAATATACAATACACGTAGTTATGAAAAAGTAAAGCTTCTACTAAGCTGCTAGACTGTAGAAGAGAGAGCTTCTAATGGAAATCACAAATAAATTTAGTAATATAGATCAGCTTGAAAGGCAAAAAAAACATTTAGCATTTTGCTAATAACATAAATGAGAAGGAAATATTTTCATTATCCTTGACTCTGCAATAATTGACAATAAATGGCCCGTCTTAAAAGCATCCTCTAAGGTATTTATTTACTGAGCTTCCTTGCTAATTAGGGACAGACCATTAGCAAAGTATCGGAGGGTTCAGAATCATTTTAAAGATTACATGCACAAAGAAAGGAAAGAAAACAATTGCTTGTAATATAGCATGTAAAGAAGGAAATGTTTGTTCAATAATAAAAAGCTGAAAGTGAATATATTTGCATCACAAAATTACTAAAAATGACAAGTTTGCCAGGAAAGCATTGTTTGTCTATCTAAATAACTGACACCCCTCTGATAATTTGTCACTGATGCATCATGAATATGTTGAGTTCCCATCAGCCTTTGAAGAATAGGAGCAGTGGAGGCAAATGTTTTTATGCTGTCTAATGTTAACCTCAGATGACTTACTTCTGCTGCTTCACAGCATATAGCACAATACGTACATAGACTTTCAACTTCAAATGAAATGTTGGAAAGGATTACTAAACCAATCTTTTCTTATAGCTATGAACTGACATTGAATGTCGTTGCTTGCTTAGTACCAAAGTGGACCTCTTTATAATGCCACATCAAGTCTGTGGTAACGCATGACTATCCAACCTTCATTTTCGATATTCATGTTCTAAACAGCCACCCTGGCATTTAGATCACTAATTAAAATGGATCATTATTTACTGCTTATTCCACCGCCATGGAGTACACACTGACATTAGAAAAGAGGAATAGGATTTCTGACTTTCTGACTATCTTAGGTCGGCCCTGAAAATAATTGATAAAGTAAATTGACAGTTCTATTAAGCAAAAAATATAGTTAAGCCTCAATAAGTCGACTACCGGTTAAGTCGAGCTCCTCCGATCTCGAAAATTTTCTCATTTCCTTTGGTTTTAATATGCATTATGAATAGAAAATACCCCCAGATAAGTCAAAGCCTGGATAAGTTGAATAAATCGATAAGTCGAATAAATTGCTACCTCTTTTAACCAAATAACTCTGCTCAAGTCAAACAAAATCAGTCAATTGAAAAAAAGTGCGATCGAAAAAGCAACATAATTTTGACATACTGAAAGCTTTCTTCGTCCGACACTCATCAGAGTATGAAAACGTCGGATAATGACCTAAAGGTAAACCTAAATATAGTTAAGCCTCAATAAGTCTATATCTGGGATATCTGGGCAAGCAAGATCGTCTTGTCATTGAAGTGTTTTGGAATCTGTTTACATCAAGACTCAAAACCCAGTCTTGTGTAGACAAAAAGAGTTTGTTTTCTCATTGGGACTCTTTAAGTAAACTATGTTAATAGGTCCTAATTGGTCACACTTGGGGCCAATTAGACGCATCTTAACACATTGACTGCATCTGGATATATATTTAGGTTTACCTTTAGGTCATTATCCGACGTTTTCATACTCTGATGAGTGTCGGATGAAAAAAGCTTTCAGTATGTCAAAATTATGTTGCCGCTTTTTCGTGTTGTGGTAAATTTCTGTAGTATCAACAGACTAATTAATATTTATCAGCATTTCATCGATTTATCTTAACAGGTGCATAATTAATATCCTAATGTTTTATCAAAATCGCCACAAAATCTACAAGACCTTAAAAGTTTCGAAGGTCGCAAACACTTTGTGCTTATTTGTCAACTCACATGGAACATGAATTCCAACTTCGCAGTTCACACTTATTCCTTGCATTTTCACTTTTAAATGAGAAATTGTATCTTGAGGCATCTGCAATTTCTTTTGATGTCATTTGTCAAATGGCCAATGGGGGCATTAAGGGGCATAGTAGACTTAAACAGTGTTTTGGCGGATAGTTAGGCATATCTTGGGCTGGAATGGAGCAAAAGCAGAGAGAGGCTTATTGATTTATGCAATCAAATACAATGCACTGGCACACAACACAAGTACCTATTGAATTTTTGAATTAAGTTTAAAAAATATTCAATATTTAATGACTTAGAATTTTCAAAAAAGTTTTCTCATTAGCAAATAGATTTATGAAAACTCCAATGGATTGAACGGACATAGCTCAAAGCCAATACTAAAGTAGCTTAATTTTTGACTACATTTTAGTTCCACAAGTTTCTTAAGTTAACGAACAAAATTGTAGTCAAAGCACACTCAACATATGAAAATTGTTTCTCTTCTAACAAACAAAATGCTTCAGTGCGAGTTAAGTTCTTCATATTGCAAAGTTGATGATGAACAGTAATCCAAATAGACTCAACAGAAACAGAGTAAAATAACAGATAATAGTGCCATGTATATAAAAATCAATTTGTTGCTATGAAAAAGATGTCTACTAATTTGCCAGAAGGAGGAACAAACAGTTTCTGATAAAACTCACACCTGAAGTAGCAATAAAGAACAGCTTCAAAAGAAACGAAAAAGATTAGCAGTTGCTAATTATATAAAAAAAGGAGAGACAACTTTTATAATCCCCAAGTCTGCAATCATTGACAATAGATGGCTCTTCTTGAAGAGTATCCTGTATAGCAAGGGTCACCAACCTTCTTTGGCTTTGGGGTCGGATTCCCTATACAACACTGTTGCTGGAGCCAGATGCAGGGATGTAACTAGCAATTTTCTTTGTGCGGTGTACTAGATTTTGTAGGACATTTTGGTCACTGCCCAATGCAAATTTCATTGAAGGCGTTCATGATAGGGATATTTTCAAATTACGTTTTGCGGTTTGGGAGAAGCATGTTTGCATTGAGTTATTATGACACTATCCATGAAATGTTAGTAAGGTATAGAAGAAATCAGGGGAAATACGAGGTCTATGCTTTTCGATGCTGTACCTGTAAATTAACCAAACATGCAATAGATCAAGGATAGGCAAGAAAATCCATCCAGTTTCAGGACTTCATATTGAATTCTAATTCTATGCCTTAAGCATGCCAAACTATATCAAAAATCGAACGGATGCTATAAATGATGTAATACACTTGGATGCATAATTGGAGTCAAACTCACGTGCACAGTATTCTTTTATAAGAAACCTAGCTCAAGGCCTAGTACTAAAGATTCTTAACTTCTGGTTTTTCATTCTCATTCATATTTTAGTTCTGCAAGTGTCTTAAAGTTTCTAAATATAACGAACTAAATTGCAGTTAAAGCGTACACAAAACATGAAAATAGCAAACTGTTTCTCTTCTAACAAACAAAATGCTTCAGTGTGAGTTAAGTTTTAGAGCAACGTGAAATTCATATTACTTTGGTGTAGCATTATTGAAACAGGTAACGATTTCAATGTGCTAACTGTCTAGCATTACTTAGCTCTTTCTTTGTAATACTAAAAGTTTCGTAAAGATTAGGTTATCTAGTACAAGGTTGCTTATTAAGTGGTTTCTCATGAAAAACGTGTAAGGGATATTCACCAAAGTCAGATAATTGGAGAGCAATGCACTGTCAGGGTCTATTTGCTACACATACTGTGATTTTTATGGAGAAATATGAATGCTTGAAGTCAGCATTTGCGTTAAATAGAACTGTTTCTTAAATCCGTTCATAAAGGAAGATCTTATAGGGCGGATTAGTATTTTTGATTTCAATAGCCCTGGGTACACCAAATGCTAAGGGCTACACCCAAATTTGGTGTGTCTAAGGAAACCTTGAATATGATTGTACATTTAGGTACCTCATGCCTGAAATGTCGATTGGCTAAATAGGTCTCCACTGCGGCATGTTTAAAAAAGCTGTTCATCTCAACGTGGTTTTTGAGTACATGGTAAACAGCAGGTTTGTTGATGCATTGCCTCAGCCATGTAACCCACAAACAAATGTTTGAGATGTTTAAGCATAGCTGAAATGATGGCTCTTACAAGCCAGCTAGTAGTAATGCTTATTAGAAATATAAGCAAGCCTTTCCTAAATATTTTCCCATTCAACAGTTTCTTGTAAGTAAAACAACATCAAGTTCTACCTAGAAGTTTGACTTCTCTTATGTCGGGATATTCGTTCTGGTTGGAATCACGAAAATGATCCCTACACGGGTATTAATTTCTATAACCTTTCTAGGAAAATGCAAGGATAAATCAGGTGATAACTTTTCCCCAGGGATGGGGCAACCAAGAGAGCTTGGGGGATTGACATCTCTTAACTCCCCGGCAGCAAACTAAACTTTTTGAGATCTCTTCGCATTTTTGGCAATTTCACAGCTTGCTCGTCTATTTTAAAGCCAATCTGAAGGGAATGGTTCGCTAAAACTCTATAGCTTTGCTTACTCCCGATGCTTTGTCAGGGTTTCTCATTAACATGTTGTCCCTGCTGCCACCCATGCCTGGTTTACTTAATTACAGAAAGTGTCTAATTGAAACCACATTTTAATGTAGCTAGGAAGGACAGCTACAAAAGTAAAACAATATGCAGCATTTCATAACTCTAAATGTGGTCACAATTTTTTTACCTGCTATGCGTGATAATGAAAACACTTTTCAATCAGTGTAAACCTTCTTCACGTTTTTAGTCATTGAATTGTAAACACTCCTCTAGATGTCTGCTCTTAATCCTACATGCCTAAGTTGGCAAAGAAATAATATTTCCTCCTTGAATGTGATCGCAAAGCAACATAACATACCTGTTTTTCATCAATCCATAACTCTATGCCACATTGCAATATCTAAAAGAAGGAACAAATTTCATTTAATTTCAAGGAAAACTGAATCATCTTATACAATTAAGAGTTAGATTCTCTAGCAACGTCAATAAAAGAAGCACCGTATCTGCAATGTACCTACAACTACTCCCTTCCAGGGCCACGTTAAAATCTCTGATGAGACGGGGATAATCATATGAATTAACAAAAGAGTAGGAACAATGAAGAACTCTAGATCCAGAAAAATGCCCTAAATTATAAAGTTTTTATTTGACTTTAAAAGAAAACACTGCATTCAAAGTCATGTTACTGTTTCATTAACTTCTGAAATCAGATAAGCTCCTATAGCATTGTTTCTAACTATTCTGCAAGCGGCTGTCATGAACAAACCAGGGGGGTATTCTGAATCTACAGATTATCTCGCATGGACATTCGATATCTTAGGTAGCAAACAAGAACATATACGAAAAGATCTAAGAACTACAATAGCTGTTCTTATTCTACAAGGTTATTAGTTCATTTTTAAATGACACCGGTAAGCATAGCTTAAGCGACAGCCATACAATGTTAATTGCTAGCCATTCCTTCTCTGTTAAGCCATATATCAGACGGACGCGACAAAAATGTCAAAAATGAGTTTTACTATGCAGATCAGAACTACCAAAGAAATGCATGGATTGAGACAAACTTGAGAGATTAAAAAATAGAACAGCTCTTTTCCTGACTTAAACAATCAACGTAAAGTATTACAAGGGCATACTTTGCATTTGGGGTTGAATCTATGGTAAAATTTTCTGTCGGATGGATGGTTTTATAAGAAAATTTACAAAAAATAAAAGAACGAATATGCCATGTGTTTCCCTTACATGTTCATCCTTCCAATTGTTTGATAGGGTTAATAGGTATTCTAGAACTCCTCAGTTGAAGCAATCTTAATAACCATCTAACTGTCTGTCCGACTGACATTTCACCCGTTGACAAATCTTCAAAATTCTTGAAATTTAGCTGTTTATGTTACGAACTACTTCTTTGAAACTTTATCATTGTCTTGAGATATACTTCAGCTTACATCAGTTTGATCAAATATTTAAATAATCGATAACCTCTCTATAGTTAGATAATAAAATCATTGTTTGTAAAACTTTGTCATAACTTCTTAAGAGCCTTCGGACGTACACAGCTCAAAACTGGGCATTTCAAAAGTACTCCTTGACAATTTTCTGATCTTGATGCTGTTAAGTATTAATACTTTATACTTGTCAATGCCTTACATATAAAACAATAGCTTTGCTTTTTCCAGAAGATCGTGGTGGAAATTAACACAGTCGAGAAACCTGACAGACTGACAATTTTACTTCACTTGCATACTAAACTTCCCTAAAGAAGACTCTGAATAAAATTTAATGGAATTCCTTACTTTTCTGGTTATCTCTCTTTACAACATTGCGAGAGGGGGTTATGGGACAATCTGGCCTCTATGCCACCACACCATTGACAACTACCGGTCATTTTTTCTATCGTAAAGACTGAAGAAAAATTTCTTGGTTCTTACCCCTTCAACTCCAATCTATAAGTACATACCTATTTGAAGTATATTCTCTGTGTTTATCGTCTAAGCAAAATCTTTCAAGAAGAGATATTAGGAGAAAAGCATTTTTGAAAGTACGCTATATGTTTCTACGTTGAAATCAGAAAGGGTTTGACTCTGGGATGTAAAAACTGGCTAATTACCTAACAAGAACTTTAATGCGAACACTAAGCTAACCATTCTCAGAATGAATAGAAAAGTGCGTGCGTCGGGCTAATTTCAAAGATTGCATTTTCAAAACTATTCCTGCACCTCCATACAGAGTTATATTTACGGATTCGCACATTACCCACCAACTCCAACATTGGATATCATACCATATCATCAGTCAAGTTCATCTGTGCAAGAAACATAGGGAAAATGCACTGAAAATTTAACAGTCCTCTTCTGAACATAAGTAGGAATAAAAGCATTTCAGGTGATTCACAAAATCTAAGTTTCCAAATTTTTATTAGCCCAAAATGCAAAGTGTAAGATGCTTGCAAGAGAACAATGCCAGAATTCATCTTTAAGACTACGAGTTTTGGTAAAGTTCAAAAAGAAAACTAAAACCAGTGATTAAAACAAAGCGGTGACGGTTGAAGCTGGTATGCATGAATCAATCAAATGTGGGGAAATACATTTTCAGGGGGCACCCTTACAAGCAAACTGGGACAACTCTATAAGCAGCAATGGATCCCTCTACATCCAAACGTGAGAAAAGTGGGAGTCCCCCGCATCGGATGTTGCTGGAGCCCCTGTCACTCAAGCATGAACCCAAGGTAATGCCCGCTAATTTTCAAAGCCTTAGGAGTATTGGTAAGGACTAACAAGGTAAATTAAACAACAATTATACATGTAGAGCACGTTTCGGTAGCAAAACATTGTATTCTCTTCAGGGGTGAGTCCAGACACAATTAGGACACTTGCAACTCATAACCATGCCCATATGACCACACCCACCTTTGTGTCTTCCCCATCGCTGTAGAAACATTCTGCACTTAAACAGACAAATAGGCTACAGATTTCCCATTCTATTGACAATATAACGCCATGGTAATTCTAACGTTTTGACATTGGTCATCCATACAACAGTGCAATTTAAAACAAGACACTAGCCTTTCTTCGCTTGTGGACAGTGTTCTGTAAGGAACACTATCTTTGGTTAGTGCTTTGTGGTACATTCCTACCATAAAGTGCACAAGGAAGGCAGATGCAACACCTTCCTTACTAGAATATGCCAGACCAGGACCTGGGACAACTTGGCCTGAAGGTACAGGGGCTATAGCCCCAAAATCTGAGAAAATTATGGGATTTTTGGAAAACTTAAAGCTTTGTAAGAAAATTGTCGGACTTTTTCTGTTAGTGAATAACAAGGTTTGAATTTTATAGGAACATCGTTAAACTCACCTCCTGCCTACTCTACAGGTGCTATGACGCCCCTGACCAGGAGAAAACATACATCGAACAATGCAAAAGCCTTGGTAATAACAACTAGCCACTTTTCGCTTTTTCCCAGCTGGTACTCCCTACCTTTCTATACAGGGATCCAGTTCAATAAATGGGGTCTGGGATCTTATAAAAAAATCATATTTGGAGTCTTTGAATTACGGGTTATGAAAAATTCAATATATGAGGACTAAGAATTAGAGCATACAAAGTCAATGTTTTTGCAGGGAAGGGGAGGGACTTAACATAGAATGCAGAGTAACTTCAATTCAGTTAGTGACATTGGACTGAATGACAAATTGTGCTAGGAATTAACAATACTTCAAATTTGTGAAAAAATATTGACATGAGAAATTGAGCGCTGAAAAAGACCCTGTGAAGCGCATTCAATAACTTAGTATTTGAAGGAGGGTGAGCCCCCAAGAAATCAATGGATTGGACAGGGGGGCCAACATCCTTAAATTACCCAAAATTGCACCCCTGGCTTCTATGTGAAAAAGAGATAGAGATTAGGTTCGTAAAGTATTAGCACTTGCTCTCAGGTGCTAAATAAACGTACCCTCCATTTATTAATTTTTGGACTTTTTCCAACATCCCCAAACCTTACTAGGACCCCCCTTGCATTAACTTTAAGGAAATTAACTGATTTTACAAAACTCTCAATACATTTCCTCTCCTTCTTGGTAGTACTCAATCCCGCTTATCAAAGGAAAATAGCGTAATGCTTTATATATTTTACCTTTATGCTCCTTGACAACCTGCTTTTCTTCTTTCCGTCCCTGTAAAATCATTTACATTCTTTTCTCAAATTCTAACCCCCATATATATTTGATCACCCCTCTTTATTACATTTCGGAATGTCTTTCGATGGCCCTATCTATTAGGGTACCCCCGTTTCTTTAGCACTTGAGAGGAGTTTCTTCTTGTCTCTTAAAAAAATGCGCGATTCTTAAATTGACTTGTAATAAATGAATTGGATTCCCTGCTCCAGTGGTACTCACCAAACACAAAAGTACTAACAATATTAAAGAAGTAGGAAAAATAATAGGAAAAAATTTTGAGTTAAACAAATAATGGAATGAAAATCACCCCAATCCATTGATCACAATTCAGCCATTATGGTAAAAATAGAACCGAGACTACATTCCCGCCTAAAGGACTATCTGAAAATCACGTAATTAGTTCAAAGCTTGAAGTTGTGAGTTTTGCATGTCCTATCTAAGTCAGCTGAAGAATATGTTGAAACATAGCACAAGTGCAATAAATTAACAAAGCCAAACTTCTGTAAATGGGGATGCTAACATTGATTGCAAATTCATGTTTTATTCTACATTGAAGGAAACAACAAAGCAAGTGTGCTGAACTGGAGGTAAAACATCAAAAAGGAGCATTGGCATACATGGATACTGTGAATGGTTGCAAGTCATAACAGTGGGAAAGTTTTATGGAGCAATCTATGGCTTGAGAAAAAATACTCCATGAATGGCAATTGAAGGCTTAGAAGAGATGAGTACCCTGTGCTCGCGCATTCAGCCAAAGTGGAGCTTAATGGATTGCTATGAATTGAACATTGCACCTTTGTCATTTGTAATGTAATTCCTATAACATGGAGATTTAACTGATGAAAGACATTTGCATAGCAGAGAAGTGACATTAGTATGGACAAATATTGGAGAATTTTTCATAGTTATTGCACCAAATTTACCAATCATATTTAACTTCAAATGGAATAAAGATTGCCGCGTATAAATATATCTGGAAACTCAAGCTTACATTCATGTTGGAAACATGTGAGTAAATTAATATAAGTTATTTATCGCATCCTTTAGACTGAATGAGTAAAAACTACTTCTGGAGCTATATACACACTTTTCTTTTTAGGAGAATGTAGTCTATAATAGTGGTTCCCAAACTTTTCAAAATAGTTTGCATGGCATGCTCTTTCTATTTGCGGTACCTCGGAGGAGGGATATCTTCGAACTTAGTATCGCGTGCAGAAAGTTTCATGTCATATCCTTAGTTTTATTAGGAACTTCAGCGAAGTGCATCCATTTGCTGCAGAGCTATCATTCTTACTTGCTAGAATCCTGCTGTAGATTTGACCTTATGAATGTTACTGAATTTCAGACAGTATACACCCCTATTACCATCATTAAGCTTCCTATAGGCGACAAGAAATTTGGATAGTTCGGAGCCGCTTTTGCAAAGCATAGCGCCATATATAGCGCCAAAAAAGTATCTTGCTCAGACAGTTGATTTTGATTCAAAATTGAATTTCTTGTATACTCTTTTCTATCCAGTGATAGGTATGTATTTTAAAGCCATGATAGATATAACTCCCAATTACTCAGTAACAACAAACATACTTTCACAGATAATACAGACAGGGTTGGAAAGCATAAGTTTCCAAGTGGTAGAAATTTGTAGTTTTATGCAAAAAAGCACCTAAAAATCTATGAATGTGGCCGTGCAAATGGCAAGCTTCAGCAGCTTCTTGTGTCCTTCAAAAAACCCTTTGCCATCTCCGAGCGGAGCACATACCCAGTTTGGGAACCGCTGGTCTATAACGATACTGACCTCATATTCAATTAAAATGAAGAACATATCAAGAATAATACAAGGTTCAAGTTTAATCAATAACTTGATGTAGAGGGTTTAGATTCGGTATTGGACTGTAGATAACGCATTTACTGTTCTTTGATGTAGGGCAAGTGCATCAGAAAAGAGGCAAGTCTTGTCAATAATTTAGCAGAGAATTATTCGTATTGTTCAATAGTAAAAGAATATATAGAGGTCTAAAATCAAACAAATTTCAGAATGGCAAGGTTCAGGATGGGGTATTCTCAAAAAGGAAAGTGTGTATTTATTCTATATGGCAAATGAAGAAGTGATCATACTCATAGTTAGCTAAAACTATGGAATTCCATATTGCTCAATTAATTATCAAAGTAGAAATGGAAATACCATTTAATGTTAGTGGAAGCAATGAAATTCAAATAACTGAATGCAAAACTCTGCGCTTTCTCAAAAACCACTTAAAATTAAAACAATATTTATGTGAAAGGATAATTCAGAAATATTTGAATTTCATTGCCAATACCGTTTTCAAATTGACTTAAAATATTACACCATTTGCATATATTTGCAAAAGGTTTTATCTATGAATTATCATGAAAAATAACTTATTAGTAAATCATCTCACCTTCTTTTTCAAATCCTTGTTTAATTGTGGAGTACATTTCAAAATGTCCAGCACTTGTACATTCCCATTACTATTGCTCATCCCTTGCTCAATGGCCGCTACCAATGCGCTCCACCATCCATCCATAATTTTAAGATCATACAATAAAAGCTGCTTACGTGAAGATGAAGACATTTCCCAATGAAATGCGTTTAATAAGCTGTTTACGTTTTTCAATGTACATTTCTCTATCCCCACCGCATCCAGCTTGGAATCTAATTCTTCCATTCCAACATCATTGTCTTCTAATTCGCATCTGAACATAGTTACAATTTCACATTTTCCATAATCAATGGATTCGAATTCACGGCGGGCGGCATTCACATTTAGCTTCATGTTAGTCAATACGATCTGATTAACATTTCCAAAATACTTAACGCATTCGATCATTTTGACGTCATTGACGTGGAACTGCCGAACATGAATATGCGCAAATGCAATACAAAGTTCATTCTCATTGCATTTGTAAATGTTCACCATATGTTTGTAGATAGAGGATAGTTTCTTGCTTTGCTCAACATATAAAACTATGCCTTTAAACTGCTCACTTGAAGTAGTATACTTTGTTTGAACATTTTCAGTGTTTAACATTTGAACTGTTGACAGGAAAATGCTTTTATCAGCAACATCATCATTTAGACATGACACAATAATGTCAAGTGAATTTAAGAATTTTGTTCCTTCATCAAACTTGCAACCATTCATGATCTTTATAACATCTTGACAGAAACTGTTTATGTTTATTTGCTGTAACTTTGTAGCATTTACTTTTACCATTTCTTGAATTATTCCTCTGGAATGAAATCCAGTTATAAGTTGGCAAGCAAAAATTACAACTTCCAGATATCCATTCTTTAAGTTATCTGAAATGATTTCCATGGGATATTGGCAGCTGCTGATGTGAAAAGCCGAGAGAAACTCCATCAGCGTAAGATGCTTGAACTGGAGTTTCTCTTCAAAGCTACTGGAAACATCAACAAATAGACTGCCAATAAAATTACTGCCCCGTTCACAATTAACAAGAAGGGCTTCCATATTCTTCTTGAGAATAATGATTTTGTTCTCATGCAGCAACTTGTGGCAAACTTCTCCAAGGGTCAACAACTCTTTTGAATACTCATGGAATATCTTTGAAATTACTTTTCCTTCTGAAGGGCTATTTTTTTCTGCATGCTGCAGCAACAGTAGATACATATTCCAGCAATACAGCTCTGCTTTACTATGAATACCTTCAAAATTCAAGAAGCTTGCGGTGCAACAGAAGGTATTGAGAAATTGGGGGATTCTTAACACAGGAAGAAATTCATTTGAAGAGTCTTTTCCTTTGGTTAAATCCACAAAATCACCTTCAGGAAAAGGGAATTTAGCGACATATTCCTCAATGTTGTTATCATTTAGTCCTTGTATCTCAACTGTTTGTAAACCACCAACTTCACAAAACTGTTCCAGTTTACTTTCAACATGGGGTCGTCCTGTTATTATAACTTTAGCGTCTGGATAAATATTACGGTTGAGTAGCTGATTAAAAATGGAATAGTTGGTTGTTTCATCAAAGCCATCAATTAGAAAGAGGATATCTTTACCATCATTTAAATCAAACTCAAACTTTGTTTTCACAAACTCCTGCAGGACTTCATGTGTTTGTAAATAGACAGCAGCTTTTGTTCCTAGGAAGACGCTAATCTCTCTACACTCGAACATGACACACACTTTAATGTCATTATATATTTCATCCCGTGACCATAAAGTGATGAGTTGCTTTGAAACTGT
>OLMO02000324.1:12171861-12184852 GCA_900291935.2 Cassiopea xamachana
ATTTTCCGACGTTCTAGAGCACGTAGCCCTGGAGATATTTTGTAGGGGCAAGCCTCAGGACCTAATCTTTCATACTCTCCTTATCTAAATTATTCCGGTTTTGTGTAATGAAATGGTGGGCTTGCATGCTTGCATTCCCAAGAAGCGTTATGGGCTGATAATATTCCTTGAGAAACTAGCATTCTTTAATGTGGGCTATAGCTCCCTATCCCTGACACATGCTGCATCCCCTGGGGTAACATACTTAGACGTACAAATGAGCTTAACTCGATGGTTAGGAGATACCATTTTTCTCAGAAATGAAAATGACCCCTGTGTTGAGAACATCTCAGCACGTCACTGCTCATATGTATTCAGTAAACAAAGGGAAGCAAGTAAAATAGTATGCTATTAAAGTTCTTAGAACTTCACTTTCATTTGAAGCTATTACGTATCTTTGTCATTTAAATAACTACAATTATTACNCTGGACTTCTTCACCCTATGTAGGTACACAGAGGTGCCGTGTGAGCCCTCTAGCCACTATGAGTATTATAATAATCAAACTTGGCCCGCAATTTCGTTATAATCATGATTATCATAGCCCTCATCTGTCCATATGCTTCTATTTTCTTAATTATACTGTAGTATAAGGATAGCTTCCTATACCATTTTCTTCACTTTTGCTATTTCATTTATTTTAGCATACTCTGTAATCATCTGTTTTTGATAGTTTAAAGATTTGTCTTTTGGAAGTGAGAACTCAGGATACCTCATTAGTGAATGTTTACTTTTGAATATATAGTATTAATAGTTGGATGCGGAGAAGATCCACTATCCTAGTTCTTAATTCCTATGCCCACCATTTTTCCCTATTGTCTTTTCTAGAGGATCTAAAGAAAAGATATGAAAGCAAATATCAAAAACATCAAATACACATTGCAGACAAGAATGGAAGAATAAAGTTGGAGGAAGTAGACATTGATAAATTTGCAGTAAAGTTAACGATATGCAAGGACATACTTCCTGTAGCCAACTTCAGAGATGAAGTAAGAAATTATTTGGAAAGCCTTAGAAGTACCACAAATGAAGATATCGAACTGTCTGAGTTGCTTGACAATAACAAACGGGTCACATTTGTTCGTGGAGTTGCCGGATCAGGTAAATCCACAGTTTCAAAGCAACTCATCACTTTATGGTCACGGGATGAAATATATAATGACATTAAAGTGTTTATCATGTTCGAGTGTAGAGAGATTAGCGTCTTTCTAGGAACAAAAGCTGCTGTCTATTTACAAACACATGAAGTCCTGCAGGAGTTTGTGAAAACAAAGTTTGAGTTTGATTTAAATGATGGTAAAGATATCCTCTTTCTAATTGATGGCTTTGATGAAACATCCAACTATTCCATTTTTAATCAGCTACTAAACCGTAATATTTATCCAGAATCTAAAGTTATAATAACAGGACGACCTCATGTTGAAAGCAAACTGGAACAGTTTGGTGAAATCGGTGGTTTACAAACAGTTGAGATACAAGGACTAAATGATAACAACATCGAGGAATATGTCGATAAATTCCCTTTTCCTGAAAGTGTTTTTGTGGATTTAACCAAAGGAAAAGACTCTTCAAATGAATTTCTTCCTGTGTTAAGAATCCCCCAATTTCTCAATACCTTCTGTTGCACAGCAAGTTTGTTGAATTTTGAAAGTATTCATAGTAAAGCAGAGCTGTATTGCTGGAATATGTATCTACTGTTGCTGCAGCATGCAGAAAGAAATAGCCCTTCAGAAAGAAAAGTAATTTCAAAGATATTCCATGAGTATTCAAAAGAGTTGTTGACCCTTGGAGAAGTTTGCCACAAGTTGCTGAATGAGAACAAAATCATTATTCTCAAGAAGGATATGGAAGCCCTTCTTCTTAATTGTGAACGGGGCAGTAATTTTATTGGCAGTCTATTTGTTGATGTTTCCAGTAGCTTTGAAGAGAAACTCCAGTTCAAGCATCTTACGTTGATGGAGTTTCTCTCGGCTTTTCACATCAGCAGCTGCCAAAATCCCCTGGAAATTATTTCAGATAACTTAAAGAATGGATATCTAGAAGTTGTAATTTTTGCCTGCCAACTTATATCAGGATATCATTCCAGAAGAATTATCCAAGACATGGTAAAAGTAAATGCTACAAAGTTACAGCAAATAAACATAAACAGTTTCTGTCAAGATGTTATAAATATCATGAATGGTTGCAAGTTTAATGAAAGAACAAAATTCTTAAATTCACTTGACATTATTATGTCATGTCTAAGTGATGATGTTGCTGATAAAAGCATTTTCCTGTCAACAGTTCAAATGTTAAACACTGAAAATGTTCAAACAAAGTATGTTAATGTAAGTATGCAGTATAAAGGCACTGAGTTATTGGTTGAGCAAAGCAAGAAACTATACTCTATCTACAAACATATGGTGAACACTTACAAATGCAATGATGATGAACTGGGTATTGCATTTGGTCATATTCATGTTGACCAGTTCTACGTCAATAACTTCAAAATGATGGAATGCGTTAAGTATTTTGGAAATGTTCGTAAGATCATATTGACTAACATGAAGCTAAATGTAAATGCCGCCCGCCGTGAATTCGAATCCATTGATTATGGAAAATGTGAAATTGTAACTATGTTCAGATGCGAATTAGAAGACAATGATGTTGAAATGGAAGAATTAAATTCGAAGGTGGATACGGTGGTGATAAATGAATGTACATTGAAAAACGTAAACAGCTTATTAAACGCATTTCATTGGGCAATGTCTTCATCACGTAAGCAGTTTGGATTGGGTAATCTTAAAATTATGGATGGATGGTGGAGAGCATTGGTAGCGGCCATTGAGCAAGTGATGAGCAATGGTAAAGAAAATTTAGAAGCGCTGTACATTCACAATTGCATTCCTCAATTAAAAAGGGAGTTGAAAAGGAAGGTAGGATGATTTACTAATAAGTCATTTTCATGCTATTTCATAGATAAAACCTTTTGCAAATATGTGCAAATGGTGTAATATTTTAAGTCAGTTTGAAAACGGTATTAGCAATGAAATTCAAGTATTTCTGAATCATCCTTTCACACAAATATTTTGTTTTATTTTTAAGTAGTTTTTGAGAAAGCACAGAGTTTTGCAATCATTTATTTGAATTTCTTTGCCTATAGTAATATAATATGCTATGGCCATTTCTGCTTTGATAATTAATTGAGCACAATAGAATTGCATAGTTTTAGCTAACCTCACCATTCTGAAATTTATTTGATTTTTGACCTTTAAATATTTTTCTACTATTGAACAATACGAATAATTGTCTGCCAAATTATTGACATGACTTGCCTCTACTGATGCACTTGCCCCAAATCAAAGAACAGTAAATGCGTTATCTACAGTCCAAAACTGAATCTAAAACCCTCTACATCAAGTTATTGATTAAATTTGAGCCTTGTAGTATTCTTGATATGTTCTTCATTTTAATTGAATATGAGGTCAGTATTGTTATAGACCAGCGGTTTCCAAACTGGGGTATGTGCTCCCCTCGGAGATTGCAAAAGGTTTTTTGAAAGACGCAAGAAGCTGCTGAAGTTTGCAAGTTGCACGAGCACATTCATAGATTTTTAGGTGCTTTTTTGCATAAAACTACAAATTTCTACCACTTGGAAACTTATGCTTTCAAACCCTGTCTGTATTATCTGTGAAAGTATGTTTGTTGTTACTGAGTAATTGGGAGTTATATCTATCATGGCTTTAAAATACGTACCTATCATTGGATAGAACAGAGTAAAAAAGAAGTTCAATTTTGAATCAAATTCAACTGTCTGAGCAAGATACTTTTTTGGCGTTATATATGGCGCTATATTTTTCAAAAGTGGCTCCAAACTATCCAAATTTCTTGTCGCCTATAGAAAGCTTAATGATGGTAATAGAGGTTTATACTGTCTGAAATTCAGTAACATTCATAAGGTCAAATCTAAAGCAGGATTCTAGCAATTAAGAATGATAGCTCTGCAGCAAACGGATGCACTTCGCTGAAGTTCCTATCATAACCAAGGATATGACATGAAGCTTTCTACACGCGATACTAAGTTCGAAGATATCCCTCCTCAGAGGTACCGCAAGTAGAAAAAGCATGCCATGCAAAATATGTTGAAAAGTTTGGGAACCACAATTATAGACTACATTCTCCTAAAAGGAAAAGTGTGTATATAGCTACAGAAGTAGTTTTTACTCATTCAGTCTAAAGGATGCGCTACATAAATTATATTAATTTACTCACATGTTTCCACCATGAATGTAAGCTTGAGTTTCCAGATATATTTACACGCGACAATCTATATTCCATTTGGAGTTAAATGTGATACGTAAATTTACTGCAATAACTATGAAAAGTTCTCCAATATATTTCCATACTAATGTCAATTTTCTGCTATGCAGATGTTTTTCATCAATTGAGCCTCCGAGTTATAGGAATTACATTAGAAATGATAAATGTGCAATGTTCAATTCATAGCAGTCTATTTTGGCTGAACGCGCGAGCACAGGGTATACTCATCTCTTCTCAGCCTGCAATTGCCATTCATGGAGTATTTGTCTCAAGCCATGGATTGCTCCATTAAACTTTCCCACTGTTATGACTTTCAACCATTCACAGTATCCATCTATGCCAAAGCTCCTTTGTGATGTTTTAACTCCAATTCAGCACACTTGCTTTTTGTTTCCTTCAATGTACTATAAGAAATGAATTTGCAATCCATGTTAGCATCCCCATTTACCGAAGTTGACAAAGGTGCAATGTTCAATTAATAGCAGTCCGTTAAGGTTCATTTTGGTTGAACGCGCGAGCACAGGGTATACTCATCTCTTCTAAGCCTGCAGTTTCCATTGATGGAGTGAGTATTCGTCTCAAGCCATGGATTGCTCCATAAAACTTTCCCACTGTTATGACTTGCAACCATTCACAATATTCATCTATGCCAATGCTCCTTTGTGATGTTTTAACTCCAGTTCAGCACACTTGCTTTTTGTTTGCTTCAATGTACAATAACAAATGAATGTGTAATCAATGGTAGCATCCCCATTTACCGAAGTTTCGCTTTGTTAATTTATTGCACTTGTGCTATGTTTCAACATATTCTTCAGCTGACTTAGATGTGACATACAAAACTCACAACTTCAAGTTTTGAACTAATTACGTGATTGTCAGATAGTCCTTTAGGCGGGAATGTAGTCTCGGCTCTATTTTTACCATAATGGCTCAATTATGATCAATGGATTTGGGTGAATTTCATTTCACTATTTGTTTGAGTCAAAAATTTTACTATTATTTTTCCTACTTGTTTAATATCATTGTTTATTAGTACTTTTGTGTTTGGTGAGTACGACTGGAGCAGGGAATCTAAGTTCATTTGTTACAAGTCAATTTAAGAAACACGCATTTTTTATAAGACACAAGAAGGAACTCCTCTAAGTGCCAAAGAAACGGGGGTATCCTAATAGACAGGGGGGTCAGAATAAATATCGAAATGTAATAAACGGGAGGGAGGTCAAATTAAATGAGGGTTAGAATTTGAGAAAAGATTGTAAATGATTTCACAAGGATGGAAAGAAGAAAAACAGGTTGTCAAGGAGCATAAAGCTAGAAGTACGCTATTTTGCTTTGAAAAGCGGGATTTACTACTACTACCATGAAAGAGAGGAAATGTAATGATGGTTTTGTAAAATTAGTTAATTTCCTTAAAATTAATGCAAGGGTGGTGCTAGTAAGGTTTGCGGGAGGTTGGACAACGTCCAACTGTTAATAAGTGGAGGGTACTTTTGTTGGCACCTGAGAGTACCTATAGTATTATTGAAATGGATCCCCGTATAGAAAGGTAGGGAGTACCCACTGGAAAAAAGCGACTAAGTGACAAGATTTAATTATCAAAGGCTTTTGCATAGTTCGATGTCTGTTTTCTCCTATTAATTGGCGTCATAGCACCTGTAGTGTAGGAGGAGGCAAGTTAAATGATTTTCCAATAAAATTTACACCTTTTTCTTCACTAAAAAAGAAGTCCGACAATTTTCTTACAAAGCATTAAATTTTCTAAACACCCCATAATTTTCGAAGATTTTGTGGCTATAGCCCCCTACCTTCAGGCCAAGATGTCCCAGCTCCTGGTCTGGCATATTCTAGAAAAGAAGGTGTTGCATCTGCTTTCCTTGTGCGCTTTATGGTAGGAATGTACCACAAAGCACTAACCAAAGATAGTGTTCCTTACAGAACACTGTCCACAAGCAGAAAAAGGCTAGGTTCTTGTTTAAAATTGTACTGGTGTATGGGGGATAAGTTTCAAAACGTTAGAATTTCTTTGATGTTATATTGTCAATTGAATGGGAATTCTGTAGCCTATTTTTCTGTTTAAGTGCAAAATGTTTCTGCAAAGATAGGGAAGAAAATCAAATGGGCGTGGTCGTATGGGCATGGATATAAGTTGCAAGTGTCACAATTGTGTTTGGATCCACCCCTGAAGAGAATGGAATAATTTGCTACCAACACCTACTTCACATGTAAAATTATTGTTTAATTATCTTGTTAGTCCTTACCGATACTCCTAAGGCTTTGAGAATTAGCGAGCATTACCTTGGATTCATGCTTGATTGACAGGGGCTCCAGCAACATGCATTACGGGAAATTCCTACTTTCATAAGGTTGCATGTAGAGGGATCCATAACAGTTTATGGAGTTGCCTCGGCTTGCTTTTAAGAGTGCCCCCTGAATATTTATTTCCTCACAGTTTGATTGATTCATACATACCCGCATTCAACCGTCACTGTTTGGTTTTGATCACTGTTTTTAGCTTTCTTTTTGAACTTTAACAATACTGGTAGTCTTAAAGATGAATATTGGCGTTGTTCTCAAACAAACGTCGTACACTTTCCATTTGGGGCTAATAAGATTTTTGAACTTAGATTTTATGAAGTCGCCTGAAACACTTATATTCCTACTTAATCTCAGAAATAGCTGTTGAATTTTCAGTGCATTTTCCGCAATTGTTTGAAAAGATGAAATTGACTGATGATATGTTATGATATCCAATGTTGGAGTAGGTGCATAGTATGCCTATCCCTAAATTTAGCTCTGTAAGGGGGTACAGGCAAAGTTTTGAAAGAGCGATCTTTGAAAACCACCTAAAGTGCGCACGTTTCTATTGATTCTGAGAATAGTTTGCTTAGTTTTTGCATTAGGAAATTAGTCAGTTTTTTGCACTTGAGCCAAAACCTTTCTGATTTCAACGTAGAAACACATAGCGCACTTTAAAAAATGCTTTTCTGTTAACGTCTATTCTTTGCAAATTTTCTTTGAAGATAAAAATATAGATCGTAGTTGAGGGGAGTAAAGAACCAAGTAATGTTTCTTCTGTCTGTACGATAGACAAAGTGACCAGTAGTTCTTAGCGGCGTGATGGAATAGAGACCAGAAGGTGCGATGGCCCCCCTGCATGATTTTTAACAAGTGCTAACACAGAAAATTAAGGATTTCAATTAAATTTTATTCAAAGTCGTCTTTAGAGAAGTTTGGTATGCAAATGATGTAAAAAGGTCAATCTGTCAGATTTTTCACCTATTTTCATTTCCACCACGATCTTCTGGAAGAGGCAAAGCTATTGTTTTATATGTGAAGCATCCACAAGTATAAAGTATTAAGACTTAATAACATCAAAGTCAGAAAATTTTCAAGGAGTGCTGTTGAAATATCCAGTGTTGAGCTGTGCAAATCCCAAGGCTCTTAGCAATTTATGACAAACTTTTGACAAACAATGAGTTCATTATCTAACTATAGATAGAGTCTCGACTATTTACATATTTGATCAAACTCCTGTAAGTTGAAGTACATCTCAACACAATGATAAGATTTCAACGATATAGTTCATAACTCAAAAAGGTCCAGTTGTTCAATAAATTTGAAGACTTTTCAACATAGGGGAAACTTCAGTCAGACAGAAAGTTCAGTGGTAATTAAAATTGCTTCACCTGAGGAGTTCTAGAATACCTATTAACTCCATCAAACAATTGTAAGGTTGATCATGTAACGGAAAATGGCATAGTCGTGCAAAAGCGTCCATCCAACAGGAAATTCATCAACAGACGCAGCCCCAAATGCAAAGTATTCCTCTGCATTACTTTATTTTGAATTTGTATTTTTTCGTGTTTGCTACCTAAGGTATTGAATGTCTACATGATGTAAGTTGTGGAAAATGCTATAGGAGCTTATCTGATCTCAGATGTTAATGAAAAGTAAATTGACTTTGTATGCAGTCTTTTCTTTAAAGCCAAATATAAACTTTATACTTTAGAGCATTTTTCTATACTTATCCCCGTATCATCAGAGATTTTAACGTGGCTATGGTAGGAAATAGTTGTAGGTACATTACATTTACGTTGGTTCTTTTATTGACGTTGGCAGATTATCTACGTCTGAACTGTATACGTTGATGTAATCTTCCTTGACATTTAATGAAATTCGTCCCTTTCTTTTAGATTTTGCAATGTGGCGTAGAGTTGCAAATTGATTACAAATGTGTAAGTTAATTTGCTATACGGATATATTCAAGGAGGAAACATTATTTCTTTGCCAGCTTAGAAATGTATGATTAAGAGCAGACATCTAGAGGAGTGTTTATAATTCAACGACTAAAATTGTGAAAAAGTTTTCTACCCACAAATAATCAATTACACTAATTTAAAACTGTTTCCATTATCAAGCATAGCAGGGTCAAAAAATTGTGACCTCCTGTAAGTTGTGAAATGCGGCATATCGGACTACTGTTGTAGCTGTCCTTCCTAGTTACATTACATTGTGGTTTCAATTAGAAACTATTTGTACTTCAGTGAGCCAATGCAGAGGTAATGTGACGGAGGAAATGTTGGGGGGGGACCCTGGCAAAGCGCTGACAGTGAGTGAAACTAGAGAATTTTAGCCAACCACAACATTCGGATTGGCTTTGACAAAGAAGAGCAGGTTTTTGACATTGCCAACAGTACATAGACATCTTCAAGAATTTAGTTGGCGGCCGGAGAGTTAAGTGAAATGTTAGAGGATTCTAAACACCGGCTCTCTCGGTTGCCCCATCCCTTGGAACAAGCTATCATCTAATGTCTCCTAGAGTACTACTGGGAAGGTTGGATATTAATACTCATGTTGGGTTCACTTCTGACCAGACAAAATAGCCCAGCTCAAAAGAAGTTAAACTTCTACGTAGCATTTGATATTTTCTTGCTTACAAGTGGCTGTTGAATGTGAACAGGTTTAGGGAAGGCTTGCTCATATTTCTAATGAGAATTGCTACTTGCTGGCTTGTTATAGCCATCATTTCAACTATGCTTAAACATCTCAAGACTGTGTTTGTGGGTTCCTCCTCTGAGGCTATGCAACAACAAAGCTGCTGTTTAACGTGTACTCAAAGACTATTTTGAGATGAACGGCTATTTAAACATGCCGCACTGGAGACCTATTTAGCCAATAGAACTACCAAGCATGATGTACCCCAAATTACAACCATATTCAAGGTTTCCTTAGATGCACTAACATAGGGTGTAGTGCTCAGAATTTAGTCTATCCAGCGCTATTTAAATCAAAAATAACAATCCACCCTTTAAGATTCTAATTTTAGAACGGACCTCAGAAAAACTTCTATTTCTATGCAAATACTGATTTCAAACATTCATATTTCGCCTTAACAATCACAGTATGTGTAGCAAATGGACCCTTACAGTGCATATCTCTCCGATTATCTGACTTTGATGAATTTTCCTTACGCGTTTTTTTATGAGAAACCACTTAATAAGCAACCCGTACAAGACCGACTAAAATATAAGAAATTTTTAGAATTACAAGGAGAAAGCTAAGAAACGGTAGACATTGAAATCGTTAAATGGTTCAATAATACTGCACCAAAGCAATATGAAATTGACGTTGCTTTAAAACTTAAGTCGCACTGAAGTATTTTGTTTTTTAGAAGGGAAACAGTTTGCTATTTCCATGTTGTGTGTGCACTTTGACTGCAATTTAGTTCGTTAAATTAAGAAACTTGTGGAAATAAAATGTGGCCAACAATTAAGAGACTTTAGTACTAGGTCTTGAGCTAGGTTTCTTATAAACGAAAAAAGTGTACGTGTGTTTGAATGAAATTATCCATCCAGGTGTATTACATCATAGCATCCGTTCGATTTTGATGTATTTTGGCATGTCTAAGGCACAGAAATCGATTTTAATATCATGTAATGAAACTCGATGCATTTTCCTGTTTTTCCCTGGCCCTTTGCACACATGCTCTGTTGACGTACAGGTACAGCATTAAACAACATACCTCAACTTTTTGATTATTTTCAAGTATGGTTGAACCTCGATAAGTTAAACTGCCAGGTAAACAAGAATTTGGTCAACTCATAGAGCTTTCAACTTATCGAGGTTTACATCTCTGGGGATTGAATTTTGTTTCCAAATGCCCCCAAAGTTCAATGGGCCGAGCTTTGGACATTCAGATAGAATTTAGCCCATTACAGTTTTTGTGTGCTGTAGTAGCACTTTTCCATCTTTAATGCTAAATTGTTGGGTTGTCCTAAGTCCATTCAATACATTGTTTTTTTATAAATCTATGTGCTAATGAGAAAATTTGCTTTTAGATTCCAAATCATTTAGTATTAAGGATTTTTTTAAACTTAATTCAAAAATACAATAGGTGCATGTGTTCTGTGCCATTGCATTTTTATGTGATTGCATAAATCAATAAGCTCTCTCTATTGTACTCCATTCCAACCCAAGATATGCCGAAATGTCCGCCAAACCACTGTTTTCGTCCACTGTGCAGAGTTGCCAGTTGCCCCTTAATGCCCCCATTGGACATTTGACCAATGGTAGCAAAAGAAAATATAGATGCCTCAAGAAACAAATGCTCATTTAAAAGTTGCAATGTAAGAAATAAATTTGAACAACGGAGGTGGAATTCACGTCCCATGTCAATTGAAAATTCGTCACAACGTCCTTACAACCTTCTAAATTTTGAGGGTCTTGTAGATTTTTTGGTGAGTTTAATACAACAGCGGTATATTAATGAAGTACCTGGTAAGATAAATTGATGAATTGTTGATCAAGATTTGTGAAAGGACTTTTTTCGATCGCACTTTTCCGAATTGACCGATTTTGCTCGACTTAAGTGGTGTTCTTTGTTGACAGGAGGTAGCAATTTATTCAAGGTATCGAGTTATTCAACTTATCAAAAGTTTGACCTATCAAAAGGTATTTTCTGTACATAAAGCATACCAAAACCATGAGAAATGATAAAATGTTCGAGACAGGGGGAGTTTGACTTAACCGATGGGCGACTTATTGAGGCTTAACTATATTTTTTGCTTAATAAAAATGCTCATTTACCTTATTACTTATTGTCAGGGCTGACGTCAGGTAGTCAGAAAATTAGAAATCCTATTCCCCTTTCCTAATGTTCATATGTACTCTCTTGGCGTGGAATAAGCAGTAAAGTATGAACCATTTGAACAAGTGATCTAAAAGCCACGGTGGTCGTTTAAAACAGCGGACATGCTGGAAAGTATCCAAATGAAGTTTGGATAGTCATGCATTACCACAATTTCGATGTAGCATTATGAAGAGGTCGCCTTTGGTTCTAAGCATGCTACGATCTTGAATGTCAGTTTATAGCTAAAATAAAAAAATGTTTTAGAAATACTTTCCACATTTCATTTTAAAGCTAAAAGTATGTGTATTTATTATCCTATACACTGTGAAGCAGTAGAAGTACTTCAACTGAGGTTGACATTAAACAGCATAGAGAGGAAATTTGCAACCCTCTGCTTTCCTTCTCCAAGAGCTGAAGGGAACTCCGCATGTTCATGACACGCCAGTGGTAACTTATCAGAAGGGTGTCAGTTTTCAGATAGACAAACAAAAGTTTTCTCTGTGCTTTCCTGGCAAGCATGCCATTTCTAGACATTTTGTGATGCAAATATTTTCACTTTTAGCTTCTTATTATTGAACAAGCATTTCTTTCTTTACATTTTATTTTACAAACAATTGTGTTCTTGCCTTTCTCTGTGCATGTAATCTTTAAAATGATTCTGAACTCTCTGGTACTTTCCTAATGGTCCGTCCAAAATTAACAAGAAAGCACAGCAAGTGACTACCTTAGAGGATGCTTTTAAGACGGGCCATTTATTGTCAATTATTGCAGAATCAAGGATTATGAAAATGTTTCCTTCTCATTTATGTTATGAGCAAATTGCTAGATGTTTTTTTTGCTTCTCAAGCTGATCTATATTGCTGAATTCATTTTTGATTTCAATTAGAAACTGATTCTTCTACAGTCTTGCAGCTTAGTAGAAGCTTCACTTTTTCATAACTACATCGTGGTTTGTATATTCATAGTATTATTTTTGTACATTATTTTACTCTATTTCTATCATGTATATTTGATTACTGTTCGTCATCTACTTTACAATATACTTTATATAATGAATCACGTCATTTCATATGGTTGCACTTGCATTCTAGATCACATTAGAGGATCTTTCATCTCCTCCACATGTTCTGTCACCTCCTCGCGTTCCATCGTCTCCTCCTAAAGGTACACATCCTTCCCATCGCCATGATAGATGTAAGTTGATGTGAATAAAACTTTCTAGATTCGAATTTTGTTTAATATTTACTGCATTCTTCATTTGTTAGCACTTTTTCGTATTTGAGTATCGTGAACATTAACTATCATAAACTCGTAATTTTTTGATTTAATTACGGTCATCTATTAGCTGGTCTCTGGTAAAGATCCATTGTTAGCTGTACCCCCAGGGCCGTTGCAAAAGGGCGCCATGGGTGCGGCAATTCTACCTGGAGAATGCTCTGTCGGCAAATCTTGCTTTTTATCGGTAGATCTTATGCTTTTTTTGAGAAATTTACCCAACTCTTGTGATACAAATTTCACCCTGTAT
>OLMO02000324.1:12190783-12204843 GCA_900291935.2 Cassiopea xamachana
AAAGAGATTTCCCATGGCTAGTTGCAAACAAAATTCCAACTTACCTGCAACTTAAAATCTTCCTCATGTTGGCATAAATTAAGCATGTTTTTATAGTTTTTGTACTGGTTAGTGCAGCCGTCTGGGAAGTAATCTACTTGTACCACCAATGGCATCTCTTCCTTAATAAAGCGGCATATCTCGCGTTGGATCTCATAAAGAAAATTTGTATCATGCTCTAAGTCATCCGAGAGGAAGCAGATCGACTGATGCAAAAGCTCGTTTTCCTTTTTGAAATAAATGACAACAGGATGCAATGTACAATATATCTTATTCCAAAAGTATGATTCTATCTCGTTCTGGACGATCAAAGTATAGTTTTCAGCAAAGTCAGCCAGAACCAGCACCGTATCTGTACGACCCTTTACATATCTTCCTTGGCATTTTCCAACATATGAATGCGTGATTATTTTATCAATAGAGTTAACAGTTAATTGTATAAAATCTTCAACTTCTAGTGTTTGCTGTATCAAATCCATTCTGTTGGTGCTCTGCCATTGCTGGAAGGTTACTTCATAATCCAAATCCGAAAAAAGGCTCTCCAGAAAGCTTTGTAAATTATTACTTCCAGGACATGAAGGGAAACGATGCAGTATACACATTTTGCTTTCGCTATCACAAACAATCATTATGATCATATCATTATAAGACAAGCCTGTCTTGGTGGCATCCGCAAGAAGAATAACATTTTGATGTATGGTACAAACGCATACAGCATGTGCTCCACTAGCGTGCACAGTTACACACCACCTAGGTCGCAAAGTGCAGAACTTTGAAAAGCCAAGTATATATCTGGGAAATTTATTCTTGAAGTACTGATACAGTTCTTTCAGATTGCATAATAAAAGTCGTTTTTGTACGTCCTCATTTCTTGCTACACTGACAAAGTCCCTTTTGCCTGGAAATAGCTGTGAATTTCGATCATCTTCGTAAAATTGTCTGATGTTTGTTATTACCCAGCGTGGTAGCTATTCTCCTGCTTTTTTTGGATGGCATAGATCAAATTCCTGTTTCACCCCTTAACTTAGATGCTTTTTGGACTAGATAATGTGAAACATCAAAATAATCAGCCTTATGTCTAATTGTCCATGATTTAGAAGTTAGTATCAGAAGTTGCATCCTTCTTCAAAACGTGGAACCAGCTACTTGACTTTTTACGTCTTCCATTACCTGATCTAAATCTTTGGCAGTTTTGCTCAATGGCTACTGAACCACTTGGCTCTTCAGAGGGCAGGGAGACTTCAGTTGCTGATGCACCAATTGCAGAGGAAATGTGCTGTTTTATGGCTCTTGCGGTTTTGTCAAATTTTGCGGTAGCGTATGATAAACGCCTATGTCTAGGCATGCCATGAGTTTTAACTGGTGATTCACAAATTGCTTCGAGAATCCCATTCAATTGGTCACGTAAAGAATCTTGCATAAATTCGCTTTCAATTTCAGTGATGTTCGCTTTCTCCTCCAAACTGTCATTGTATTTCTCTAACATCTGGTGTTGCTTACTATAGCAATTTCTACATAACTGCCAACCTAGAACACACTATATCCCTTTCTTCAAAAATGTCTTGGCGATGTCCGTTGATATCTTGTGTTAGTCATAAATCGCCAAAAATCTACAATTAACTCTACCCTTAAAGGTCTTATGTGCTCGATAACTTACTTCTCAAGCAACAATAAAGAAAGTACAGCCTAAACAATCCCTAAATCATAATCCTATCAAATCCCATCCTACATATGCAACTAAACGATTGTAAATCTCTACTTAATCAACCACCCCCTATCAATCAATCGCTCAAAAATAATTCCAAACTGTGATCTTTCTACGAAGCTTACCAGTCAGTCTGCCAACTGTGATACTAAACGCATCAGAGCTCTCTATGATTTGTTTAGTTTCAAACACCTAATTGTAGAACCAACTCACAAAATGAAACATTTCAATGAAGAGGCATTCGTAGCTGATGGTGCTTACATATGTTGGGAACAAATGCTCTTAGAAACAGATGATATTAATGTCCTTGTAAATGATTGGTCAAATTTGTTTTCTATTATCATAGACAAACATGCTCCATTAATTGAAATGCGCGTCTCAGAGAAATACTGCCCATGGATAAATAAAGACTTTAAGAATCTAATGAAAACAAGGGATAAACTGAAAAAAGAGCTGTCAAAACAAAATCCATAATTCTTATGGACTCTTATCGTCACATGCAGGCCCGTCGGAACGAAATTGATATTGGGGGGGCTGCGAGCGAAGCGAGCTAAAATGGGGGTCCGGGGGCGTTCCCCCGGGAAAATTTTTTAAGACCACGCCCTTTTTATCGCTGGAAACGCCCTTTCTGTACAAATTACACAATTCAAATGATGTTGAATTGACGTTATTTAGATGTTTAATTGACAACGAACACTATTTACAAATTTTTAAATCTTGAAAATTGAATTTTATGATTGGCTGAAATCCATATATCTGTCATGTCATCCACTAACATTACCTTTCTTAAAATTCAAATGGGCTTAAAAAGATTAGGTTGATCTAATGTCTTTATCATCTTAAAGCTTGCCCGTTAATGCATTTTTTCGAGAATTTAAGGAACAAACACTAGCAAATTATTGGGGGGGCTTCAGCCCCCCCAGCCCCCCCGGTTCCGACGGGCCTGACATGCGTAATAAGGTCAAGCAGTTTTACACTTCTAAGACTTCTGCATGTAAAGGTAACATGAAAGAAACTTGGAAAACAGTTCATGAACTTTGAACTAAGAGGTCAAAGTCAAGTAACATAGACTGTCTCAAAGAATTAGACTCGGAAATTGTTAACAAAAAGGACATTTCGAATACAATGAATAATTACTTTTGCTCCATAGGTAAAGATCTTGCTAATGATATTGACCCAGTTCCTAATCCTCTATTATGTGGTAATTATGAAGTAAATTATCAAAAGGCCAGATTTTATTTCAAAGCTATTACAATCCAAGACATCAGGACTGCATTTGCTAAGATAAAAACTGCAATGAGCTTTGGGACTGACTGCATCTCCAGCTACTTTTTAAATCTTGCACTGCCTTTCATTGAAAATTCACTTACTCTATTATTTAATTCATCAATGGAAACTAGTCAGTTTCCTGATGCATGGAAAATAGCAAGGATAGTTTCAGTTCATGGATGAAGACAAGGAAATTAAATCTAATTATAGACCAATTTCTATATTACCTGTCATCTCAAGGCTATTTGAAAAACTCATTGCTGACCAGGTATACCAGTATATGAATGAAAATAGTCTTTTTTCTCCTGACCAGTTAGGATTTTTAAAACATCATTCTACTGAAACATGTTTGCTTACAACCACTGATAAATGCTATAAAGGGTTTGATCTTGGTAAACTTGTGGGCCTAGTGTTCATTGAAATCAAAAAAGCATTTGATACTGTTGACCACCAAATTCTCTTAGACAAGCTTATGCTTCATGGTGTCCAACAATGTGAGCTTTCTTGGTTCAAATCCTACCTTAAAAAACGTAAAAGATTTTGTATGCTCAATGGAACCGAACCTGATATTGGGGACATAGATAGAGGTATACCTCAAGGCTCCTGTCTTGGTCCCCTGCTTTTCATTCTGTACATAAATGATCTTCCACAAGCTATCAAGCAGTCCAATAAATCCATGTATGCTGATGATACTAGTCTTTGCTAACAGTCCAGTAATATGACTCAGCTGATTGAGGCCATTAATATGGATCTTAAAGAATTAGACACTTAGTTGCAAGGTAACAAACTTTCCTTGAATGTTGCAAAAACGCACTCCATGCTACTTTCTACTAAGCAGAGGAAAAAATACACATAAAAGTAGAAATGAAACCTTTCATCTGAAAATCCGTGGAAATGAACTGCAAGACGCTACAAAAGCTAAATACCTTAGTGTTGTAATTGATTGTTGTCTTGACTGGAGAGAACAAATCCAATCAATTTCCAGCAAGGTCTCTAGGGCAATAGGATTTCTTAAATATGCTCATTCCTTCCTGCCAATGGAAACCGTTATAGCCCTCTACAGAGGCATTGTAGAACCTCATTTTTGATACTGCTGTTTGGTTTGTGGCTGTGCTGGCAAAACGGAAGTAAACCAGTTGCAAAAGCTTCAAAATCGAGCTGCCAGAATTGTAACAGGTAGCCGTTTTGACGCCCCCAGTGGGCCAATCATTTGGGGGTTGGGGTGGAAGACCATTGAAGAGCGTATTGAAAGTGAGACTCAGACTATGGTTTACAAATCCCTCAATGAGTTGGCTCCTCGATACTTGTCTGAACTTTTTATAAGAAATTCCCAATTTTCATTCTACAACTTGCGTAGCACAGAGACAGACCTATGGCTACCAAAAAGAAAATGACATCAAATGGGCAAAAGTGTTTCTCTTTCAGGGGAGCAAAGTTGCGGAATGGCCTCACAGCTGAGTCAAAGCAATCATCTTCCCTAAACTCTTATCAAAAATTAATTTAGGGTTGTAAAATGTTTTTGTTAGATACTAAATATTATTCCTAATTTTTTAAATTGTAAATTATAATTGTAAGGTAAGAGTAATTTAATTTATTTGTAATTATTTTATGGAAGGGCCCCTTGTAAATCAATTCGTTTTGAACTGAAGGGCTACCTCCCCTTTAGTTGTTAACATGAAATGAAATGAAATGAAATGAAAGGACTGAAGATCTTTGGCGCTGGCTTGTGAAAACAGAAGTGATGTCAAAATTCGTCACTCATTAGTAACAAAAGCGGCGCCTCGCACTGACACGAAGAAACTGTTCACAACAAGTGAGTTAGCCCTTAAACCAGGACGAGGTCATCCAGTCAAGGTTCTTTACAAAGAAAAGAATATATGCCACCTTCACCTTGGAATTCTTTAACCTAACAGATTCGATTGGAATGTCTGCGTAAACACACAGACGGGTTGTAATAAGCAGCGGGGATTTTAAATCAGCGGATCTTGACGTCATTACCTTCTCACCAGCTTCCTATAAGTTTGAACTTTTCTTTTTCCCTTTAACTTGTTGCGCTTTCCTGTACTCCAAATTATTATTCATTCCGTTTCTACGGAGGTCAAGCCGTTCGGCTTCTGTTTGTTATAGATTGCGCGTTAGCTACAAGACCACTACAAAATATGTCAACTTGGGCATGCTTTCTTTCACACAAGCTCGCGGCTATTGTACTTAAACAACCCTTTATTCATGGTATCGTAACATGAAGGCAACAATCACTAAATGAATCTTGAGAGTGAGCTTTGCATGGATTGCACTTAGGCTAGCAAGACGCCATTTTGACATACATCATGTCCGTGGTGCGACTTCTAATACTAGACAGGCGCGCTTTTGCTGGTAGGAGAACATGAATTCTACGTGCATGAATAAGAAAGAAAGGTAAAGTTGATTGAAAGTACTGTATGCATGAAAATAAATATGAACCTGGGAAGAGTTTGTCTGCATGCATGATAAGTCCATATATCACAAACCATTCGATACGAAACTTTCTTTTCCATATCCTTCTTTGTTCTGGAAATGTAGGATTGCTAAAATCCATCAGCGCGTCGTCAGTAAACCAGTGTTCTTTCGTTAGGCAAGAGGCTACGCTATTTATAAGATAGCAAGAAGTCAAAGAGAATAAAACAGTGTCCTTTTCGGTCAAGACTTTGGCTGTTTTGAAACTTCAGGTAAAGCCTCTCAGAAAAAGGCGGCTACCAGCCGCTGACCTCAGCCATACTTTGGCCGCGATTTATGATGAAATCCTAATCGATGAAGATCGAATTAGCTTCCTCTTATTAGACTATTGATAAATTAGAGCATACTCTCAACTTATGACTCACAACTTTATGATGGCAGAGGCCTTGCACATTTTCTATTGTAGAGAGTGACTTTATTTCGTAATTAAAGGACGCGCATATGATGTGCAGTGCGTAATCAGATCATTTTTGTGCTGGTGATAGAACAACGCATTACATTATGTTTTGCTGACGTAATTATCAAAGGCGCGTTGCTATGATATGATGTTTTGTTAAGAGAATCAATTACATCGCCGTTATAATAAGTAAAGCCTCGCGCTGATACGGAGGACCTATTCATATGTAGCGAGCTAGCCCGGTAAACTGGACTAGGTCATCCAAGGAAAGTGTGTTATATTTTAACTTCACATAGAAATTCTTTAGCCTAGCAGATTCGATTGGAGTGTCTTTAAACATAGAAGGCATTGTTTACAAAACCGTGGTCCATTGCAAATGCGCATTACTTATAATTTTACCCTGGTTGACCGTGCTATCTCAACAGCAGAGTTTCACATGGGACAGTTACGTTTTGGCAAGCCAAGATCTCGGTAGGTACAGCTGAAATCTCGGTCAAGAGGTCTAGCCCGCTTCACATTTGAAGAAAAGTAATGCTTTAAGCATTAATCTCTATGCAGTTGAGATCTCATTTAGGCCGGCTAGCCCGCTGTTTTGAACAGTTCCTAAAGGCTCGGCTTCTGGTGCTCAAGTTGTTTTCTAGTTCGGCAAAGATATTTCTGCCATTTTGTAATTAGATGTTTGCATTTAAAAATTTGTTTGAATAAACAGTTATACTCTAAACCCACAATAAACGGGGAGGGGCTAGCAAATGTCAGAAATTAATAATTGAAATAGTAACTGGAATGGGGAGAAGGCAGTAAAATGACAACATTCATGAGGAAATAAAAGACATGCCTGTTCTTAGGCAGTGCAAATATCACGTAAAATAGCAAGTCAGAAGAAAGGCAGATTTGTCAGTTTCTAGGGAGTTACTGCATTCACATGTTGAAAGCAATGATCTATGTATTGATGAAGATAGGGGGAGGGAGGTTATGATAAGCAGCGGGAAATAGGATGCAAAACTTTTTTTTCTGTTGTGGATTTCACTTTGACGTCAAATGTCTAGTGACCTCAAATCATTCCAATTAAGATCATTTTGATGACATGTAATACTGCATACCTGCCCTTCAATACCAAACGTCAATCTATGATTTGCAAAAATTTCAATTTAATTCCAATGCTTCTGAAATCACGATTTCCAATTTTTTATGAAGAAATACTAATATGCAGAAGTATCCTTAAATTTACCTTTCTAGACCATAAGTTTACAGGGATTCCAGATTGGAAGTCTAAATTATCTTTTAAGGTCGTACAAATGACCAATGGCCCTAAAACGTCACGTAAGCTTACAATTTTGATTCAATTTTTTGCCGTTTTGGTCAAAACTTTTTCTGTTATCGCCAGCTATCAATTCAGAGACTGTCATTAGTATGCACAGCGGATTATCAGCTTTCAAAAAGTCGTGAATCACTTTTAAGAACTCTGAAGAAAAGCACGTTGTAGCATTTGGAAGTTCAACACCCAGCATCAATTTTGGCCATTGAACTGTTCAATAGCCAGCTTCAAACCAGACACGTATCTGCAAGAGTAACACGGAGGGCAGTTCCTGCCGAGCAGAACCATTTGACAACGGCTCGTCCCCTTAATTGAACTATTGAAATGGAGATTTAAATAATCAAACTTGAGTTTGACCTCTCATAGTCATAGCAAAGACATGCTTTGCCCTTCCAGGAATTTTTTCTAACTACGTGCTTGCAAAAAAGCTATTCAATCATTCTTGAGAAATTATTCCCCCTTTGATAGAATTTGAGCTATAGAGAAAGATCTTTATTGGTTCAAAATGAAACCAAAAAGATGTTCTTTCTCTTGCTAATTGTTTTGAAATAAGTAATTACGTTCTGTTTAGAATTTGAATCCTTATGAATTCAAAAAAATCTATTTCTATGAACGTTTTTTATTATTTTAGTAGGAAGAGTTAGAGTGCTAGGTGGTGAAATGCATTTTGCGTAATAACAGACCAAGATTTTTCGAAACAGAAGAAAATTCTCTACCAACCATTGCAAACATTAAAATCAGCAATAGCAACTTTATTATCCAAACGGCTTCAATCGGCATTTTGGTATTTCATGGAATGATTCTACATTGGTTTTCAAATGCTAGATATTTGTTATTGCATAAAACTTGCAAATTACTATTATCAGTCTCAAACTAAAATCAAGATTGTGGAATATCGTTAATCCATAATCAATATAATTCCCAAAGGTTCGAGGGTATAGCAGTTGAATAATTCTTTATTCATAGTACCGTAAAATGAAGGCCACAATCACTAAATGACTCTTGAATGTGAGGTTTATACAGAAATTAAAAGAAATTCAAGACGCCATTTTGACATACATCATGTCCATGGTGCGACTTCTAATATTTGACAGGCACGCTTTTGCTGGTACGAGAACATGATTTCTACATCCATAAATAAGAAAGAAAGGTAAAGTTGATTCAAAATATTCTATAGATGAAACTAAATGCGAACCTGGGAAGAGTTTGTCTGAATACATGATAAGCCTATACATCATAAACCATTTGATGCGAAACTCTCTTTTCCATATTCTTCTTTGCTCTGTATATGTCAGGTATCTTTCATCCATGAGAACTTCGTCGGTAAGGCAGTAATTTATTTTAGTGCAAGAGATTACGTTATCTAAACATTAGAAGGAAGTTGAACAGAGAAAAACAATGATACTCCTTTTCCTTCAAGACTTTCGATGTGTTGAAACTTCAACCAAAGCCTCTCAGAAGAAGGCGGCTACCAGCCGCCGACCTCAGCGATGCTCTGGCCGTTTGCTATCATGAACTGCCAATGGATGAAAATTGAATTTCATTAATTTAAATGCATTGTCAGAACATATGACTCACAATTTTATTATGGCATAGGCCTTGTGCTTTATCTATTGTAGACAGTGGGCTTGTTTTGTAACCAAAGGGCGCCCATGTGATGTGCAGTGCTATTGCAATATGGCATGGGCAACAAATGAAATCTATCATTTGTCTCATTTATAAAAAATCTCCATTATGAAACAACACCATGTTAGCTGTTTAAGGCGGGAGAGTTTCACTACTTCAAGAAAAGCAAAAGGATGGAACCGAGGGTGATTTCTAGAGGCTCGGATGTGAAGCCCTTGGCATCGCACCGTCTTGGTATCAAGTTATAATCTATATACACTGCTCTCAAACTATTATCCTCTTTATTTAAGTACTAGCTATCAAAATTCCAGCTGAACATTGATATAATCTCCAAATTAAACGTGGAAAGCAAGAAATGCCACCACTTGCCTGCATAGATTGACGATATCCCATGTTGCTGCGAAGGACCACATGACTCCCTGAGGGATGTGGCTGGATTTGAAAAGCAAAATTTTTAGAAAATACTAGCTATTACATACTAAATCTTCAATATGCACGCTGAACACGGACAGAAAGAAAGGAGATGAGGAGCCTTGCAGCCTAGCGTAGGTTTGTGATGACTTTTTCACAATCATTTGTCGCAAAGTTTGCTAACAATTTTTGCTTTTGCAATTTAGCCACACCCTTCAAGGGATCATGTGATCCTTCGCAGCAGCATGTGAAGTCATCTGTACATGCAAGCATGTGGATGCATTTCTTCTTTATCCAAAGCTAGATTGCAGATTATGTCTGCGGTCAGCTGGCAAATTGATTAGCTAGTCTTCATGTCTTCCTTCTCTATAGGAACTCCTTACTTTTCGATACAAGAAACCCAGTTCAGGTTATTTTTACTGGCTCTCAAATATTGAGTCACAATTTTGATCACACTTACAGTAGCAGCCAGTTATGATTAAGCCCAAATATTGAGTTTTCAAATTAAGAGACCCAAAATATTTTCATATATTTTGGGCCTCATATATTCATATATTTTCATGTATACCCCCAAATATTGAATTTTTGTTAGGCTGCAATTTACAGACCCCTAACATAATTCTTGTGTAAAGCCTCAAACCTCAAATAATAATGAAATAGTTGATGATAACCAAAAACAGCATTGAATGTCCATATGCTCTCTTCCACGTTGGGTTTTATCACGTGTTTGTTGATCTATTTTATGTTATTTATTTGCACCCATTTATATTACCTCATACTGAAGATGAGATTCAAACACGAGTAGAAACGTATAAGTCGAATCACACATTGTGTCTAAGCAGAAATGTTTAAGTCACTTTGAATAAACATTTAGTGGAATAGCCTTAAATTGAATAGTCTTCCTGGAACTACGCTGAAACAGTCGTCATTATCAAAAAAGAAATATGGGAACTCTTTTTGTCCTCTTTCTGCTACTTCAATTAACTCGGTATGTGAATTCGAAACTGATGAAAAGATACTTGCTATTTACTGTCTATTGTCTGCTGCGCGCTTTGATCAGTAAATGATTCTGTAAACAATTGAGCTTATTGTCCACAAAAGTAAATTTGTTTTATAGTACACATCAAAGTTTCTAGTTTAATGAAAAGATGATAATGCACAACTTTTTGCTATCATGAAAGTAATAAACTATAAAGTCAAATATGACTATAAACATATGTATAATAATGGCCATAACTTAAACAACAATGTATGAAATAATCTCGAAACATTTTATACTTAAATTGATATTAGAAAACATATACAATAATTTAAAACAAATAACGATTCTTTCAAGAAATAACTACACTCTAATATATAAACTGCAATAGCATTTAAGTAAAAATGTCTCCTCTGAATAACTTGTTTTGGGAAATGTTTAATTGCAGGATGATCAATACACATTTAAGCACAATTCGTATACAGATACAGAGGCCCTTCAACAGGTTGGAATTATATCAACGATGAACACTCGATGCTCAAGATGTGTTATTCTTCTCAAAATAAATTGAAGTATCCTCATGCTGCTTGTGTAGTACTTATAGGAACAAAGCGTAACAGAGCCTTAGGCAAACATTGTTAACAAGTAACAATACTTTAAATAGCATTAATTACTTAATATTCTGAAGTTAATGACATAAGTTTGATGCTATAGAAAACTGTGTCTTCTATTAAATAACATACAAAAGTGAGGTACGATTTAGAGGATATCAACTTAACGAAGTTCTCTGCAAACATAGCTAACGATTAAAAAATTTTGAACAGCATACTTCAGCTAATATTCACAAGATATGTTCATAACTTTGATAAAATAATAAGCACTCGTGTCTTCTGTTTAATGTTATAAGAAATTAGAAACGACTATACGCAAATCATTAGCAATAGACTTCTACTAAACACGAGGATTCAAGAACCAGTTCAACTTCAACCTGACTCATCAAAAATCAACCACCATAAGATCAGTGATTGATATCCTCGAATCAGTTACTGATGCACCAGGAATCATTTCTGCTCTGGTACCTAAGACTGAGGAAAGAGACTAATTCCTATGAAAGTGATCACTGGCATACGATGTGGTACAGCACCAGCTGATGGATAACACGCTCCATCAACTTTAACGTCAGCGTCATCTAATTGGCCGTTACGTCTTGTGTTTTTAGGACTGTCACAGAAATCATACCAAGCATTTAAGTCTACAACTACTAAATACAATCAAATTGTAAACATTATTTATATGGCGAGTCTTAAATCAGTGGTTTTAAAATAGCATTCACTTTTCTTAAATAGAAAAGATTTAGAAGTGCCCAAATTGAATGAAACAAGTGAGAAGAACAAGTGCTCAATTACAGAGATGAGAAAATTGTAGAACAATTTTCATACATACCCAGAGTCAATGTAACTGCTACTTCCTGAAATAAAGTCAGCGTAAAATGAGAGCGATTCGAAAAGGACTGGCTCTAATCAATGCCTAGAAATTTAAATGAGACTCCTTTGGTAGTAAGTTTTCTAATGCTAATTCACTTTTAATACTATCCTTCAATGCTTCAATGACTTTGTTGAATCTAAGGCCTGGTTTAAAGGTCGCATTTCTGCCGCGTCGAATTAAATTCAATTAAATTCGACAGTAACACGGCAAAATGCGACAGTGGATTTAAACGTCGAATAAAATTCTGTCGCATCAAATCAAATATGGCGCCATTTACTTTCACGCATGCGTTTGAAAGTGACATGCTTTGGCGTGGATCCATAATTACCTGTAGGGATACATGTGTTGCATTTAATTAGAAAGAGTTTTGGCCTTGAAATTCTCTTAGCTTTTTTATGGTTTCAGTATCAAGCCTTTCTTAGCAACAGTTTTCAGATTCCGATATTCTAAGAAACAGAAAGTTCAAGAAGCTGCACGTAAATCCAACGTGTTCATAAACCTTGGTCAATAGCAGTACATAGGCTCTTGAAGATCAGTGAAAATAGCGAGTATAACGATATTGAACATAACGATTGCGTCACATTCTTGTCTTGAACTACTGGAATGCACGTTTCACAATAGCCACGTCAATCAAACTCTATGAGTTTCTTTGGTAAAATGCGGGCCCCGGTGAGATCAATTTAATTCGACGCGACACAAATGCCACCTTTAAATCGAGTCGCATTTCTGCCGTTTAATGCGACAAGCCTGGTGAACTACTGCCGCATTTAATTATTCAATGCGACAACGGATTTAAACGTCGAATTTGTGTCGCATTCAATTGACACTTAGTAAATTTTAGGCTACTTGATTTAATTCGACGCGGCAGAAATGCGACCTTTAAACCAGGCCTAAGTACATGAAAATCAAATGAAAATGTATTTGCCATCGTCTGAAACAAACGTAAAGTTAGTTAACATAAAGTTGAAAAGAGAGGCCCAGAAGCATATGACATTTACCAACAAAAATCACTCCTTGCTTAATCAACCCGTCAATCAATCAATCAATCAATCAATCACTCAATCAATCAATCAATCAATCAATCAACTTTTCAATCAAGCAATCAAACAATCAATTAATCAATTTAGCAATAGATCACTCACTGTTCGATGAGTGAGTGAGTGAGCAATGAAGAGAAAATTTCAAACCACATCGAGCATGCCCCTGATACCCTATAGAAAATGTATCTGCAGATCGATTGTACTGTAATCTATTATACCTGGGATTCCACATACGATTAACATGTGTCATTTACATCAATCTTGCCTTTGTTCCCATCTCATTGAAGTCAATTGAGCAATAAATATTCTGGAACGTGTTATGAAATGTTTTTCAATGATAGCAGTTTATAATGATGTTCGAAATGTCAGAATCACGAAACTATTTAAGAAGACTAGCATTGAAATAATTAAAACGATTGGGTTGTTAATTTCACTTACGTTTGGGTTTCTTATTGAAGCAAATAATTAGTAATGACTATGAAAAGAAATATGATGCCACCAACTGATGCTCCAACTATGTGGCCAGTATTTGAATCTGAGTTTGAAAAGAACAATTCAGAAAATAGATAGAACAATTCATTAGGAAATGCAGTCGAAAATTGACAAATTTTAACATGAAAAGCAAAGCTCGGGGCAAATTGAGCACAAATAATGAAAGAATCTGAAGACAGGTCACAAACTAGTGATCTGATGTTTGGATATTTTATAATTCATGGAAATTTCATCTTTTATCACTCAACTTGGTCTTTCTAGTTCATATATTCTCACTTGGAAACCCCATATCAATTACATAGCAAAGCATGCATCTCAGAAACTTGGCTTCTTTCTAGAGCCCATGGTCATTTCTCACCTTCTCAACTACTAACTATATACAAATCCCAGATTCGTCCTTCTTTGGAGTACTGCTCTCATGTCTGGGGTGGTGCACCTAAATCTTCTCTCCATCTTCTTGACAGAGTCCAGTCTAAAGCTATCCGTCTCATTAACAATCCAAACCTTACTAATTCTCTACATTCTCTCTCCTATCGTCGTCTTGCTGGAGATCTTTCCATTTTCCACCGCTTTTTTCAAGGACTTTGCTCTCAGGACATCAAGAATATTATGCCTGACCCAGTGAGGGGTGTTCCAACCACCAGAAGCTCTACCTATTCCCACCCTTTCCAAGTTACACTACTTAATCCACGAACTCTATCTCACAAATCATCTTTCATTCCTAGAACGACTCAACTGTAGAGCTCATTGCCACCCACTACTTTCCCTGAATCCTTCCATCTAACATTAAGATACTTGATGTTGTGTCC
>OLMO02000324.1:12206750-12218028 GCA_900291935.2 Cassiopea xamachana
AGACTTTGTAGAGGCGCTATATAATAGTATTTTTCTGGTGGCTAGCCCCCAGACTCCTAGTTTTACTCACAGTAACTATGTCAGGCTATTTTCGCACATAAGCTTTTATCTATTTGCGAAGACTGATGGCATGCAAGAGTTTCTAACTCCGAAATTTTTTATAAATGGAGCCTCCTCTCCCTTAATCCTATTCAGCTGTCTTGCGGAATGCCCTTTTATTAGTGAATTTCACAGCTAATGTTAATAGTAAGCAAAACTTAATGTTCATCAATTTTTGGCCTTCATACAGAATAATAATTGACTTTGGTTAGTCGGAGATTTAGAGTTCTTCACCACCCCCTCCCTTCAGAAAAAATCTCCGTGAATTTATGCTTCTGCTGAAATGTATGTCTTTAACAATTTTGATAAACAGAACAAAGTTTTGCCTATTACATTTGGCCCGATTGTAGAAACATCTTGAAGGATCTGGCCCACTCTCTAGAAGGATTGCCTACTGTTGTCTTATATCTATCTATTCAGACCCATGTCAGATACGGTTCCCATATCACCGTCTTAAGCATGTTAGCCCTTTAGTAACGAACAACTGATTTACAAGAACGTGTTTCACAATAATTACAAAGTTAGGGGTACGTAGTTCCTAATGTATATAAAACTCTAATTACTAGGAGGGATGAACGTAGTATTCAGTTAATGTTATTCAATTTTCAAATATATTAAGGGAATAGTCCTTTAGCCGTGCTGGTTTACCAGCCACCTTCCCTGAGTTAGACTACACAGAATGGTGCGATATAAAAGAGAAAGTAAAGTAAGCCTAGAACGACACTATAAACATTATTTTGGACAAGGTCTTCTTTTTAAAAGCAGTTCAATACAAAACGGGGTACTCTGAAAAAATTTGTGTTGTTTTAATGACAAAAATTTCAAAGCAAAGTTTGGTCTTCAGAAGAGAACATAAATAGAATACTGGCAAAATTGATATGAACATCACAAATACGGAAAGATGTATGAGATCAAAACTCGAACAAAACTGATGTTTACTGTATTGATTTAAAGGCATTTCTTCTTAGGTTTATGTTTTTCAATATGTGTAGTAAACATTTTGGCTTTTTCTTATACAAAAGCCCACTTCAATGCAGTCTGCATGTTAATTTGAATGTAATAGAACAATACTCATTATCAAGTAACTGATCATTTCATCTAGCGCTAGTAGAATTAATCCTAACTGTAACCTGGAGTAAATTCTTCAACGCACCATTGCTAGATGTTATGCGCAACAGGCGGTCTTGCCAAAGTAGGAGCTGCCGGGGGTCTCACACCCCCACTTGTTGCCTAAGTTATCGGTAAATCATTAGTCTTTTAGGTAGTCATTTGGCTTCTGTGTGAAACGGTAGTGGCATGCTGTCAGTGTAAATATGCTTGAAAATAATACATTTTGTATAGTAGCTGTGTACTGTAGGAAAGAATGTCAAACGCATTGAGTTTCTGGTGGTTGACTCTCATATGATAAGACTTCCTACATGTTTTTCCCCTCTTCTTTCTTTGTCCCGAATTTTGTCTATAATACTCCATATTGCCACTTTCTTATTAGCTGAGAATGAATGTCTTGAAACGTCCTATATTTCTTAGTTAAAGTTTTTCGTGTTAATTCGTAAATCTTATGGTATGTCTCGTTACGTTTTAACAATGATCAAGTCTTATGGCATGTCTTACGAACTAATGAACTCAAGAACATCTCATTAAATAAAGAAGAACAGACGCTCTTTCTGACGTGCTTCTTATTGTGACTCTTCTTCTGATAGTTATAATTCAGCTAAGTTTTCCAAGAAGCGCTTCGATTGAGATATTTATGAAAGAATAGATATATCGTACTTGCTAGACATATATTTTTATTGACTGCAATATTTTGCGAGTTAAAATCTACCTTACAAGTTTGGCATTATTCGCTCGTTACGTAACGCATCTAGGTGGGGGAGTTATTTGATTTGGTTGGAGGGGTTGCGAAAAAGGCAGACTGGGAGAAAGCTTAAAAACTGCTATTACGCAACGCTAGAGAATTTTCAGGTCAACCATATTCAGTAATGAACTAATGTCTTCTTTCGTTTGAAGCAAGCGCTCCCTCAAGCGAAAACATTTATGAGACCTTATATGCAAGCATGCGCATCTTTCTTTTACTAAAGTGCCTGATTTGTCTTATACCATTCGTATATTTGGGGGAGTATTATAAGAACTGGAGAAGTATACACATATCTTTCTTTTTTACTCCCTGTACCCTTCTAACTAATCTACCGCCATTTCATCAGATAGCGAGCTAAGCTTGTATTTCACCCGTTCATATGATTGACACAGGCTAGGACAATATAATTGAAGGGAGAAGGGGTAACACAATTTTGTTACATAAAATAGGAAGGAGGTTTGAGTCTTGTGTTACGGAGCGTTACAAGCAGGGGGAATGTCTCGAAAACGGCAATTTTGGCATTAATTAAGGGTTGACTGACCCATTATTCTTAGTATGTGAGAGAATACTTTTATATTAAAAATTCCATTTCAACAGTCGTTGTTGTAAAGTCAAAATTGCTGGCTTTAAACTTGAAGAAAGCGTAAGAATAAGTCATCATTGCAAAAAGTATATTGCGCCATAGCCATGTGCACCTTCTGCATTTTTTGTCAAATATATACTTACCAAACTCAAATTAGAGGGGAAACTTTCCAAAAAGTGTCCTTGTGGCCTATCAAAACATAGTGGACATCGCTAGTCTGCTCTTGTGGAAATACAAGGAATCTGACATTGTTAAGATTTTGGAGAATTATAGTTTGAGTAGAAAATGATTATCAAATTTATCGATTGACTTGGCATGCTTGAGCATTTTGCAGTTGATAAAGCAGCAGTAGTTCAGGCGGTTTGATGTAGGTTTCCAACATTTGGCAATCAAATGTTGTTGCGTCACATCAATGTTATTGATACTTTGTAGCTGAGAGAACATCCCTAGGTTAGCATTGATAAGCGTAACCAACTAGGCATTGAGATTGTGTATCACATCTGTACTGTCGTTTCAGATGAAAAAGATAATTATGGATCCCAATTAATCCCTCCCTACAATCAAAATGTGCCTATATTTATGAAAGTTTTGATAGGTCTTCTTGGCTAATTCCTTCTTAGAGAGCAAACTCATACACTGGAGCAAGCATGTAGCGTGACTGTGGTACTATTGTGAGGAAACAAGGCATTAGGGAAATCTTTTACGGCATTCTTTCTTCTACACTACGTTTGAGAAATCGTCTTGTCCTTCACAGACGTCGCAAAGTCAAGTATACTGTCTCTCGTTGCCTGGTATACACAAGTCAATGAAAATGGTATCCATACTTATAGCGGATTTCGAACACATCAAGTTCTGTCGAACTTGAAAGCAGACCAGTCAAGCTACTCTGAACAATATAAATAAAACACAGTTTAGCAAATACAAAAAATTATTGCAGCTCATCCACAATTTGAAACCATTGCTCTAGTACAGTGCCCCTCTCAGCCTTTTTCAAATAACGGGACAGTTGTGACACGTGCTAAATTCGGCGGAACACCACTGCAAAAGTGTACGGAAAGACACAAAAAATTCAAAACAGTGTGATTTACGCTCATATTTCAATTAGAATTGTGCCTGGTTTTAACGAGAAATAATATAGCAATCTGTCTAGATATGTTTTATAAGAAGTAAAGATGAAAGGCCTTGTTTACACATATTGCGGAGCATTGCTCTAGTCCAGTGGTTTCCAAAAGCTTCCTGCCAAGGGCCACACCAGCTATTAAACAGCAGATGGAGGCTGAGGACACAACCGAGGCCTATATAAAAAAGAGATACAACAGGGGTGTTGCTTTTCCTTATATAGTTCATAGTAATTTATTAATTTCCTTTGTACCAAACTTACGTTGTCCGTAGACAAAAAGTCTCTGCGGGCCAGATAGGAGGGTCTGAAGGGCTGCATCCTACCTGTGGGCCTTTTTTTGAGATCCTGCTCTTGTCTTGTCCATAGTTTAAAATGAAACCTTTTCCTAGCCTCCCTTGGATGAATCTTGTGATTTGGCTGAGGCAGGAATGGATGGAATGTATATAGGCCGTACAAGCACACACAGGTATTGTTATTAATAAGAAATATGTCTGTAAGAAAGCGAGGCTGAAATTAGGCTAAATTTAAGATACATTTAAGAAGCACAGGCAGGCTGATTGTCAAATTCTAAGGTGAGAAGCCCGTTTTTTCTAAGTATATTTTTAATTAACATAAAACGAAATTAGAGTTAACATCCATTCCATGCCTCACAAAGCCTGAACATCATTTTTTACATCACAGTATCCTGCTAAGAGAAGACATTTGCAATTTTTCAACATTTTTTCTGCAAAAAATCTGTTAGCACTTCTCAAATATTGAATTCGCTAGCAATTACAGTCTATTTGAACACTGCTTTTGTCATTTTCTAGTATAAAGTCATTCCCTCTTTACGTTAAGACGATTGTGTGAAACTTGAGCGGCACATTTCAGGCGGCTCTTGTCAATGAAAGTCAGGTGTTTTTAGAAAATATCCGTTAATTTTTTTAAAAATTGTAAAGTGCACTCTAATTTTTCTATGAGGACTCTGAAGCATTCATGCATTTGCAATGTTACTATTTGATGACTGAAGTTTCAATGTTTTGACATAGAAATATCATCATTTTGGCAGAAAATACTGAACAAGTTCAAAGTTTGTTGCCAGAATACATTATCAAATTGAGCAAATATTTATAAAACACTTGAAAACGCCGTGACTTTAATTCAAACGCTTCAGACTTATCTTATTTTCAGATTTATGTTCGATTCGACTTGGTAAGTTTAGACTTGTCAAGTTTGTATGCTGAGGAGTTTTCAGGGATTGAGTTAGATTTAGGATTAGGGAAGTTAGAAAATTGAATTGAGGATGAAATTAATAAATATTCAGTCTGAAGCGCTACAAGCCATAAAGATCGTCGCAAAATGCCCAGGTAGAGCATATGATATGTACATTCTTTCTGAAAATTGGCCCTTTACGCTACATTTTGCAAGCAATTTTATTCTCTTCAGCCTGGGCTATTTGGAAATCTTTTTCTATACAGACTTGCTACCGATTGAGTTTTCACTAGAAGCGAGGTATGCTACGTACCAGTCCGTTAGCGGTTTGCCCAATGTAATTAGAGAATATCAGTATGAAACAATGAGCGCAAAATCACAATATAAAAGGCAACAGTAAATGCTTTGATAACACTTCTTTTTTATGCAACTTTGAGTTCTGACGTCACTTTTTGACTCTTCGAATGTTGCGAAGTCAATGCATTGCATTCCAAACTTCATTTACAATATTTGTTATTATTCTATTATGTAAAATGTTTGAACCTCTAGTCACAAATTTGATTTTTGCATACCTATTGAATGTGAAAATAGCTTTTTACAAGTGCTACAAGCGGAATTGGAGAGGCATGATCACCCACGCTTCCAAGCATGGCACTTCCTGATGATGATGCATCATATTCCTTAAGCCTGACATATGCACTAAGGAAATGGAAGTATTATAGCACTTCCGAAGCCAATAGATGACAGATGACGCAATGAATTCTGTTGTTATTTGATTATCCTGCGTTTTATCGGCAAAGCGGCCCACGAATATGAAGACTAACTAAATGAACCCCTTCATCAAATGCAATTTTATAACTTCCAATGTTCTATGTTAAAATATTGACGTAAGTTTTAAATGAAATTAATACTTTGTGGAGTGGCCTCTTACTGTAACAACGTTGGAAAGTCGATTTGGAATGAATGCGCAAAGTTGTTTTATGAAGAATGCTGGTATTTTTCTCCATACTTCATAACCTCTTTCAATACTTTGTTGCTTTGGCTTTGAAGAACCTCATGCATCAGGATTATTTTGGCTTTTCACTCGCAAAAGATACTGTTCAATTATGTAAAATTCAGACTCTGCGCTGGCCATGGAAGGGCACTGAACTTACGGATACTCAGGTAACTTTTGGTAAATATAAATTTATGAGGGTTTTTATCGACATGTGAGAAGATGAATGGGTCACTTTCATTCTATGCATTGCTTTTGCTCCTTGAAACAAGATATTCTGTAGTATTTCCATATACTTTACTGCTGTAAGCTGCACATTTGCCAAAGCTTTTAGGCCCCATGGATTTCCCAAATCATGGCCTATGTTGAATTTGAGAATTTGGAGCTAAACGTTGTGGTTTATTATTTTAACTGTTTTTTCAGCAAACTCATTACCTTTCACTAACATAATGTTGTTTCACTAATACACTTTCACTAAAACACTGTCGTTTCATCCAATTCAACTATCTTGCTGATAACTAATTCATATCTAATGCTATCATAGCAGTTCTAGTGAACTCTTCAATAAATTTCCTAACTTTTGACTCTAAATTTAGCAAATTTTTATCTTCGATCATAGGTAACAACAGACTACTAATCTGTAAGATTGTACAACTCCAACAAACATATAGCCCAATGCAGGGACACGAATTTGCCAACTGTGGTGGAGTATCACACCCCCAAGTATAGCAGCCGGTGGAAGTCGCTAGTTAATGTTGAGAGACTTTGGTACAATGTTCCTCTGAACTTGAATAGCAGTATTTGCAAGAAATTTTTATCTAAAAACATTGCATAAATAGTTTGTTGGTGCTAAAGACCTTTACTACACCACGAAAAAGCGGCAAATTCAGCTCCATCATTTGGAGCTGAATTCTTTTGGATTGTTATAATTGCTCCTGAATTGTTCAGCACTCTTGAACACGTATTGTTAACATTGAAAACCATGGACAAGTATACTTTAAACTATTCAACGAAAAACATTCCACTACCTACAAAGAGGCAGTACTTAAAAATCCTTACAGCGAAAGTGGAGAAGGTTATAAAGAGAATGAGGTGGAAAGCGTACTTCTTTGATAAAGAACCCACTACGGATCAAGCGAACAGGAACACTTTTGGATTTAACACCAGAAAATGCCCACCAAAAAGCCTGGATCTATCAAACTTCGAAAGCGAGCTCTTCGACATGATCAAGCACATCTCATTTAAACCAACAAGAAACCAATTCCAAGAGCGGATGATGCGTGATATCAAAACCATCAAATCGTCTCAGAAGGCCTTTATACCTGCAGACAAAACTCGTAACTTCTACCAAATGGACAAAACAGCGTATGACAAGCTTTTCATCCAAAATGTCACCAAAACATACAAGAAAGCAGATAGCTCATGCTATAACAACATTAATTATGAGGCAAAATCAATCGCCAAGCAGCTAGGTATAGATGAAAAGGTGGAATGTCTTGCAAAACCCAATGCATTTATCACCCTGAAAGACCATAAGGAAAATTTTACAAACAATCCCAAGTGTAGGCTTATTAATCCTGCAAAATCGCAGCTAGGCAAGGTTAGCAAAGTTTTACTGGATAACATCAATAGAAAGGTAAGAGACTCTTCAAAAGTTAACCAATGTCATAACACAGATGAAGTTGTTGAATGGTTTGAAAACATAGAAGATAAGAACTCATGTATTTTCGTACAATTCGATATAGAGGAATTCTACCCATCCATCTCAAGGAGTCTCCTTGATAAGGCCATTTCTCATGCCATGAAATACACACCTATTTCTAACGACACACTGCAAGCCATACTACACTCTAGAAAATCATTGCTTTTTACTGACCACCAAACATAGGTAAAGAAATCTGACGATCCGGAATTCGATGTCACGATGGGGAGCTATGATGGAGCTGAACTATGCGAGTTAGTTGGCCTCTTCATACTGCATTCCCTAACAGAAACATATGGCGATAACGCATGCGGCCTTTACAGGGACGATGGCCTATGCTGCTTCCATAATATCACCAGCTCAGCTGCGGATAAAATAAGAAAAGAGATCACCAGCTTGTTCAAAGAAACATTCGACCTGAAAATTACCATCAAAACTAATCTCAAGATCGTTGACTTCCTCGATGTCACTCTCAATCTAGAATCAGAATCTTACAAGCCATACTCTAAACCTAATAGTAGCCCCGTTTACATCAACACGCAGTCCAACCACCCGCCAAATATCATTAAGCGTATTCCAATTATGATATCGGAAAGAATCAGCAAAATATCATCAAATAAGGAAGTTTTTGACCGTGCAGCTCCGTTCTACAATAATGCCCTCTACACCAGCGGCTACAAATCAAACATTTCATACCAAGAGCCCCAGACAAACCATACTACAAATACAGCAAGATCTAGGCCACGAAACATCATTTGGTTCAATCCACCCTACAGCATGAATGTGAAAACAAACGTTGCAAAAAAGTTTCTGACCCTACTCGACAAATGTTTCCCCAAATCGCACAAATTCCATAAATTATTCAATCGAAGCAACGTTAAAGTCAGCTATAGCTGCCTCCCCAACATCTCAAATATCATCACATCACACAACAGAAAAGTCCTATCTAACACCAACGAAAATCATAATCAAGATCCTAAATGCAACTGTAGAGTGAAAGACAACTGCCCCCTAAATGGTAAATGTCTCGACAGCCAGTTGATCTACTCGTGCAATGTTAGGACAACAATATCAGACGAAGGAACACACTACATAGGATTGACAGAAAACACCTTTAAAGAAAGATGGAACCAACACAAAAATAGCTTCAAACACGAAGGCAAAGCAAATTCCACCGAGCTATCGAAATACGTTTGGGAATTAAAGAACAAGGGCACCACACCCATTATATCATGGGAGGTGATCGACCACGCCCGTCCATACAACAACGGTTCAAAATTCTGCCACCTTTGCGCCACAGAAAAATTCCACATTATAACATCAAAGCGCAATCTCCTAAACAAAAGAACTGAACTTGTTTCAACCTGCCGACACGTCAACAAATTCCTCCTCAAGAACATCAAAGTATTCCCACCGGACCCAGCCAAGGATATATAGCACTGCTTCAACAACAACTTTCAGCACATCTGATGATCGCACCAAGCGTGAAACTCAGAGTTATGTGATTTTAATTATAGTCAAACAACAGTTTTTATCTTGGTTTTTAAAGTTTTATTCTTAAGTATATAGCTCTGCATATAGCATTGAGCACTTTGACGATACAATTCTTTTGGATTGTTATATATATATATATATATATATATATATATATATATATATATATATATATATATATATATATATATATATATATATATATATATATATACAGTACAAAATGAAAACGGCAAACTAAACTACCATTTCATCCCTACAAGCCTGTTTTTACAAACTTGAACCATCAGCTTACAATGATCTAATTGAAAAGAACATCATGAAATCCTACAAGAAAGCCACACCTGAAATAACCCGCAACATCCACGAAAGCAATAAGGACATTGCAGGAAAACTTGAGATCGATCACAGAGTAGACACAATGGCCGAAAAAGATGCCTTTATAACACTGAAAGATCACAAGCCCAATTTCACTGACAAACCGACTTGCAGACTAATAAACCCAATGAAGTCTGATATAGGCAAAGTAAGTAAAAAGATTCTTGACCGCATTAATGCTACCATCGTACAGAAATGCAATTTTAATCAATGGAAAAGCACCAAATCTGTAATCAACTTGTTTAAACATATCAAGAACAAGCAACAATCACACTTCATTTGCTTTGATATAGAAGAATTTTACACCTCCATCAGCCAAGACCTCCTTAATAGAGCACTTGTCTTCGCTTCACACTATGCCAATATCACTGCTGAGGAAAGAAACATCATAATCCATGCCAAGAGCTCAATACTAGCCTACAAGAGCCAGCATTGGCAAAAGAAAGGACCAACAACATTTGATGTCACAATGGGTAGCTTCGACGGAGCTGAAACATGCGAGCTTGTAGGAAGCTTTCTTCTCTCCCAACTACAGCAGCTGAACATAAACATAGGGCTTTACAGGGAAGATGGACTGGCTGTTGTTAACTCCACACCTAGGGCTATCGAAAACATCAACAAGGACATATGCCGCATTTTCAACAGTAATGGACTTCGAATCACCATAGAAGCCAACAAAAAAATATTTGATTTCCTGGACATCACCTTTAACCTTAACCAGTGCTCCTATCGACCATATAAAAAAGCCAAACACCACACTAAAGTACGTCCACCACGACAGCAACCACCCAACTAGTACGATAAAAACAATACCTGCCAGCATCAACAGACTTCTATCCTTATTATCTTCCAACAAGGCATCCTTTGATCAAGCAACCCCTCCATACCAAAAGGCCTTAAACGAAAGTGGATACAACTACACCCTAACATATGGGCCCAGCATACCCAACAGAAAAAGAAATCGACAGCGTGACAACATTCTCTGGTATAAACCCCCCTTCAGCAAAAACGTCAGCACTAATATCGGACACAAATTTCTCCACCTAGTAGATAAGCACTTTCCCAAAGATCACACAATTCGAAAAATCTTCAACCGGAATACCATCAAAATTAGCTACAGTTGTATGAATAACACCAAGCAGATCATTGACAGCCATAGCAAACTTATTCTCAAATCCTCACAATGCACTGACCACACCAGCACCACATCCAAAGTGACCAAAAACTGCAACTGCTGACAAAAGAATGCCTGCCCTCTAAATGGACACTGTCTGCAAACTGCAGTCAGTTACCAAGCCTCAGTTACACGTAAAGACAACAACAAAACAGAAACATACATCGGACTAACAGAGAATGAATTTAAAGTAAGGTATAGAAATCACATCGCAATATTTCACCACAACAAAGACAGAAACTCCACCGATCTGAGCAAGTACGTCTGGGCTCTTAAGGACAACAACATCGAACATTCCATCTCCTGGCGCATCATCTCATCACACCAACCCTATAACAGCTCAAGTAAACGATGCAACTTGTGTCTCAAAGAAAAATTCTTCATAATCTGCAGACCGGATCTTTCCACCCTGAACAGACGCAATGCAAATCTCTACTATGCAATGCTTGACCGTTGACATTCGACTAACGCATTAGAACTTACTTTTATTATTCGAATTTTTTCTATATTTAAACGGTGGTTAAATATATTCTTTAATATCCCCTGATGAGTGGGCAACCACGAAACAGGCTTGTAGGGATAAAATGGTAGTTTAGTTTGCCGTTTTCATTTAGTACTGTATACAGCTCTACCACCCAGGTATTGAGCACTGTAATGCGGAATTCATCGCTACACTATCATATATATA
>OLMO02000324.1:12231296-12243128 GCA_900291935.2 Cassiopea xamachana
TGACGTGCTATCAAACTTTAATGTTAAGGATATTTTCCAATGCCTCCTTCACACTAAACACATCCTCCCACAATTATTCTGTACTCAACTGTAGGCAACACCGAATCTATCCGTCCGTAGACGTTATCTTATCTCCAGCGTCCTTTTGTACAATTATTTTGCATTAGGGTTGGCGATGCATACGAACAGGAGAAGTGGCTGAATAACTTGTTTATTTTTCCCTACGTGTAGCTGTGAGTGGTTTGACTTGAGAAGATGTCATCTTCGACAAGATCCAATGTCAATATTGAGATCACTACGATATTTGTAAAGTGTCTCTACGGTGCTAATTTTGACGATCAATTGACATTTGAGCCCAGGGTAGAATCGAAGGGGAATATTGGAGATGTCATGACTTTCATGGAAAGGAATTGTGGCTAAGTCTTTCCTTTTATCGGCAAGTCATATGATCTTATGAGAGCATTTGTAATCTGTAGGCATAAAATACAACCTGCCTTGGATCATTTGATTTGTCGAAAATGGTAGCTCGCATGATTTGGCATTAGCAGGAGTAGGCTAGGAAAGTTAAATCGGCACACAATGCTACTCCTGAATAAATTTCGCAACTCATCAGCTAATGTGCAGTTATAGCCACTTTGTGATAGAACGGATCTGAATAGTGGTAGAAAGCATAAATGTAGTGATTTGCGTGTTTAAGGAAGGAGACTCCATTAATAAGAATCGTAGATTCGAATACAGTGCTTCCTTTCGAAAAAATTCAACTCAATAAGAATTAGAATTACAAATCCTCTTTCTACAACTGTTTTTGGATTTAAACACAGAACTCATTACAATTTCATGCTTATTCGGATAACCTTGCAGAGCTGGAAGGCGCATTGTCCATATTTATAGAAAAAGTGACGATCCTGGTTATCAACGCAAATTTCTTGGAGTTTCTGCCCTATGTTCCAAATTTCTCTCTTATCCTGTTGGTTAAAATTCAATGTGCACCCTATCAAAGTTTTAGCTTCATAGCGGCTCTGCTAAAATCACATGAAATCGAATGGAATGACAGAAATTTAGACGAAAGAATGTAATTTTGAAAGAGTGCATAAAAAATGTGTGTATCATAGGGTGTTTTTAATGAAGCACAAAGAATAGATATTCTACAACAGAAAACGGCACGAAACGCGAAGACACTTATTGTGTGAGATACGACTACGGTTCGTATTTGATGTAAGTGAAAGAGTTCACACCACTGCGTAGCAGGAAATGAGTGCATAGTTGTCCAACATGGGGCGTAGCTGATTCCAAGATGATTTCGATGAAATCATGTCGAGGGACCTGGTGTGCCCAAAATTGCTGTTTTTTACTAGTAAATATAACAATTTCACCTTTGTAATCGGGCTAGCTCACCTGCAGAGTTTTACATAGGAAGTTCACTTCTTGGCTAGCCGAGATCTCAACAATTTCAGGTAATATCTAAGTCAAGCGGGCTAGCCCGCTTCACATGTGAAGACGAGTAGTAGTTTCATCATTAATCTCCATGCAACCAACTTCTCGCCTAGGTGGGCTAGCCCACTGCTTGTGAATAGTACCTAGATACATAGATCGTTCTTATTTGCAAGAACGTTGGGTGGGCTTCTTGTACTGAAGAATTTTTTTCTAATTTTGGAAGGACAGTTTTACCATTTGGCAACAACATCGTTGTTTACAATTTTCTGTTATCATCATCTATACTCTAAACCCACAATAAACGGGTTGGGCTCTAGCAAATTTCTGAAAGGAAACTCGTGGGTTGAGAACAAGTAAATTAAAATGAGAGCAGTAAAAGCACATGGATGAGAAAATTTAAGACACTGTTTGTAGAAAAGTCTCTTCCTAGGCAGTGCAAAAATGACGTAGAAACAGAAAAACAGAAAGCATGAGGATAAGTGAGGTTCTTGGGAGTCACTGCATGCACATTTACAGAGGAATAACATATGTGCAGTAGATATGAAGTAAGCGTGATATGAAGTCAATAATTGTTAAAATGAATAGACGAAAGCGGTTGCAATAAGCAGCGTTGTCTTCAAATCAGCGGATCTAGAATTCATTAACGTCTCTCCAGCTTATTATGGGTTTGAAAATTCCTCTTTTTCTCTTGCATTTTTTCCGTTTCCTTTCATTGCACCTCATTAGTCATTATGTTTCTACCGTGTGCAAGCTGCTCACCTTCTGTGTGGTATATATGTAGGGCGGTAGCGAGAAGACTGCACTTAGGCTGGCAGGACGCCATTTCAACATACATCATGTCCGTGATGCGATTTCTAATGCTAGACAGGCAAGCTTTTGCTTGTACGGACGCATCATTTCTACATGGATAAATGAGAAAGGTAAAGGTGATTTAAATTACTGTATAGATGAAAATAAATATGAACCTGGGAAGAGTTTGTCTGAATGTATGATAAGTCCATAGATCACAATCCATTCGATACGAAACTTTCTTTTCCATATCCTTTTTTGTTCTGTAAATGCACGATGGCTTACATCCATGAGCACTTCGTCACTGTTCTTTTTCTTAGTGCAAGAAGTTACGTTATCTGAAAGCTGGAAAGGAGTCAAACAGAATACAAACGGTACTCCTCTTCAGACAAGACATTCGCTGTTTTGAAACTTCAACTAAAGTGTTTCAGGAAAAAGGCGGCTACCAGCCGCCGACCTCTGCCATACTCTGGCCTCGAGTAATCATGAAATCCCAATCGATGATAATCGAATTTGCTTCCTCTTATTAGACTTATAATAAATTAGAGCATAGTCTGAGCTTGACACTCACAATTTTATGATGGCAATAGCTTTGTGCTTTATCTATTGTAGACAGTGGGCTATTTTGTAACCAAAGGGCACCCATATGATTTGCAGTGAACAATCAGATCATGTTTATGCTGGTGATAGAACAAAACATTGCTTAATTCTGAAAATAGATGTAATGTTATGTTTGCATTGAATTAATCATCAGAGGTTCGCTGCCCTGATATGGTGTTTCTATAGGAGAATCAGTTATATATGCTATAAAGTGCTGCTGCAACATTGCAAGAACTACAAAAGAAAACTGTCATACGCCTGATTTCCAACATTCTCTGTTATAAAACAATACCATGTTAGCTAGATATGGTGGAACAGTCTCACTATTTCAAGAACAGTAAATGATGGAAACGGGGTGTGATTTCTAGAGGCTTGGAGGTGGAGCACCTTGGCTTTGCTGTAAGTTATCATAATTCTTCTTCTTGGCCATCGTTGTTCTAAAATACGTAACAACATTAATATAATCAGAAAATTTCACTATCACGATCTTCATTTTTTTGGAAATGCTAGGACATTACCATTAGAGGATGAGGGGCACCAAACTTTCCAACTATGTACCTTTTGCGAACATTTACCAAATATCAGTAATGTTCGTCAACAATCCGTTGAAACTCATTGAAGGCCCTTGTCAGAAAATTGGACTCGAGCGAAGTCTGTTTGTCGGAAAATTTTGGATGTATACCCCACAAACAAGTTTCTGTTGCTTATTCACAAAATTCTCCCAGCTAGCATCTCATAATCTTCACAGTATTGCCACTGATATATGGCCGCATCAAACGAGATCTTTTAATTGCCAGAAACGCCTTTCTTATTGCAATCCCAAAATATGGAGCAGCTAACTAAATGGAAGCAAACGACAGTAACACGAAATTATAAAGATCATATACATAAAATGTTCTGTTCTTTTCTCTATTAATGTTGTATATTTCATGAAGGTCTTTTAATTATATACGTTTATAGTTGGTAATATTTTATTCCCTTACATTAAATTAATTTGCTTTTGAAAGTACGTAAGAAGATGCTAAAGGGCAAATATTCATAAATATATCAAATGAAATCAACTCAAAAAAAGTCAATCAATTCAAGTCAATGAAATTAAGATTCGCGCCATTTGGAAGGCGCTGAAAAATACTTTATTTAAAACATAGCATGCTAATATATAATGTCATTTACATACTACATTTTATATTTAGTAAGAAACAGCATACAAACACACAAATTCCTAGGACGGTATGCTATAGAATCTGCTGCATTCGGGTAAGACATGCCATTTTTTCTTCTATGCTTCCTCCTCAGGATGTTCTTTTCTTTCTTAAAGAACAAATCTGGCGTGGCTTGTTGCTTCCTTCTTTTCACAGCCTTACGGAAAAGGCTCTTGACCTTATCACTAATAGCAAGAAAAGACATAAAAGGGATCTAGGGATTAGGGAACGCGGAGTGTCGCACCCCCCAATATCTTCAAATTTGAAAGAAATTTGGTCAGAAGGCCACTATGATGGAAGAGATTTGGCAATAGTATTGTCTGAGACCATTTTTTTGCAACAGTCGTTGGTAATTTGGTCAAAAAACCCTCCTCCCTTCTGAAAAAGAAGGTGTCTCAGCACATCCTCGAAGATACTGCAGACAAATGATGCTACCAGCAAAGTATTGATGAACATCAGAGTACGGGAGATTGAATTAAAATTAAGTAACTTTGAAGAGGTAATCTCCTACAGTTCGTGTTGTAGTGTACTTCTAGTGTAGTTTGAGACTGGTGCTAAAGTGAGATCACTACGTCGCTCCATTTTGTACCTTGCGCAATAAGGTGTTAGGAAATATGGTGATATTTGTGTTGAAAGAGCCCTGAAACCTGTTGTACTATTAATTATATGTAACACAATGGCAGTGAATTTGCAAAAATATATTTATCTAATATATTAGCCTTGAGAAGATACCTGTCACAACCGGCATTCGACAATGCATGAAAACTTTCAAAAACAAGAATTGTTTTAAAATACACAAAATTTTTATCACCATTGAAATATGACAATCCAGTGTTGCTAACTCTTAAAAGTAATAAACTTTGAGCGGAAGTTTGATAATAAATTTTCTTGCAGCAATCCTGATAAAGTTAAATACTATACTTATTCAGTATGCCAAACCTAACACACTATATCTCACAACTGATATTCGACAACGCATAGAAAAGTTTAAGAAACCAGATGTGCTTCAACATATAATTAAACTCTAATAATTTTTAAGGAAGAAGTACAATGATCGAATGAGCGATGAGGTTTGTATTGGCTAAGTGGTCACCGGTAGATCTGGCTTGTCGAAACCCATATTGATGGTTAGAAAGAAGGTTGTTTGTTTCAAGGGTGACAAACAGTTGTTTGACAAGCAGTTACATGGATTTAACGAGAGCTATAGACATTTTAAAGCTCCATCAGAATCGATCACATTCTATAGCTATTTCTACCATTTCTGAGCTTTCCTTGGAAGTTTCAGGACGTTTAATGAGGTTAATGAAATATTTTACACAATTTGACCTTGTAAACTTCACAAACTTCCTTAGAAAGCACGGACCTCTTTCTGAAAATTTGATAAAGAAATCTCAAAGTTTTGGAATGTGTGATTTGAAGTAATGAATTTTCTAGGTGAAGCAAACTACGAAACTAAAACTGTTCAAAATACTCCAATAGACAGAAACTTACAATCATTTAATGCATCTAAGGAAGTTGGTAATTATCCGATGAAAGCGCACATAATTTGAGGAAATGCCGGAGACAAATAGTAAAAATTGGTTTGGCATATATTTTTGCATTTAGTTTGCAGAAAACTGCCATAAGTGTAAGCAATGCTTTTCCCCGTACGTTTTGAGTTAACGTATAAGTTTCCAAATTCGATAAAGAGAACTGTTACAACAGGTAGCTAAAACTCAATGCAGACCATGTAAAGTCTTTCCAAGGTGTAAATTATACTGGGTGTTGTTTCCATCATATTGAAATTGCACAGTTTTTGCGATGCAACAATTTTTCTATAACAGCAAAATGTCAACAATTATAATTGGCCTTTACTGATTGAGATGTCCTCTAATGACTTAGGAAAGCCCCTTGAAGATGAACCCAGCAATCCTTTTCTGAATGAGTCCCGCAGGATTAGAACATGGAATGATCAAATGGAGTTAAGGTTTCATTGCACTCCTCTCACATGAAAGTTGAAACTGTGGAGATCATATCTCCCTACAATGGAAAAAATGTAATATTGCGAATCTAAGAGCATTTGAACAATTTCTGGTTACAACGCAACGAGACACAAAGGTTCTGAATGTTGCAGATTTCAATCTGGTACAAATGATGGTAACTGATAGATATTGAAGACAGAAGCTTAAATTCTTATTAGTCAAAATCTTTGGTTTACTTTCCAAGGATTAATGTGAATCTGAATATTGCATACTGATAATGTATTGAATATTATCTCAATATGACACAGAACAATGCTTTAGTGCATGTTAAAGAATTCAGATGAATGTGAGTTTCTTCAAGAAAAGTTTCTTATGTCTAAGACGCTGAGCTGAATGAAAAAACAAACTGCAAACAATAGGAAAACATTATACTTGTGTTCACCTTTCAATGTCACAGTGGCACATGTATGGAATGAATCTTCAATGGTCCAAGTTCCCCCACAAGAGCAATGACTTTCTTTGCACAAACGATGATTGGAAAAAGCATCTCTAAAGGTAAAATTAAAGGATCTGTATATTATACCATATGTCATTGCTAGATGAAACCGAGGATATTGCCCTATCGATACAGGATACTGAAATTAACCTATGCTGTAGGGCACTGAATTGTTTAAAAGCAGATTGATATGGAGCAGCTCTACTACAGCGGTACTGTTATTGATTAGAATTATGTACTGATTGTTAAGAAGTTCCTATTAAGTCTTGAGAACGTTTTCAATTTTTAAATCTTAAAAGGATGTTCAGAATCAATGAATCAATAAAACAATGAAATTTTTACATTGCCAGAATATGAACAACTCTGGAACACTATGACAAGGAATTGTAGTGCTAAGGCATAAATCCTTCACGTAGGCTGCAGTAATGATACAAAAAACCTAATTAAAAATAAACAGTTATATTACCTTTATCTGTAATACTTCCTTCTTCATCCAGTGTTAGGGTTGATGGAACAGTCAAATAAAAACCATTCAATATAACTTCAGGATCAAGAAATGGCTGTCCTTGATGTTGAATGATATCAAAATATGAACAAAACTTCTCCAGCAAAAAACAAGGTAACGGATGACACGACAGTTTGGATTGCAGCTACTACACAGTCGTGCATCTTCACAATTCCAATTTCTCAAAACAGTCATAATTCCTTGACTTGATATTCACTACTTTTCAGCAAATCTGGAGCACCTATCTCTCCATATTAATTTAGGAGGCTAAAGTCATTTGTCAACATTGTTAAAGTAGGATCATTTTCGATTTTGACTGTTGTATTACTTCTTTTGTTGCCACTAATCATTAGACGACATTTATTATCATTTAGTTTCATAAAATTTGTCAAAAACCAATTGGCTAAGACAGAACCATCTGCGTCTACGTTGCTGCTGATAGTATTGAGATCTTTATGGCCTCAAAATTATTAGAGTACCCACTTGCAAAAACTGTCATGTACAAAATGACTTTTTGGAAAATTGAGAAACACAAGCTATCTTTCAATCAGATATCAGGTATCTTTAAGAAGAACGAAGACATTCCCATTGTAGCTAAGAGTGTGGTGATTAACTGAGGGAAAATCCTCCATCAATGTTGTTGCTTCCTGGCTGTGTATAAAGAATCCTCGAATTACTAAGAGAGGAATATAATTTGAAAGGTGGAGGTGGGAGTATGAGAAATTTTGCCTATTATTGTGGTGCTATAAATTTTTTTCCATGTAATTGATGAGAAATGAACATTTTTGGTACTTCCAATGATTTGCTTCCACAATGGTACCTGTAAAAGTTAATGACAGCTCTTGAAGTGTGCATATTAAGATATACGTGCGAAACCATTTGGTCAGCAAAATCTCCTAGGCGTCCAGGGGTGTAGCCGGTCTATAAACGTGGAGGCATCAATGTAAGTTTTTTGGCCATGCTCTATACTTTTGTGAAAATATGCTACTAAATCTCTCACCAGGTACATTCTCGTTGATTTTAAAGAAATTCCGATCACTACATTGGCAAGAATGTGATAGAATATTTCCTATGTTCATGTCATATTTAGATACAGTGAAGGCATATAATGAATTTATTCAAATTTTCTTCATCGTGTACTGTTACAAAGGGTGATTTCTCTTACCTCTTTTCGCAGAAATTAGCGCCATTCCATCTATTCCTGCCTCAGCCAAATCACAAGATTCATCTAAGGGAGGTTAGGAAAAGGCGTCATTTTAAACTATGGATAAGGCAAGAGCAGGGATATCCCAACAAAGGCCCGCGGGTAGGATACAGCCCTTCAGACCCTCCTATCTGGTCCGCAGAAACGTTTTGTCTAAGGACAAAGTAGGTTTGGTAAAAAGGAAATTAATAAATTACTATGACCTATATAAAGAAAAGCAACATCCCTGTTGTATTTCTTTCTTATATAGGCCTCAGTTGTGTCCTCAGCCTGCATCTGCTGTTTAATAGCTGGTGTGGCCCTTGGCATGAAACTTTTGGAGACTTCTGAACTAGAGCAATGATCCGCAACCGGTGGGCGGCGAGACGATGTCAAGTGTGCCTCAGAGTAACCTTTTTTTCTTCCTTGCTTTTGTACAATACTCCTCATATTTTGCAAATTTGGGTATTTTCATCCAGTTTTACAAAATTGATATGTGTAAACAAGGCCTTTCATCTTTACTACTTATAAAACATATCTAGACAGATTGCTACATTATTGTTAATTAAAACCAAGCACAAATCTCATTGAATTACGAGCGTAAATCGCCCTGTTTTTGAATTATTTCTGCCTTTCGTTACACTTTTGCAGCGGTGTTCCGCCGAATTTAGCGCGTTCCAAAACTGTCCCGTTATTTGAAAAAGGCTGTGGAGCAATGTACTAGAGCAATGGTTTCCAAATTGTGGATGAGCTGCAATAATTCTTTTTATTTCCTAAAGTATGTTTTATAGATATTGTAACAGAGTAGTTTGAATGGTCTGTTTTCACGTTCTTTCGAACTTGATGCGTTCGAAATCCGCTAGAAGTATGGATACCATTTTCATTTACTTGTGTGTACCAGGCAACGAGAGACAGCATACTTGACTTTGCAACGTCTGTGAAGGACAAGATGACTTCTCAAACGTATTGTGGAAGAAAGAATACCGTAAAAGTTTTCCCTGATGCCTTGTTTCCTCGCAGTAGCGCCATAGTTACGCCACATGCTTATTACAGTGTTTCAGTCTGCTCTCTGAAGAAGGAATTAGCCAAGAAAACCTATCAAAAATTTCATAAATATAGGCACATTTTGATTGTAGGGAGGGATTTATTGGGATCCATAATTCCCTTTTTCATCTGAAAAGACAGTACAGATGTGATACACAATCTCAATGCCTAGTTGGTTACGCTTATCGATGCTATCCTAGGGATGTTCACTCAGATACAAAGTATGAATAACAATGATGTGACGCAACAATATTTCGTCACCAAATGTTGGAAACCTACTTAAATCTGCCCTGAACTACTGCTGCTTCATCTACTGCGAAATGCTCATACAGGCCAAGTCAATCAATAATTTTGATAATCATTTTCTACTCAAACTATAACTCTCCAAAATCTTAACAATGTCAGATTCCCTGTTTTTCCACAAGAGCAGACTTGCCATGCCCATTATGTGTTGATAGGCCACAAGGACATTTTTCGGTGAATTTCCTCTCATTCGCATTTCGTGAGTATGTATTTGACCAACAATGCATAAGATGCGCATGGCTATGGCGCAATCAACTCTTTGCAATATTTTTGCATGACATATTCTTACGCTTTTTTCAAATTTCGAGCCAGCAATTTTGACTTTACAACAACGACTGTTGAGAACTCTTCTATGCTTCAGTAAGAAGTTCATTGGGTCGCGCAAGGACATGCTGTAGTAGCTATTCATCTCGTATGCGATATGAAAAAAGTATACATGGAGGTTGAGAGAGCAGTTTTCGAGACACATCTTGATATGAAAACTTTCATCTTTGCGCTAGAAAAGGAACGAATGTTTTCAATTTGAGGTTCCAAGAACTGTCTTCGTCCCGCATCAGAATGGACACTAAACATCCCTCGGAGAGGCATAATTCGTTAATAGCTCGTTAGTTTTTAACACCATTTCTTTCTGTTTTTCTGGATTAAAAGCTGTCCAGGCTGTTCAGCTTAGACAATTTTGTACATGACAATGAAAGATGTGTTTTTATATTGGATTTATACCGATTTTCATTAAAACCAATAACCACTGAATATATCAGATGATGCGAGAGAAAAGCAATAGCCATGAGCCTCCCCCCCTTTCTGATGCACATAGTCATTTTTTTTGGTACAAAATAAACAGGTAAGTAGTATATGGCTTTCTAGCCATTTTTGGCAGCTTATTCGCCATGCAAGAAAGCTTTGATAGTAAATACCAAACATCTTCTGTTCTTTTTAGTAGTTTTCGCAAAATAGAAGGAATTGTAATAGACAATATTCATCAAAAATAATTCCTTTGTGAAGCATATAATATAGAGGTAAAGACAGTTTTGCCAACATACATGTGAATAAGTGCTTGGAGAAAAAGGTATAGCCTTTTTCACTCAGCTGCGAATCTATTGTTTTCAATATGCTGCTATGAAATTTCTCAGCAGATTTCTTCTTGCTCGCGCTCCATTGCCAAACGTGTGAGCAAAAGTGAGACAAGAACACATGATAATAGCCCAAGTTACTATTGATAATTCCGTTACTTGACTTATTCCTATCATTTCATCAAGTTTCAAACCATTATTTTCAATTTGAATACAACGACTCTTAGTAAGTACTCTGTGCTTCAGTACGGCATTCATTTCATTGCACAAGGGTATGCTGTAGTATCTGCAACATTGCACTTGTCTCCTACATTATATCAGAAAAGTACATATTGAAGCATAAAGACCAATTTTTGCGCTGCATTTTGTTATAGACACTATTAGTTTAGTGCAAAGAAAATTACCAATATTTTCAGTCTGATGTTCTCAGACAATTTCTCCTACGGAATGGGATAAGGCAATAAATGTCCATCGCAAAGGTATAATTAATAACAGATCGCTTGGTTGAAAGCGCATTTTCTTTCATTTTCTTAGCCTTTCAACGTTTAGCCTGTATCAAAGCCGTGTTGATACCAATAGATCCGTCGATGCGCAATATAACCTATGGTGCCGCAATTTAGCAAATGTCCTTTCCCATACACGTACTTTTTCGTATGCAACCGCGAGAAGCTGCTCAGAACTGCAAGTTGTAGGATAGTTTTTTACATCTTTGAACCTTTCTAGCGCAAAGCTATAAACTACATGAAAGCGACAAGCATACACTTTCAAACTCTTTGGTATTTTTCAGTGAAAGTATATTTATTGCTACTGATCAATCGTGAGTTCGTTCTTGCATCAAATGGTAAACAGTAAATAGTCTATTGCATGCAAATGCAAAGATTATAGAAGGAAAGCAATTTGGAGTCAGACAAATCAAATTCAAGAATGTTTGACCAAGACACTCTCTTCCACGCTCTATGTATTGCAGAAGCTGCCACCAACTATGAAGATTATTTTGCTTAAATAGCAAATTAATATTAGGGGGTGCGTTCTACCCTAAACTGAAGGGCGTGGTTTCAATAATCATTCTGGGGGTTCATCCCACAATCACCTCATATCCTCTTTATACCAAGGTCATTACTAGAAGCGTATACTTTACTTCATTTACTAACACAAGGACATATCTAAAGAATTGATCGTCCAAAAAGCAAAAATGATAGTCTTGTAGCAAAGGCATGCCCTTCGCTGAATTTTCTAAAAAATTAT
>OLMO02000324.1:12255783-12266185 GCA_900291935.2 Cassiopea xamachana
TTTAAGACTCCTTAGAATTATGTAGACATCAGCCTATATTCTGCTCAGTTTTTTCAGTTACCTTCCCCCATTATGGCTTTTTAATGCTTCCAATTCAGCATGTCCATCAATTCATTGTTTTTAATGAAAAACAGGGCTTTTATACCTGTAGATGATGACATTGAGGCTAGCTTGTTTATTTCAAATACAATAATTTTTAGAAGAAGATTCAAAGTTTTTAAGCTGTCAAATTCTTGATGATGTCCTACTCTATGCTTGAATCGTGGTTTTTTTTCAGAGAATCTGTTTCGAATCATTCCATGAATATGAATAGTTGTACATTTCCAACAGAATTTCCCTTCGACCGCAAATAGTCACCAGATGTGTACTTTCTAATTTTTAGAATTTCCCTTTTGATGTGCTTCTCAACTGTGCATCTCGCTAAACAGTCTTTTAGCCTAATTACTTGTTTATTCTGTCTTCTTTATGTACAGGATTAGGTAGGCATCAAGGACAACTCAAACGTTCCCATGTCTAACTAAGGTAAATAGGGGTATTTCTGTAAGTATATTTGAAGAATCGAATTTATGTGTAGATCAACAATTTGGTATATTATCTGTACATATCCCCTAGCTTTTTCTGGGAAATAACTTGATAGGCTGTACGTCAAAACATCACTCACAACTATCATTTGCAAGTATGTAGCCCATGCACATTAGATTGGTTAGTATGTTAATGTCAAATAAGATACTGTTGATGTAAATGTTGCCCATGGACATTAGCTTGGTTAGTATGCTAATATCACATAAGATAATGTTGATGTTAATGTAGCCCATGGACATTAGATTGGGTTAGTATGGTAATGTCATATAAGATACTGTTGATGTAAATGTTGCCCATGGACATTAGCTTGGTTAGTACGCTAATGTCACATAAGATAATGTTGATGTTAATGTAGCCCATAGACATTAGATTGGGTTAGTACTGGTACTGTCACATAAGATAATTTTGATGTAAATGTAGCCCATGGACATTAGATTGGCTATTTACATAATTATCTGTAGTTGCAAACTTTTTTCCCATTCCATACTATTTACTTGCATGCCATAAGTTTTGGCCCATCTGTGAGCCTTTCATAGTCCAATGTTCACCCTAAGACATTACTGCATCATAGGTAATAGTGTTTATGAAAATGATCGTTCTTGATACCATTATAATGAAAATTAGTTATTGAATGGTTAGGTAGTTGATTCACTGTAACTATTTCCAGACGTCCAACTTCAATTTGCTAGCATGCGTTTTCTGCTGATTATTTTTATGAGCTTTATTAGAATGATGATAATCAATTCGGAACTCATTTAATTTACATCGATTTTGTAATTGTATGGTAGCGTAACTGACTGATGTATGCAAATCTTTTAAACATATTGTACCAAGGTGCCTGCCAAATAGGGAATTGATGGAATTTAGGTAGAAATGGAAGAATTTCGCGTCGTCAAAAACGCATTGAAAATCAGTAGATTCGATTAGTTCTTGAGATAATTATATAAGGGAAGTATCAAGATACTGCTTACCTTGGTTTTTTCGGTACATTGATTTCCTGATATAGTGAGAGACGGGCAAAACGAATTTCTGCAAAGAATTTTCTCTTTTTCACAGTTGCAGAAATTGATCATTTTTCTGGGAAGTACATTCTTAATGAAATACCAAAGCAGTGTTGGTCTAACTAAGGTGAATTTTGTATCTCAGATGTATTCCGTTTACACTAGAGCAATGAATAATAATTGCAGAGTTTATTTNTCCCTTTTGATGTGCTTCTCAACTGTGCATCTCGCTAAACAGTCTTTTAGCCTAATTACTTGTTTATTCTGTCTTCTTTATGTACACGATTAGGTAGGCATCAAGGACAACTCAAACGTTCCCATGTCTAACTAAGGTAAATAGGGGTATTTCTGTAAGTATATTTGAAGAGTCGAATTTATGTGTAGATCAAAAATTTGGTAGATTATCTGTACACATCCCCTAGCTTTTTCTGGGAAATAACTTGATAGGCTGGACGTCAAAACATCACTCACAACTATCACTTGCAAATATGTAGCCCATGGACATTAGATTGGTTAGTAATGGTAATATCACATAAGATAATGTTGATGTTAATGTAGCCCATGGACATTAGATTCGGTTAGTATGTTAATGTCAAATAAGATACTGTTGATGTAAATGTTGCCCATGGACATTAGCTTGGTTAGTATGCTAATATCACATAAGATAATGTTGATGTTAATGTAGCCCATGGACATTAGATTGGGTTAGTATGGTAATGTCATATAAGATACTGTTGATGTAAATGTTGCCCATGGACATTAGCTTGGTTAGTACGCTAATGTCACATAAGATAATGTTGATGTAAATGTAGCCCATGGACATTTGATTGGTTAGTGATGGTAATGTCAACTAAGATAACGTTGATTTAAGTATAGCCCATGGACATTAGATTGTGTTAGTATGGTAATATCACATAAGATAATGTTGATCTAATTGCAGCCAATGGACATTAGATTGGCTATTTACATAATTATCTGTAGTTGCAAACTTTTTTGCCATTCCATACTATTTACTTGCATGCCATAATTTTTGGCCCATTTGTGAACCTTTCATAGTCCAATGTTCACCCTAGGAATTTACTGTATCATAGCTAATAGTGTTTATGAAGATGATCGTTCTTGAGACCATTATAATGAATATTAATAAATGAATGGTTAGGTAGTTGATTCACTGTCACTATTTCCAGACTTCCATTTGTTAGCATGCGCTTTCTGCTTATTATTTTTTATGAACTTTATGAGAAGGATGACAATCAATTCGAAACTCATTTAATTTACGTCGATTTTTTAATTGTATTTTAGCGTAACTGACTGATGTATGCATATCTTTTAAACATATTGTACCAGGGTGCCTGCCAAATAGAGAATTGAAGGAATTTAGGTAGAAATGGAAGAATTTCGTGTCGTCAAAAACGCATTGAAAATCAGTAGATTCGATTAGTTCTTGAGATAATTATATAAGGGAAGTATCAAGATACTGCTTACCTTGGTTTTTTCGGTACATTGATTTCCTGATATAGTGAGAGACGGGCAAAACGAATTTCTGCAAAGAATTTTCTCTTTTTCACAGTTGCAGAAATTGATCATTTTTCTGGGAAATACATTCTTAATGAAATACCAAAGTAGTGTTGGTCTAACTAAGGTGAATTTTGTATCTCAGATGTATTCCGTTTACACTAGAGCAATGAATAATAATTGCAGAGTTTATTTCATTCCCTATCTTGGATATGTGATTGTTAATTTTAAAGCCTACCTTAGCCTCTTTTATTATAGATGATTTCCATCATTAGCTGTTGTGGTGTCTCAAGAAATTGTAAGATATGGACAATTGAAGTTCTTTCCTTAAAGGAGCAGGGGAAGGAAATATAAATTCCCCGCCATAATGATACTGTTTTCATTCCAGTTGATTGGTTATATGTGAACTGTCAGGTCTATGTTAACTATTAGCAAACTGCTTTATGTCCTTGCAGAGCACACCCAGGCCAGGGATCTTAAGAATTATATTTCCCTAAGTGCTCTTGTTTATAGCACCCTATCATTGATAATACATTGCATTAGAGACTGCTTAAAGACAAAAGACGGCATCAACCCCTATTGATAGCTTTGAATGAATTTGTCAGAATGAGTCTTGCCTAGGCTTTTTTATGTGCAATGATTTTTGTGCATTTAAATGCTAGTGCAGTTTAACAGACGACTTAGCATAACAATAGATTTTTTAGCAGTACCTTACTTTAGAATTTGCATTATGTTTTATGTTGCTGATGATACCTACCCAATCACCTATATTTTGTCTGTTTTCCTTAATTCTCTGGTTTCTTCAGCGTTTTTTCCGATCCTTGCTACATGCAGCTACATAATTGACAACAGTATCACCGACAACATGTAGATCGAGACACATCGTTGGTGAAAAGATGATAACTAGGCACATGATTAGATCATCAGAAGATTGTAAGCGGGAAAATCACTAGAGAAAGAATTCTTGGAAGAAGCTCTGTATGATCTTTTAAGCATATTTGGGTGAACTAGGAGATATTGTGTATACTCACAGTGAAAACATCTACAACATAGGTGCAAACCATCTTTGGGACTTATGCCTTACATCTTATATTAAGGTTGGGAAACCCACAGCCCACGTACAGGAAATTGACCCGTGAAGAAAATTTTTGTTGGCCTGCGAATGCAAACTAATGTCATAATTTTCTGTTTGAAAATATAATTGTGTAAAAATCACAATTGTTGAATGAAACTCAGACATGTAACTACCGGAGGTTTTGGAGATGTAATACTTCCCAACCTATCCAATTTTAAATTTGGAGCCTTTTAGGAAACAGGTATATGGCCAGACATAGGTTATCCTGACAGACATCATTTTTCGACCGCCTTCAAATATTCAGACTGCTATGTCTCCCTTTAAATTTTTAAGTTCATTGGAGTGACAAATTCAGTTTTCACGACTGATACTATTTTCTGATCAGGTTTTCCTTCGCATCAAGAAACTGAGAGATGAAAAGAAGAACATTCTCTTCTGTAATAGACCCATTTTAGACTTTGTAGAGGCGCTATATCAAAGTATTTTTCTGGCGGTTAGCCCTCAGACTCCTAGTTTTACACACCGTAACTATGGCGGGCTATTTTAGCACTTAATCTTTCATCTATTGGCGAAGGCTGATGGCATGCCAGAGTTTCTAACTCCGAAATGTTTTATACATACTGCCTCCCCTCAACAAATTCTATTCAGCTGTCTTGGGGAATGCCCTTTTATTAGTGAATTTCACAGTGAATGTTAATAGTAAGCACAATTTCATTTTCATCAATTTTAGGCCTTCATTCAGAATAATAATTGACTTCTGCTAGTCGGAGATTTAGAGTTCTTCACCACCCTCTCCCCTCAGAAAAAATCTCCCTGAATTTATGTTCCTGATAAAGTGTATATTTTTAACAATTTTGATAAACAGAACTAGGTTTTACTTATTACCTTTGGCCCGCTTGTAGAACAATCTTGAATGATCTGTCCCACTCTCCAGAAAGATTGCCTACTGTTGTCTTATATCTATCTTTTCAGACCCATGTCAGATACGGTTCCTATATCACAGTTTTAAGCATGATAGCCCTTTAGTAACGAACAACTGATTTACAAGAACGTGTTTCACAATAATTACAGAATTAAAGGTACGTAGTTCCTAATTTATGTAGAACTGAAATTACTATGATGAACGTAGTATTCAGTTCTTTCATTTAATTTTCAAATATATTAAGGGAATAGTCCTTTAGCCGTGCTGGTTTAACATCCACCATCCCTAAGTTAGACTACACAAAAGGGTACGGCATAAAAGAGAAAGTAAAGTAAGCCTAGAACGATATTATAAACATTATTTTGGACAGGGTTTTCTTTTTAAAAGCAGTTCAATACAAAACGGGCTGTTCTCAAAACATTTGTGTTGCTTTAATGAAAACAATTTCAAAGCAAAGTTTGGTCTTCAGAAGAGAACATAAATGGAATACTGGCAAAATTGATATGAACATCAAAAATACAGAAAGATGTATGAGATCAAAAATCAAACAAAACTGATGTTTACTGTAGTGATTTAAAGGCATTTCTTAGGTTTGTATTTTTCAATATGTGTAGTAAACATTTTGGCTTTTTCTTATACAAAAGCCCAACTCAATGCAGTCTGCATGTTAATTTGAATGTAATAGGACGATACCCATGATCAAGTAGCTGATCAGTTCATCTAACTCTAGTAGAATTAATGCTAACTGTAACCGGGAGTAAATTCTTCAACGCACCATTGCTAGATGTTATGCGCAACGGGATCTTGCCAAAGTAGGAGCTGCCAGGGGTCTCACACCCCCACTTTTTGCCTAAGTCATCGGTAAATCATCAGGCTTTTAGGTAGTCATTTGGCTTCTGTGTCAAACGGTAGTGGCATGCTGGCAGTGTAAATATGCTTGGAAATGATACATTTTGTATAGTAGTTGTGTACTGTATGAAAGAATGTCAAACGCATTGAGTTTCTATTGGTAGACTCTCATATGATAAGACTTCCTACTTGTTTTTCCCACTTGTTTGTTTGTCCCCAATTTTGTCTATAAAACTCCATATTGCCACTTCCTTATTAGCTGAGAATGAATTTCTTGAAACGTCCTATATTTCTTAGTTAAAGTTTTTCCTGGTTATTTCCTAAATCTTATGGTATGTCTCGTTACGTCTTGACAATGATCAAGTCTTATGGCATGTCGAACTAATGAACTCATGAACATCTCATTGAATAAAGAAGAACAGACGCTCTCTCTGACGTGCTTCTTATCGTGACTCTTCTTCTGAAAGTTATAATTCAGCTGCGTTTTCCAAGAAACGATTCGAATGAGATTTTGATGAAAAAATGGATATATCGTACTTGCTAAAAATATATTTTTATTGACTGAAATATTTTGCGAGTTAAAATCTACCTTACAAGTTTGGCATTATTCACTCGTTACGTAACTAATCTAGGTGGAGGAGTTATTTGACTTTGTTGGAAGCGTTGCGAAAAAGGCAGACTGGGAGAAAGCTTACAAACTGCTATTACGTAACGCTAGAGAAATTTCAGGTCAACCATATTCAGCAATGAACTAATGTCTTCTTTCATTTTAAGCAAGCGCTCCCTCTAGCTAAACATTTTCCGAGACCTTATATGCAAATATGCGCATCTTTTTTTCACTAAAGTGCCTGATTCGTATATTTGGGGGAGTATTATGATAAAGCTAATGGCTGGAGAAGTATACACATCTCTTTCTTTTTAACTCCCTGTACCCTTGTACCTAATCTACCGCCATTTCATCAGATAGCGGGCTAAGCTTGTATTTCACCCGTTCATATGATTGACACTGGATAGGGCAATATAAGTGAAGGGAGAAGGGGTAACACAATTTTGTTACGTAAAAATAGGAAAGAGCTATGAGTCTTGTGTTACGGAGCGTTACAAGCAGGGTGGGGGTCTCGAAAACGGCAATTTTGGCATTAATTAAGGGTTGACTGACCCATTATTCCTAATATGTTAGAGAAGAATATTCCTATATTAAAAATTCAATTTCAACAGTCGTTGTTGTAAAGTCAAAATTGCTGGCTTGAAACTTGAAGAAAGCGTAAGAATAAGTCATCATTGCAAAAAGTATATTGTGCCATAGCCATGTGCACCTTCTGCATTGTTTGTCAAATATAAACTTACCAAACGCAAGTGAGAGGAAATTTTCCAAAAAGTGTCCTTGCGTCCTATCAAAACATAGTGGACATCGCTAGTCTGCTCTTGTGGAAATACAAGGAATCTGACATTGTTAAGAATTTGGAGAATTATAGTTTGAGTAGAAAATGATTATCAAATTTATCATTGACTTGGCATGTTTGAGCATTTAGCAGTAGATGAAGCAGTAGTAGTTCTGGCAGCTTGAAGTAGGTTTCCAACATTTGGCGATGAAGTGTTGTTGCGTCACATCATTTTCATACATACTGTGTATCTGAGTGAGTATCCATAGGTTGGCGTTGACAAGCGTAACCAACTAGGCATTGACATTATGTATCGCAACTGTACTGTCTTTTCAGATGAAAAGGGAATTATGGATCCCAATTAATCCCTCCCTACAATCAATATGTGCCTATATTTATGAAAGTTTTGATAGGTCTTCTGGGTCAATCCCTGTTTTAGGGAGCAAACTCATACACTGGAGCAAGCATGTAGCGTGACTGTGGCACTCGTGTGAGGAAACAAGGCATTAGGGAAATCTTTTACGGCATTCCTTCTTCCACACTACGTTTGAGAAATCGTCTCGTCCTTCACAGACGTTGCAAAGTCAAGTATACTGTCTCTCGTTGCATGGTATACACAAGTCAATGAAAATGGTATCCGTACTTCTAGCGGATTTCAAACACATCAAGTTCGACAAAACTTGAAAACAGACCAGTCAAGCTACTCTAAACAATATCAATAAAACATATTTTAGCAAATACAAAAAATTATTTCATCTCATCCACAATTTGATACCATTGCTTTAATACAGTGCTCCACAGCCTTTTTCAAATAACGGGACAGTTGTGGAACGTGCTAAATTCGGCGGAACACCGCTGCAAAAGTGTACGGAAAGGCACAAAAAATTCAAAACAGTGTGGTTTACGCTCATATATCAATGAGAATTGTGCCTAGTTTTAATGAGTGAGCAATAACGTAGCAATCTGTCTAGACATGTTTTATAAGTAGTAAAGATGAAAGGCCTTGTTTTCACATATCAATTTTGTAAAACTGGAAGAAAATACCCAAATTTGCAAAATATGAGGAGTATTGTACAAAAGCAAGGAAGAAAGAGAGGCTACTCTGTGGCACACTTGACATCGTCTCATGGCACACCGGTTGCGGAGCATTGCTCTAGTCCAGTGGTCTCCAAAAGCTTCCTGCCAAGGGCCACACCAGCTATTAAACAGCAGATGGAGGCTGAGGACACAACCGAGGCGTATATAAGAAAGAAATACAACAGTGTTGTCGCTTTTACTTATATAGTTCATAGTAAGCTATTAATTTCCTTTTTACCAAAATTACGTTGTCCGTAGACAAAAAGTCTCTGCGGGCCAGATAGGAGGGTCTGACGGGCTGCATCCTACCCGCGGGCCTTTGTTTGGAGATCCTTGCTCTTGTCTTGTCCATAGTTTAAAATGGAGCCTTTTCCGAGCCTCCCTTTGATGAATCTTGTGATTTGGCTGAGGCAGGAATGGATGGAATGTATATAGGCCGCGCAAGCACACAGAAGTATTTTTATTATTAATAAATATGTCTGTAAGAAAAGCGAGGCTGTAATTAGGCTAAATTTAAGATGCATTTAAGAAGCACAGGCAGGCTGATTGTCAAATTCTAAGGTGAGAAGCCCTTTTTTTCTAAGTAACTTTTTAATTAACATAGAAAGAAATTAGAGTTAACATCCATTCCAAGCCTCGCAAAGCCTGAACATCATTTTTTACATCACAGCCTCCTGCTAAGAGAAGACATTTGCATTTTTTTAACATTTTGCTGCAAAAAATCTGTTAGCACTTCTCAAATATTGAATTCGCTAGCAATTACAGTCTATTTGAACTGTGCTTTTGTCATTTTCTAGTATAAAGTCATTCCCTCTTTAAGTTTAGACTTTCGTGAGAAACTTGAGCGGCACATTTCAGGCGGCTCTTGTCAATGAAACTCAGGTGACTTTAGACAATATCCGTTAATTTTTTCATAAATTGTAAAGTGCACTCTAATTTTCCTATGAGGACTCTAAAGCATTCATGCATTTGCAATGTTACTATTTGATGACTAAAATTTCAATGTTTTGACATAAAAATATCACCATTTTGCAGAAAATACTGAAAAAGTTCCAATTTTGTTGCCAGAATGCATTATCAAATTGAGCAAATTTTTATAAAACTCTTGAAAACGCCGTGACTTTAATTCAAACGCTTATATTTATCTTATTTTCAGATTTATGTTCGATTCGACTTGGTAAGTTTAGACGTCTCTGAGGAGTTTTCAGTGAATGAGTTAGATTTATGATTAGGGAAGTTAGAAATTTGAATTGAGGATGACATTAATAAAGATTCAGGCTGAAGCACTACAAGCCATAAAGATCGTTGCAAAATGCCCAGGCAGAACATATGATATGTACATACTTTCTGAAAATTGGTCCTTTACGCTACAGTTTTATTCTCTTCAGCCTGGGCTATTTGGAAATCTCTTTCTATAAAGAATTGCTACCGATTGAGTTTTCACTAGAAGCGAGATATGCTACATACCGTACAATGTAATTAGAAAATATCGGTATCAAAATATAGTAATGAGCGCAAAATCACAAGATGAAAGGCAAAAGTAAATACTTTGAAAACACTTCTTTTTATGCAACTTTGAGTTGTGACGTCACTTTTTAACTCTTCGAATGTTGCGAAGTTAATGCATTGCATTCCAAACGTCATTTACAATGTTTGTTATTATTCTATTATGTAAAATTTTTGAACCTCTAGTCACACAGTTGATTTTTGCATACCTGTTGAATGTGAAAATAGCTTTTTAAGTCCTATGCATCATATTCCTTAAGCAAGACATATGCACTAAGGACATGGAAGTATTATAGCACGTCTGAAGCCAATAGATGGCAGATGACGCAATAAATTCTGTTGTTATTTGATTAACCTACGCTTTATCGGCAAAGCGGCCCACGAATATGAAGACTAACTAAATGAAGCCATGCATCAAATGCACTTTTTATGACTTCCAATGTTCTATTATGTAAAATTCAAGCTCTTCACTGGCCATGGAAGGGTACTGAAC
>OLMO02000324.1:12335287-12345537 GCA_900291935.2 Cassiopea xamachana
TAATTCAGTCGATTAATCAACTGGAAGTCAACTGAAGTAAAACATTGGCTTTATACGTCATACAATAGATGCATTAAATGCATACTTTGTAAAATTTTCCTCTGAACAACTGTGTTCGACGTGATAACTGTTTTACGTATAATATATTGGGGATATGCTACTTTGTACATGTAATAGGGTTTGATCAGGAAAAAGGCTACAAATCCCATAATATAGTTGCAAAGCTACATTATTAAGAACACGAAAAACCTATAGGAATCCATTTACGTTAATTTAGATTTCTTATGGTAAATCATATCTTAAATTAGACTTTATCTACACCATTATAGATATTAAGTTATGCCCCGTGGTTCCCCTCCATTCACCAGTAGTTACAAATAATGTCTCCGAATTATGTTTCTCGCTATTACAAAACTTTGAAGTAACCAATATCTGCTACTATACCAATTCAAATACCATTTGTAGTTCATTAGTTTGATTTATAAAAGTCAACAGTTTTTCCTTTGGGAAAGTTATAGGATATTAAGCCGAATCTCTATTATACAGAAAAACGTCGAGCTTCGAAAATAGAACCACTGTCTACTTTTCGCTGCTAGTATTTTGCGTCTCGACAGTTTTGAGCAACCAATCAGACATCAGGAACTTTTTCCACCTCGAATTTTTCTACCTCTTCGAGATTCCGCTTTACAGAGTTTCACTTAGCCTTTTGCATTTAGGATGCAAGGTGTTTTCAGAGGTGCTATTGTGACTGTTAGATAGTCATTTAAGTTATTTAACACAATGAGGATTTTTGGCTTGTCAGGTTTATGATATTTGTTTTTTTGTTTAATAACGGAATTAACCAGAGATCCACCTTTTCTTACCCAAATTAACAAAAGATATTCAACTACTTGTTTTTAAAAGATGGGTAAGTGGCATCATTTTTAATATATGCTAGTCAGGAAATACACTATATATTTCTGATCTGTAGTCAGGAAAAACACCTTCATTTTCAGGAAAAAGTCAGGAGAAGTCAGGATAAAATATTTGGCTATATGAGTATGAACCCTGCTAGTACTTTCAAAAGCAAGTTAAATTAACATAAATGAATAAAATATTACCAACTGTTAATGTATATAGGTATAGGACCTTCATGAAATATACAACATTAGTAGAGAAAAGGAACATTACAGTTTATATCTATGATTTAAATTTGCATGTAACTGTCGTTTCCTTACAATTGGTAAGCTGTTCCATGTTTTGGGATTGTTATAGGAAAGGAATTTCTGGCCATTAGGAGATCTCTTTTCATACAAACATAGATCAGTGGGAATACTGTGAAGATTGTGAGAAGTTAGCTGAGAAATTGTTATGAATAAGCAACATAAACTTGTTTGTGGGGTATATAACCCAAATGTTCCGACAAACAGACTTTGCTCGAGTCCAATTTCCTGAAAAAAGGGCTTTCCATCAGTTTCAATGGAATTTTGATGAGCATTACTGATATTTGGCAAATGTTCCGACAAGCTAAATAGTTGGAAAGTTTGGAAACTCTCATCCTTTTATTGTAATGTCCTAGCTTTTCCAAAAGATTAACATTGTGATAGTGAAATTGAATGAGTTTATTGATGTTGTTACGTATTTGAAAACAAAGATGGCCAAGAAGAGGAATTATGATAACTTACAGTATAGCCAAGGAACTCCAACTCCGAGCCTCTAGAAATCCCCACCTGGTTCCATCATTTACTGTTCTTGAAATAGTGACACTATTCCGCCATATCCAGCTAACATGGTATTGTCTTACAAAAGTGTTGTTTTATAATAGAGAATGTTATAAATGAGGAATATGACAGTTTTCTTTTGTAGTTCTTGCAATGTTGCAACAGCGCTTATAGCATATGTAATTGATGCTTCTATATAAACAACATATCAGGGCAACGAACCTCTGGTCATGTTTTGTTATATCACCAGCACAAACATGATCTGATTGTTCACAGCACACAATATGGGCGTCCTTTGATTACAAAGTGAACTCACTTTCTACAATAGATAAAGCACAAGGCAACTGCCATCATGAAATTGTGAGTAACAAGTTGTGACTATGGTCTATTTTATCTCAAGTCTAATAAGAGGAAACAACTTCATTTATCATCGATTGATATTCCATGATAAGTAGCGGCCAGAGTATGGCTGAGGTCGGCGGCTGGTAGCCGCCCTCTTCTGAGAGCCTATAGTTGAAGTATCAAAACAGCGAAAGTCTTGACCGAAAAGGAGCACTATTTTATTCTTCTTGACTTCTTCCTGCATTTATATAACGCTACCTCTTGCATTAAGAAAAAGAATAGTGACGAAGTGCTCATGGATGTAAGCCATCGTGCATTTACAGAAGAAAGCAGGATATGGAAAAGAATGATTTGTATCAAATGGTTTGTGATATATGGACTTATCATGCATTCAAACAAACTTTTCCCAGGTTTATATTTAGTTTCATCTATAGAGTATTTTCAATCACAATTACCTTTCTTTCTTATTTCTGCAATTAGAAATGATATTTTCGTAAAATCAAAAGCTTGCCTGTCTAGTATTAGAAGTCGTATTACGGACATGATGTATATTAAAATGGCGTCCTGCCAGCCTAAGTGCAGTCTTCTTGCTAACGCCTTATATATACCACATAGAAGGTAAACAGCTTGCAGACGGTACAAACGGAATGAATAATGAGTAGGAATGCAAGGAAACGCAAAAAGTGCAAGTGAAATAGAAAAGTTCAAACCCATAATAAGCTAGAGAGACGTTAATAAATGCAAGATCCGCTGATTTGAAGACCACGCTGCTTATTACAACTGCTTTCGTCTATTCATTTTAACAATTTTTGACTTACGTCATATCTGCTGTACATAGATTATTCCTCTGACTATGTGCATGCAGTGACTCCAAAGAAACTTACTTATCCCCATGCCTTCTGTTTTTCTGTTTCTACGTCATGTTTGCACTGCCTAGGAACAGACTTTTCTACAAACAGTGTCTTATATATTCTCATCCATGTGCCTTTGCTGCCCTCATCCTAATTTACTTGTTTTCAACCCACGAGTATTCATTTCAGAAAATTGCTAGAGACCCAACCGTTTATTGTGGGTTTAGAGTATAGATGTTGATAATAGAACATTGTAAAAACAGATTTTGTTGCAAATTATAAAACTGTCCTTCCAAAAAATTTCTTCAGTACAAGAAGCCCATCCAACGTTCTTATAAATTAGAACGATCTATGTATTTAGTTACTGTTCACAAGCAGCGGGCTAGCCCACCTAGGCGAGAAATTGGTTGCATGGAGATTAATGATGAAACTACTACTTGTCTTCACATGTGAAGCGGGCTAGCCCGCTTGACTTAGATATGACCTGAGATTGTTGAAATCTCGGCTAGCCAAGAAGTGAACTTCCTATGTGAAACTCTGCAGGTGAGCTAACCCAGTTACTAAGGTGAAATTGTTACATTTACTAGTAAAAAACAGCAATTTTGGGCAAAACAGGTCCCTCGACATGATTTCATCGAAATCATCACGGAATCAGCTACGGCCCATGTTGGAAAACTATGCATTCATTTCCTGCTACGCAGTGGTGTGAACTCTTTCACTTACATCAAATATGAACCGTAGGCATATCTCATACAATAATTGTCTTCGCGTTTCGTGCCGTTTTCTGTTGTAGAATACCTATTATTTGTGCTTCATTAAAAACACCCTATGATACACACATTTTTTATGCACTTTTTCAAAATTATATTCTTTCGTCTATATTTCTGTAATTCCATTCGATTTCATGTGATTTAAGCAGAGGCGCTATGAAGCTAAAACTTTGATGGGGTGGAGATTGAAATTTAACCAACAGGATGAGAGAGAAATTTAGAGCATAGGGCAGAAACTCCAAGAAATTTTTGTTGATAATCAGGATCGTCACTTTTTCCATAAATATGGAAAATGCGCCTTCCAGCTCTGCAAGGTTATCCGAATAAGCATGAAATTGTAGTGAGTTCTGTGTTTAAATCCAAAAACAGTTGTGGACAGAGGATTTGTAATTCCAATTCTTATTGAGTTGAATTTTTCAAAAGGAAGCACTGTATTCGAATCTACGATTCTTATTAATGGAGTCTCCTTCCTTAAACACGCAAATCACTACATTTATGCTTTCTACCACTTTTCAGATCCGTTCTATCACAAAGTGGCTATAACTGCACATTAGCTGATGAGTTGCGAAATTTATTCAGGAGTAGCATTGTGTGCCGATTAAACTTGTTCTAGCCTAGTCCTGCTAATGCCAAATCATGCGAGCTACCATTTTCGACAAATCAAATGATCCAAGGCAGGTTGCATTTTATGCCTATAGATTACAAATTCTCTCATAAGATCATATGACTTGCCGATACAAGGAAAAACTTAACCACAATTCCTTTCCATGAAAGGCATGACATCTCAAATTTTCCCCTTCGATTCTACCCTGGGCTCAAATGTCAATTGATCGTCAAAATTAGCACCGTAGAGACACTTCAAAAATATCGTAGTGATCTCAATGTTGACATTGGATCTTGTCGAAGCTCTCATCTTCTCAAATCGAACCACTCACAGCTACGCCTGGGAAAAATAAACAAGTTATTCAGCCACCTCTCCTGTTCGTATGCATCGCCAACACTAATGCAAAATAATTGCACACTAGGACGTTGGTGATAAGATAACGTCTACGGACGGATAGATTCTGTGCTGCCTACAGTGGAGTACAGAATAATTGTGGGAGGATGTGTTTAGTGTGAAGAAGGCATCGGAAAATATCCTGAACAATAAAGTTTGATAGCACGTCATTGAAGTAAACACAGCTTTTGTCTTCAAATCCCATTGATTATAATAGAGTTATTGCATTTTTCCATTGATTTCCAAAACGCATTTACAATTGTAAGTTAGAGGCTTCAAATCTGATTCTTAAATTTATATATACTCTAGGATTAGCTTTTAACTGCACTCACCAACACATATGCTAGCATGCACACACTGGGTCTAACTACCTTTTGATGATATGACTTTTTACAGATAACTAGTTGCAGAACAGTCATCATCTACCATTGCTCTCTTTGTAGTCATTCTAAGTGGTGGATATACATCGAACAGTTAATTAATTGTTAGAAGGCTAGTTTTGTTTAGTTTTTTCTCTATTATGATTGTAGGACTTGCAGTGAATGGGCAAGTAATAAGTCCAGTTGAAGCAAACTCGTCACCAAGTCATATCATTACCATAAAAGGATCATCAGTTTGGTTTCATTGGAATTATACTTATGTCGGAGATGGACCAAGTGGAGCTGTTATCCTCACTTACAAGGAACAAATAATTGGATTCAACAGTACATCACAACCAACTATTCAAACACTTGCAAAGAGAAGTGGACAAAATGGTGCCTTATCATTGGACTCATCAATACCCGCACCATTTAATGGAAGAGTTGAAGTGATATCATCAAACAGTACATTTGTGATTCATGGCCTTCAATACAATGACTCAACATATCAATATTCATCATCTGTCAGTGTGGATATAGATCCTGGTGGTGGTGCAGTTACCAACATCTTTGTCTTGAAGCCAGTTGTTTCAATGACAGTAACTGGTATGAGTATTTGTCATTTTCTTTTGTTCTTCAACAGCCGCTGAGGATGTCTCAATGTACTTTTACATTAACATAACAATGATAGCTATATTGAGAGAAAAGCATTATGCTTTTTGATATGTCATCCCATACCAATGAACCCATTTGCTATATGTAGCCTATCTCAGAGGGGTACTGCCCCCAGTTATTTACCGTGTTTGCATATTTAGTGTCCTAAACCGTATCTTTATTCATTGGAAAATTGCCAGATCTAGCTCGTAGGAGGGTCATGCTACAGAAATGTGGCTTACAGATATTTTGAGTTGTTTACCACAGGTGACTTTAAATTTTATTATCTTTTGGTACAATTTGGCTTACAATACACGTTGTTTTTATAAGAAAATCACTATTTTGCCTGAGCCTCAATTGTCTTAACTTTTCCCGAAATTGAGCCTCAGATTTTCTTAAATTTTTCTTAACATTTGCTGAAATAAAATGGCTAGAGTGGTTTACACTTTCGTTAATACTAGTGGATACTTTAATTTGAATTCCACCTTTAAAATTTTGAATACAATAACAACGAAATTACCGATTTTTGGCTTATAAAAACACTTAATTTTGGAATTTGAGCCTCGTGATTTTCTTAAGATTGTCTTACGATTTTCTCGATTTGAGCCTCATTTTCTTATAATCTTTTTTCTTATAAAAAAAAAACGTGCATACGTTTTGCAACTTTGACAAAAGTGAGATCTCTATGCCTCATCGATCAAACAGTGAATAGGTAATAAATTATCTTACATTAAGATTCAAATTATCAATTTTCATCGGTTCTCAATGTATGAACGTTGCAATGTTTGAATCCACATGGATAAGGTTTACGGACTTTATAGCGTATTGTTTCAATTTACCTTTAAACTGCAATCACCAAATCAGTGGTGTAAGATAAACGCTCGGGGCTATTAGGAATTAAGTAAGATTGGGGTACCATTCTAGTTTCATTTCAAGGAATACCTCAGATTTATGTCCTTAAGTTGTCTGAGCGGCCTCTTTCAGTGGCGCACAATCTAGGGGGCCCTTTTGAGTGTTCCTAACCCAATTTTACGCCGGTTACCCTATTTTTATGTGTATGTGTGTGTGTTTTTTTTAGTAAGTAATGCTGGGAAAAGGCCATAGGGCCTGTAATATTGTCTTGACATAGGAAAAACAAGGAAAATGAGGAGAAGTTTAAGTAGAAAGGGACACAACATCAAGTTTCTTAATGTTAGATGGAAGGATTCAGGGAAAGTAGTGGGTGGCAATGAGCTCCACAGTTGAGTCGTTCTAGGAATGAAAGATAATTTGTGAGATAGAGTTCGTGGATTAGGTAGTGTAACTTGGAAAGGGTGGGAATAGGTAGAGCTTCTGGTGGTTCGAACACCCCTCACTGGTTCAGGCATAATATTCTTGATGTCCTGAGAGCAATGTCCTTGACAATAGCGGTGGAAAATGGAAAGATCTCTAACAAGACGACGATAGGAGAGAGAATGTAGAGATTTAGTAAGGTTTGGATTGTTAATGAGACGGATAGCTTTAGACTGGACTCTGTCAAGAAGATGGAGAGAAGATTTAGGTGCACCACCCCAGACATGAGAGCAGTGCTCCAAAGAAGGACGAATCTGGGATTTGTATATAGTTAGTAGTTAAGAAGGCGAGACAACGATGGGCTCTAGAAAGAAAGCCAAGTTTCTGAGATGCATGCTTTGCTATGGAATTGATATGGGGTTTCCAAGTGAGAGTATATGAACTAGAAAGACCAAGTAGAGTGATAGAAGATGAAATGTCCAGATTATGGCCTTTCATGAAAACGGGGGGGGGGCGAATTTTGGTGATGGTCACGTGATATGACAACCTGTTTTATCTTTTCTTTATTGAATATAACAAGGTTGCCACTACCTCACTTCTCTACATTTATCAAGTCATTGGTGAGAAGTGAGGTTGAAGTGTTACGATATGGTGAAATAATAGAATAGGCAAGGTGTTGAGGATTGTATGAAGATGATGAACTTAATTGAGTGTCATCAGCAAAGGAGAAAATACTGGAAGATGTAGAGGAAAGCAGGTCATTTATGAAGAAGATGAATAGAACAGGAGAAATAACAGAGCCCTGAGGTACAATTGAGTTGATAAAATGAGGATTAGAGAAGTAGCCATAGACCCTAATTGCAATTGACCTATCAGAAAAACAGCTAGAAATGCATTTAATGAAGGAGTATTGAAGACCAAACATTTGCAGTTTAACAAGAAGACTTTTGTGCCAGGCGTGATCAAAGACCTTGGAAATTTCAAATGGCATGTTGGTACTCATGTGGTACAGCACTCACTAGAAGCAAATTGATACCAGTTGTCAAGATTTCAATAAACGTTACGAGCAATAAATATTTTCCTTTCTAAATTTACTTAGTACTTCAATTAGGGATTTCTGATCACATGACTTTATTCCTTTTCAATAATTTTCAGCTATAAGCAGCATTGCAGGCCTGCTCCGTAAAGGTCATGAGTAAATTTTGGATCGACGCATGGGATTTATGTCCAACGACTTTTACTTTGATGTTAGTTAACAAGCTTTCGATAATACTGACAAGTCAGTTTCTTTGTTAGGTACACTTTTGAATTAAAACTTGCTTAATTCACCACTTAAATAAGGAAGTTTCAAGAAAAAACCTGGTTGAAATTGGACTTCATTCAATGTACAGACTTATTTGTCAGTACTAAAAGGTGGATGAACAGTTGTACCTAACAAAGAAACTGTGTGTCATAAAAATTTGACCTCGTAATCAAGCGGAATCTCTTCTTCAGCCTGTCTTAAAGCATGCAATGCCTTGGAAATGACTGACTTGTGTAACCAATTGTCCCCTTCACTCTTTATAACATGTTGTCGGCATCATTCACTGAGAGCAATTTGTAATTAAATAGATAGAGCACCTTAATAACAGCTAGCACTTTTCGCTAAAACACTGAATCAGATTGGCTTTCTAAATTTTACAACAGGGATTCCAGACTTCATAACAAGGCCTCAAGTTACTTTGGATGTAAATGACGGTTCAAATCTAGAGCTGCAAGTTGAAATGGATGGAAATCCACAACCGTCAGCTGATTTCAGATGGCCTCATCTTACTGGTTCATCTCCAACAAATGTTCCAAGTGTGCAGTTGTATCCATTTCTGTACTCATCAACGTATACATTGAATAACATTGATGCAAGTTATTGTGGAAGACTTTTGCAAACAACATTAAAGAATAGTATTGGATCATCTTCAGTGACAGCATCAACAAATGTTTCTGTTTTGCGTAAGTTTTCATTACCTGTTTTCAATTATATTTATTTTTCATTACTGGCCACTTCAAGGCAACCCAGCCACTGGACGTGATTTTCATTTTCAGTGCCAGTCGCAAGCCCGGATAAATAGAGAATGTTGGTTTCAGGAAGAGCATCCGGAAGTAAAACATCTGTGAAAATGATCAAAACGTCTGTATAATTTAAATTTTAAACATTAAAGTAAAACAACTCCAAAATTTGATTCGGAAAATTCTATGGCGTACCGCCTAAGCAATGAGCAGAGACTTCACCTGGTGTCTGAGAGAATTGAGCATGGGCTTCCAAGTAATGGACGTACACGGTTAAATAAGTTAGTCTAAATCATTGTGGGGTCATATGGAAGGGAAGTAAAGCTAGGGAGCTGGGAGAGGGATGTAAGTTAATCTACTGTGGAACAAATAGGGAGGGTAGAAACGGGGTAGGAGTAGTGTTATCTAAAGATGTAAAAGATAGCCTAATGGGGTAAACGGAAGAAACGATAGAGTGATGAGCATCAAGCTGTGCTTTGGAGAGAATTTGAATATAGTGTGTGCGCATGCTCCTCACGTTGGATGTTGGGAAGAAGAGAAAAAAGAGTTCTGGGAGCAATTAGAAGAGGACTTCAGTCTGATGCTGGACGGAGAAAGGGTGATACTGGGTGGGGACCTCAATGGCCAGGTTGTTAGAAGAAGAGACGGGATGGAAAGAACACATGGAGGGTTGGGACTCTGAGAGACAAATGTGGAAGTGAAGAGAGTGATGGGATTTGCCATGGCATTTGATCTGGTGACTTGCAACTCTTTCCTTCAGAAGAAAGAACGCCAATTTGTGACTTATAAGAGTGGCAATAGAGAGTCTGAGATAAATTTTCTCATGTGGAGACGGGAAAAGCTATCAGAAATAAGAAACTGTAAGGTTATAAAGGGGGAGAGCGCACAACATAAAGTGGTAGTGGCGGACTTGTAGTTTGAAAGTAGAAAGAAAGGAAAACAGAGGAAGATTGAGCAAAAAGTAAAGTCGTGGAGGTTGAATGATGCGAAACTGAAACTTGAATTCAAAGCCAAAGTGCTGGAAACGAGAACACCCTGGGAGAAAGTCCAAGAATGGTGGGACAATAATAGTTCCGTGATTAGAGCCACTGGAGAGGAACTATTGGGGAAGCCATCAGGGAGGTAACAGACAAAGAAACATGGTGGTGGGGGAAAAGTTCAAGAAGCCGTAAAAGCAAAGAGGATGGTGAAGAAGAAATGGAACTTATCAGGATTGGAAGAAGATAAAACGGCCCTCAACAAAGCAAAAAAGGGAGCCTTGG
>OLMO02000324.1:12434233-12446416 GCA_900291935.2 Cassiopea xamachana
AACCGGGTGGGGATTTCTAGAGGCTCGGAGTTGGAGTTCCTTGGCTATGCTGTAAGTTATCATAATTCCTCTTCTTGGCCATCTTTGTTTTCAAATACGTAACAACATCAATAAACTCATTCAATTTCACTATTACAATGTTAATCTTTTGGAAAAGCTTGGACATTACAATTAAAGGGATGAGAGGTTCCAAACTTTCCAACTATTTAGCTTGTCGGAACATTTGCGAAAAATCAGTAATGCTCGTCAACATTCCATTGAAACTGATGGAAAGCCCTTTTTGTCAGGAAATTGGACTCGAGCGAAGTCTGTTTGTCGCAACATGTGGGTTATATACCCCACAAAAAAGTTTATGTTGCTTATTCATAAAAATTTCTCAGCTAACTTCTCACAATCTTCACAGTATTCCCACTGATCTATGGCTGCATCAAAGAGATATCCTAATGGCGAGAAATTCCTTTCCTATAGCAATCCAAAAACATGGAACAGCTTACCAATTGTAAGCAATCGACAGTTACATGCAATTTTAACTCATACATATAAACTGTTATGTTCCTTTTCTCTATCAATGTTGTATATGTCATGAAGGTCCTATAATTATGTGCATTAATAGCTGGTAATATTTTAATCATTTATGATAATTTAATTTGCATTTGAAAGTACCTAAGAGGATGCTAAAGGGCAAATATCCATATGTAAAACAAAGTCGTATTTTTACAGATGTATTGATTTTAACACTCGAACGATAATCAACACAGACAGAGCTATAAATTGTGAATACTACTATAAGGAGTTAATTAAACAAATACTTCAATGATGACTACAAGAAGTCTGTCAATGTTCCAATCTCTCAATATTCCAAAAAGACAACTTGAACAACTTTAAATCACTTCACAGCAACAGAAACACAACTGCAAGTTACGACGACTCATAAAACACGACTGCATTCAACGACAATTGAAACACAACTGACTTTAATAATAAGAACAACACAGCACATGGACAACACACCCATACTACACTGACAAAAGAATTACCTTTAAACAAAAAGATGATGACAACCACAATGGAGATGGAGTGTGACACAACTGTATGCATGTGAATGATAACTACAAATGGACAGGATAGATCAAATGGATAGGAACTGACAGGAACAAAAACGACACATAGCACACCATTACATGATGTACAGTAAAAACCAAACTAGTACTCTAACACATAGATATATGAAGTCAAATCAACTCAAATAAAATCAATAAAATAAAATCAATCAAAGGAAGCGTCGCCAATGTTTGGAAGGCATGAAAAATACTTTGTTTAAAACATAGCATGCTATTACATATCGTCATTTACAAATTACATTTTATATTTAGTAGGAAACAGCAGACAAACAAGCAAATTCCTAGGACGGTATGCTATAGAATCGGCTACACTCAGGTAAGACGTGCCATTTGTTCTTCTATTTCTCCTCCTCAGGATGTTCTTGTCTTTCATAAAGAACATATCTGGCGTGGCTTCTTGCTGCCTTCTTTTCCAAGCCTTACGGAAAAAGCACTTGACCTCATCGCTAATAGCAAGAAAGGACATACCAGGGATCTGCTGATTGGTGGGCGTTGGGTGTTGCACCCCCCAATATCTTCAAATTGCAAGAGGATTGGTCAGAAGGCAGAAATGTTGGAAGAGATTTGGCAATAGTAATTTGGTCAGGCCTCCCCCACCCCTCAGAAACAGAAGATGTTTCAGGATATCACTTGAAGATACTGAAAATGAATGATGCTACCATCAAAATAGTGACGAACATCAGAGTACTGCAGATTCAATAAAGATTAAGTAACTTTGGAGATGTAATCTCTTACAGTTCGTGGTGTAGTTCAATTCTAGTTGAGCTTCAGATTGGGGCTAAAATGAGATCACTACTTCGTTCCATGTTGTATTTTGCGCTACAAGGTGTTAGTAAATATAGTGATATTTGTGTTGAAAGAACCGTCAAACCTGTTGTACTATCAATTATATGTAAAACAATCGCACTATATTTGCAAAAATATATTTATCTAATATATTAATCTTTAGAAGTAATGCATGAAAAGTTTCAATAACAAGAATTGTTTTAAAATACACATTATCTTTATTACCATTGAAAGATGACAATCCAGTGTTGCTAAATCTTTTGATGATAAATTTTCTTGCAACAATCCTGATAAATGTATAATACTATACTTATTCAATCTGTTAAACCTTCACACTTTATCTCACAACTGATATTCGACAATGCATAGAAAAGGTTGAGAAACAAAATGTGCGTCAACATTTAATTAAACTCTAATAATTTTTAAGGAAGAAGTGCAATGGTTAAATGAGCAAGAAGGTATGAATTGGCTAGGAAGTCACCGGTAGATCAGGCTTGTCGAAATCAATATTGATGGTCAGAAAGAAGGTTGTTTGTTTCAAGGACGGCAAGCAGTTGTTTGGCAAGCAGTTATATGGATTTAAAGAGAGTTATAGACATTCTAAAGCTCCTCAGAATCGTTCACATTCTAAAGCTATGTCTACTGATTCCGAGCGTTCCTTGGAAGTTTCAGGAGGTTTACTGAGTTTAATAAAATAGTTTACACAATCCGAGCATTTAAACTTCAGAAACTTCCTTGGAAAGCAGGGATTTCTTTCTGGAAATTTGATATGGAAATCCTGACTTTTTAGAATGTGTTATTTAAAGTATTGAATTTTCTAGGTGAAGCAAAATACGAAACTAAAACCTTTCAAAATACTCCAATCGACAGAAAATTGCAATCATTTGATCCGATGAATGCACACGTCATTTGAGGAAATGCAGGGCAAAATACTAAAAATCGGTTTTGTATCTATTTTGCAATTAGTTTCCAGAAAACTGCCACCAGTTTAAGCAAAGCTTTTTCCGGTATGTTTTGAGTTAATGTATAAGTTTCCAAATTCGATAAAGAGAACTGTTACAACAGGTAACTAAAAATCAATGCAAACCATGTAAAGTCTGTCCAAGGTTACATTCTACTGGGTGTTGCTTTCATCATATCCAAATTGCACAGTTTTGAGATGCAACAAATATTCTATAACAGCAACAGGTCAACAATCATAATTGGCCTTTATTGACTGAGACGTCCTCTATTGACTTAAAAAAGCCTCTTGAAGATGAACCCAGCAATCATTTTCTGAATGAGTCCCACAGGCTTAGAACATCGAATGATAAACGGATTTAAGGTTTCATTGCACTCTTCTCACATGAAAGTTGAAACTGTGGAAGTTCATATCTCCCTACAATGGAAAAAAATGTAATATTGTAAATCCAAGAGCATTTAAACAATTTCTGGTTACAATGCAAGAAGAAGCAAGGGTTCTGAATGTTACAGATTTCAGTCTGGTAATAGTGATGATAACTGATAGAAATTGAAGATAGAGGCTTTAATTCTTATTAGTCAGAATATTCAGTTTACTCCACAAGGATTCATATGAATCTGAATAGTACATACTGATAATATATTGAATATTTTCTCAATATGACATAGAACAATGCTTTAGTGCATGTTAAAGAGTTCAGATGAATATAAGCTTCCTCAAGAAAAGTTTATGTTTAAGAAACTGAGCTGAATGAAAAAGAAAACTGCAAACAATACGAAAACGTTATATATGTGTTCACCTTTCAATGTCACTGTGGCAGATGGATGGAATGATTCTTCAATGTTCAAAATTCCTCCACAAGAGCAATATTTTCGTTGCACAAAAGACCATCGGAGAGAGCATCCCTAAATGTAAAATGAAAGATCTGTATATTATACCAAATGATATTATTAGATAAGACTGAGGGGATTGTCCGGTTTGATACCGGATTCTGAAATTAAAATATGTTGTAGGACATGCAATGTGTTAAAAGTAGATTGATATGAAGCAGCTGTAGTACAACGGTAAAAGCAAAGAGTACAATCATGTACTGATTGCTAAGAATTTCCTTTGAAGTCTTGAGAGCATTTCAGTTCTTAAATTTGAAATGTTTCTTCAGTTTTTATACCTCTAAGAAATATTTGCAGTGCCAGAATATGAACAACTCTTGAACCATGAATGAATCCATGGAGTTATAGTGATAAGGCATCGGCCCTTCACGTAGGCTCCTGTAATGATGCAAAACCCTAATTTGCAAAAAATAGTTATATTACCTTTCTCTGAAATATATCCTTCATCATCCAGCGTTAAATTTGATGGCACAGCCTATTATTATCTTCATCTTGAGCAAAAGAGGGCAAATCATACACAAATTGTATATACTGCATTGGGCCATATTTTTTTTGGAGTTTTACAATCATACAGATTAGTAGTTTGTTGTTAGCTATGCTTGAAGATAAAAATGTGTTAAATTTAGAGTCAATCGCTTGGAAATTTATTGAGGAGTTCACTAGAACTGCTATGATAGTATTAGATATGAAATAGTTATCAGCAAAATAGTTGAAGTGGATGAAACGACAGTGTTTTAGTGAAAGTGTTTTAGTGAAACGATATGAGTTTGCTGAAAAACAATCAAAATAATAATCCACAACGTTTAGCTCCAAATTCTCAAATTCAACATAGGCCATGATTTGGGAAATCCATGGGGCCTTACAGCTTTGGCAAACGTGCAGATTACAGCAGTAAAGTATATGGAAATACTACAGAATATCTTGTTTCAAGGAGCAAAAGCAATGCATAGAAAAAATGTGACCCATTCACCTTCTCATATGTCGATACAAACCCTCACAAATCAATATTTACTAAAGCTTACCTGAGTATCCGTAAATTCAGTATCCTTCCATGGCCAGCGCAGAGTCTGAATTTTACATAATTGAACAGTTTCTTTTGCGAGTGAAAAGCCAAAATAATCCTGATGCATGAGGTTCTTCAAAGCCAAAGCAACAAAGTATTGAAAGAGGTTATGAAGTATGGAGAGAAATACCAGCAGTTTTCATAAAACAACTTTGCACATTCATTCCAAAGTGACTTTCGAACGTTGTTACAGCAAGAGGCCACTCCACAAAATATTAATTTCATTTAAACCTTACGTCAATATTTTAACATAGAACATTGGAAGTCATAAAAATTGCATTTAATGCATGGCTTCATTTAGTTAGTCTTCATATTCGTGGGCCGCTTTGCCGATAAAACGTAGGTTAATCAAATAACAACAGAATTCATTGCGTCATCTGCCATCTATTGGCTTCGGAAGTGCTATAATACTTCCATTTCCTTAGTGCATATGTTAGGCTTAAGGAATATGATGCATCATCATCAGGAAGTGCCATGCTTGGAAGCGTGGGCGATCATGCCTCTCCAATTCCGCCTGTAGCACTTGTAAGAAGCTATTTTCACATTCAACAGGTATGCAAAAATCAACTTTGTGACTAGAGGTTCAAAAATTTTACATAATAGAATAATAACAAATATTGTAAATGAAGTTTGGAATGCAATGCATTGACTTCGCAACATTCGAAGAGTTAAAAAATGACGTCAGAACTCAAAGTTGCATAAAAAGAAGTGTTTTCAATGTATTTACTGTTGCCTTTCATCTTGTGATTTAGCGCTCATTACTATATTTTGATACCGATGTTTTCTAATTACATTGGACAAACCGCTAACGGAATGGTTCGTAGCATACCTCGCTTCTAGTGAAAACTCAATCCGTAGCAAGTCTGTATAGAAAAAGATTTCCAAATAGCCCAGGCTGAAGAGAATAACATTGCTTGCAAAATGTAGCGTAAAGGACCAATTTTCAGAAAGTATGTACATATCATATGCTCTACCTGGGCATTTTGCGACGATCTTTATGGCTTGAAGCGCTTCAGACTGAATCTTTATTTATTTCATCTTCAATTCAAATTTCTAACTTCCCTAATCCTAAATCTAACTCAATCACTGAAAACCCCTCAGCATACAAACTTGAAAAGTCTAAACTTACTAAGTCGAATCGAACATAAATCTGAAAATAAGATAAATATAAGCATTCGAATTAGAGTCACGGCGTTTTCAAGAGTTTTATAAAAATTTGCTCAATTTGATAATGTATTCTGGCAACAAAATTGGAGCTTTTTCAGTATATTATGCCAAAATGGTAAAATTTTTATGTCAAAGCATTGAAATTTCAGTCATCAAATAGTAACATTGCAAATGCATGAATGCTTTACAGTCCTCATAGGAAACGTAGAGTGCACTTTACAATTTATGAAAAATTAGCGGATATTGTCTAAAAACATCTGACTTTCATTGACAAGAGCCACCTGAAATGTGCCGCTCAAGTTTCTCACAAAAGTCTTAACTTAAAGAAGGATGGCTTTATACTAGAAAATGACAAAGGCACAGTTCAAATAGACTGTAATTGCTAGCGAATTCAATATTTGAGAAGGGCTAGCAGATTTATTTCAGCAAAATGTTAACAAAATGTAAATTTCTTCTCTTAGCAGGATGCTGTGATGTAAAAAATGATGTTTAGGCTTTGTGAGGCTTGGAATGGATGTTAACTCTAATTTCTTTCTATGTTAATTAAAAATTTACTTAGAAAAACGGGCTTCTCACCTTAGAATTTGACAATCAGCCTGCTTGTGCTTCTGAAATGCATCTTAAATTTAGCCGAATTTCAGCCTCGCTTTTCTTACAGACATATTTCTTATTAATAAAAATACCTGTGTGTGCTTGTGCGGCCTATATACATCCCATCCATTCCTGCCTCAGCCAAATCACAAGATTCATCCAAGGGAGGCTAGGAAAAGGCTTCATTTTAAACTATGGACAAGACAAGGTCAGAGATCTCCAAACAAAGGCCCGCGGGTAGGATGCAGCCCTTCAGACCCTCCTATCTGGCCCGCAGAGACTTTTTGTCTATGGACAACGTAAGTTTGGTAAAAAGGAAATTAATAAATTACTATGAACTATATAAGTAAAAGCGACAACACTGTTGTATTTCTTTCTTATATAGGACTCAGTTGTGTCCTCAGCCTCCATCTGCTGTTTAATAGCTGGTGTAGCCCTTTGCAGGAAACTTTTGGAGACCACTGGACTAGAACAATACTTCGCAATATGTGTAAACAAGGCCTTTCATCTTTACTTCTTATAAAACATATCTAGACAGATTGCTATATTATTGCTCATTAAAACCAGGCACAATTCTCATTGAAATATGAGCGTAAATCACACTGTTTTGAATTTTTTGTGTCTTTCCGTACACTTTTGCAGCGGTGTTCCGCCGAATTTAGCACGTTTCACAACTGTGCCATTATTTGAAAAAGGCTGTGGAGCACTGTACTAGAGCAATTGTTTCAAATTGTGGATGAGCTGCAATAATTTTTTGTATTTGCTAAAATATGTTTTATTGATATTGTTCAGAGTAGCTTGACTGGTCTGTTTTCAAGTTCGACAGAACTTGATGTGTTCGAAACCCGCTAGAAGTATGGATACCATTGTCATTGACTTGTGTATAACAGGCAACGAGAGACAGTATACTTGACTTTACAACGTCTGTGAAGGACAAGACGATTTCTCAAACGTAGTGTGGAAGAAAGAATGCCGTAAAAGATTTCCCTAATGCCTTGTTTCCTCACAATAGTGCCACAGTCATGCTACATGCTTGCTCCAGTGTATGAGTTTGCTCTCTAAAAAGGAATTAGCCAAGAAGACCTGTCAAAACTTTCATAAATATAGGCACATATTGATTGTAGGGAGGGATTAAGTGGGATCCATAATTCCCTTTTTCATCTGAGTAGACAGTACAGTTGTGATATACAATCTCAATGCCTAGTTGGTTACGCGTATCAATGCCAACCTATGGATGCTCACTCAGATACACAGTGTGCATGAAAATGATGTGACGCAACAACACTTCATTGCCAAAGGTTGGAAACCTACTTCAATCTGCCTGAACTACTGCTGCTTCATCTACTGCAAAATGCTCAAACATGCCAAGTCAATCGATAAATTTGATAATCATTTTCTACTCAAACTATAATTCTCCAAAATCTTAACAATGTCAGATTCCTTGTATTTCCACAAGAGCAGACTAGCGATGTCCACTATATTTTGATAGGCCACAAGGACACTTATTGGAAAGTTTCCCCTCTAATTTGAGTTTGGTAAGTATATATTTGACAAACAATGCAGAAGGTGCACATGGCTATGGCGCAATATACTTTTTGCAATAGTATTGCATGACCTATTCTTACGCTTTCTTCAAGTTTCAAGCCAGCAATTTTGACTTTACAACAACGACTGTTGAAATGGAATTTTTAATATAAGAGTATTCTCTCACATATTAGGAATAATGGGTCAGTCAACCCTTAATTAATGCCAAAATTGCCGTTTTCGAGATCCCCACCCTGCTTGTAACGCTCAGTAACACAAGACTCAAACCTCCTTCCTATTTTTACGTAAAAAAATTGTGTTACCCCTTCTCCTTTCACTTATATTGTCCTATCCAGTGTCAATCATATGAAAGGGTGAAATACAAGCTTAGCCCGCTATCTGATGAAATGGCGGTAGATTAGGTACAAGGGTACAGGGAGTTAAAAAGAAAGAGATGTGTATACTTCTCCAGCCATTAACTTTATTAGTTTTTATAATACTTCCCCAAATATACGAATCAGGCACTTTAGTGAAAGAAAGATGCGCATGTTTGCATATAAGATCTCGGAAAACTTTTAGCTAGAGGGAGCGCTTGCTTCAAACGAAAGAAGACATTAGTTCATTGCTGAATATGGTTGACCTGAAATTTCTCTAGCGTGACGTAATAGCAGTTTGTAAGCTTTCTCCCAGTCTGCCTTTTTCGCAACGCTTCCAGCCAAATCAAATAACTCCCCCACATAGAGGCGTTACGTAACGAGCGAATAATGCCAAACTTGTAAGGTAGATTTTAACACGCAAAAAATATTGCAGTCAATAAAAATATATTTCTAGCAAGTACGATATATCTATTCTTTCATAAATATCTCAATCGAATCGTTTCTTGGAAAACTTAGCTGAATTATAACTTTCAGAAGAAGAGTCACGATAAGAAGCACGTCAGAGAGAGCGTCTGTTCTTCTTTATTTAATGACATGTTCATGAATTCATTAGTTCGACATGCCATAAGACTTGATCATTGTCAAGACGTAACGAGACATGTCATAGGATTTACGAAATAACCAGGAAAAACTATAACTAAGAAATATAGGTCGTTTCAAGACATTCATTCTCAGCTAATAAGGAAGTGGCAATATGGAGGTTTATAGACAAAATTGGGGACAAAAAATCAAGTGGGAAAAAACAAGTAGGAAGTCTTATCATATGAGAGTGTACCACTAGAAACTCAATGTGTTGGATATTCTTTCCTACAGTACACACCTACTATACAAAATGTATCATTTTCAAGCATATTTACACTGACAGCCTGCCACTCCAGTTTGACCCAGAAGCCAAATGACTACCTAAAAGCCTGATGACTTAGGCAACAAGTGGGGGTGTGAGACCCCCGGCAGCTCATACTTTGGCAAGATCCCCTGTTTCGCATAACATCTAGCAATGATGCGTTGAAGAATTTGCTCCCCGTTACAGATGGGATTAATTCTACTGGAGTTAGATGAAATGATCAGTTACTTGATCATGAGTATCGTCCTATTACATTCAAATTAACATGCTGACAGCATTTATTTTTGTATAAGAAAAAGCCTAAATGTTTACTACACATATTGAAAAATAGAAACCTAAGAAGAAATGCCTTTAAATCACAACAGCAAACATCAGTTTTGTTCGATTTTTGATCTCATACATCTTTCTGTATTTTTGATGTTCATATCAATTTTGCCAGTATTCTATTTATGTTCTCTTCTGAAGACCAAACTTTGCTTTGAAATTGTTTTCATTAAAGCAACACAAATGTTTTGAGAACAGCCCGTTTTGTATTGAACTGCTTTTAAAAAGAAAACCCTGTCCAAAATAATGTTTATAGTGTCGTTCTAGGCTTACTTTACTTTCTCTTTTATGCCGTAGCCTTTTGTGTAGTTTAACTTAGGGAGGGTGGATGTTAAACCAGCACGGCTAAAGGACTATTCCCTTAATATATTTGAAAATTAAATGAAAGAACGGAATACTACGTTCATCACTCCTAGTAATTACAGTTCTATATAAATTAGGAACTACGTACCTTTAATTCTGTAATTATTGTGAAACACGTTCTTGTAAATCAGTTGTTCGTTACTAAGGGGCTATCATGCTTAAAACGGTGATATGGGAACCGTATCTCACATGGGTCTGAATAGATAGATATAAGACAACAGTAGGCAATTTTTCTGGAGAGTGGGACAGGTCCTTCAAGATCGTTCTATAAGCGGGCCAAAGGTTATAAGCAAAACCTTGTTCTGTTTATCAAAATTGATAAAAATATACATTTCTTCAGGAACATAAATTCACGGAGATTTTTCTGAAGGGGGGGGGGGTGTAGAAGAACTCTAAATCTCCGACTAACAGAAGTCAATTATTATTCTGAATGAAGGCCTAAAATTGATGAAAATGAATTTGTGCTTACTAGTAACATTCACTGTGAAATTCACTAATAAAAGGGCATTCCCCAAAACAGCTGAATAGGATTAAGAGAGAGGAGGCTGCATGTATAAAAAATTTCGGAGTTAGAAACTCTTGCATGCTATCAGTCTTCGCCAATAGATGAAAGATTATGTGCTAAAATAGCCTGCCATAGTTACGGTGTGTAAAACTAGGAGTCTGGGGGCTAGCCGTCAGAAAAATATGTTGATATAATGCCTCTACAAAGTCTAAAATGGCTCTATTACAGAAAAGAATGTTCTTCTTTTCATCTCTCAGTTTCTTGATGTGAAGGAAAACCTGATCAGAAAATAGTATCAGTCGTGAAAACTGAATTTGTCACTCCAATGAACTTAAAAATTTAAAGGGAGACATAGCAGTCTGAATATTTGAAGGCGGTCGAAAAATGATGTCTGTCAGGATAACCTATGTCTGGCCATATACCTGTTTCCTAAAAGGCTCCAAATTTAAAATTGGATAGGTTGGGAAGTATTACATCTCCAAAACCTCCGGTAGTTACATGTCTGAGTTTCATTCAACAATTGTGATTTTTACACAATTATATTTGCAAACAGAAAATTATGACATTAGTTTGCATTCGCAGGCCAACAAAAATTTTCTTCACGGGCCAATTTCCTGTATGTGGGCTGTGGGTTTCCCAACCTTAATATAAGATGTAAGGCATAAGTCTCAAAGATGGTTTGCACCTATGTTGTATATGTTTTCACTGTGAGTATACCCAATATCTCCTAGTTCACCCAAATATGCTTAAAAGATCACACAGAGCTTCTTCCAAGAATTCTTTCTCTAGTGATTTTCCCGCTTACAATCTTCTGATGATCTAATCATGTGCCTAGTTATCATCTTTTCACCAACGATGTGTCTCGATCTACATGTTTTCGGTGATACAGTTGTCAATTATTTAGCTGCCTGTAGCAAGGATCGGAGAAAACGCTGCAGAAACCAGAGTATAAAGCAAAACAGACAAAATACAGGTGATTGGGTAAATATCATCAGCAAAATATAACATAATGCAAATTCTAAAGTAAGGTATTACTAAAAAATCTAGTGTTATGCTAAGTCGTCTGTTAAACTGCATTAGCATTTAAATGCACAAAAATCATTGCACTTAAAAAAGCCTAGGCAAGACTCATTCTGACAAATTCATTCAAAGTTATCAATGCGGGTTGATGCCGACTTTTGTCTTTAAGCAGTCTCTAATGCAATGTTTTATCAATGCTAGGGTGCTATAAACAAGAGCACATAGGGAAATAGAATTCTTAAGATCTCTGGCCGGGTGTGCTCTGCAAAGACATACAACAGTTTGCTAATAGTTAACTTAGACCTGACAGTTCATATTTAAACAATCAACTTGAATGAAAACAGTGTCATTATGGCGGGGATTTTATATTTCCTTCGCCTGCTCCTTTAAGGAAAGAACTTCAATGGTCCATATCTTACAATTTCTTGAGACACCACAACAGCTAATGATGGAAATTATCTATAATAAAAGAGGCTAAGGTAGGCTTTAAAATTAACAATTACAGATCCAAGATAGGGAATAAAATAAACTCTACAATTATTTTTCATTGCTCTAGTGTAAACGGAATACATCTGAGATACAAAATT
>OLMO02000324.1:12476700-12489547 GCA_900291935.2 Cassiopea xamachana
CAATTCGTCCAGAAATGGACAAAGACTTTTAAGATCTGGAAGAGGCTCGCAAGAATGTAGTATCGAAAGCTGCAAACCGTACTTTTTACAGAGCATTTCATCTTTTCCCATCCTAAGGAGGGACTTTTGTGTCAGCTGTCGTACTTTGAGTGGGTCAAGAGGGGACTCTTTTTCAGCAGCCCTGGATTTAGCCCTCTTTGTTTTTTGTCTAACAGGCTCCATTTTCAAATTGGGTATACTTCTTTCGTCACAATAGCGGATAAGTATATCCTATAAAGATAAATAAAAATAGAACTTCTCAGTCTTGAAGCCAACAAATTAGACATCACATCCTAAAAATCCTTAGGCCTAGGAATTGTTGGGATTAATGCCACTTTGTTCTTCGCAGAATAAAGATTGAAATTTTCCATAGTTTTACATCATATCTATTGAGCATATAAAGTGGTACTTACTGTTGTAAAATCATTGAATTCAGCATCATTGAAGTCGATATCATCATACAAATCCATTCTTGTTACCTCTAGCTATCAATACTCCGCAAGTAATCGCCAGTGACCGGAAATGTTGTTTGCACTATCCTCGAAATTTGTCGGTAAACGCATCGCTGGGGGTACAAAAACAAAGGGCGCCTTTTGTTCCATTATTCTAATTTCCAATCCAGTTCTCCTTCTATTATCTATGATGTTAGCTTACAGAATTCCCATGTGAATGTGGGAGATATTCTTTTACCTGTGAAGCTCCTTGAATGGATGACCTCGTCCGGGTTACAGGGCTAGCCCGCTGCTTTAGCGATGAGGGGCCAATTCTCATAACTCTTCCAGTTTCACAAGGCAACGCCGAAGATCATTTGGCCTTACTGAGTACATGGAATGCGCTTTGGTAGCTGACATAAGAAATGACAGTACCAGCGCATATACTTTTTGACGTGCAATCTACCAGCAGAGTAAATAATAAAAGCTAGATTAGCATGGCCTACTCATGCAACTGAAACAATTCATTCTTCCCATAAAAGTGCAAGTGAAACCGCTGTTAAGGGATAATTTATTGCTTACCTGGACTTGTGAGCAACACAAATAACCAAAGGGAATACGGGATAGCCATGAAAACAATAGTCGTTGCGTGTGTGCTGTATTTCACCAAGCTGATTTTGCTTTCTAGGTAAAGTTACAAGATCTTTAATCTGGTCTGCTTGGTCCTCCATCTCCTCACTCTCCACTTTCTTCATCTCAAGGTGCAAGTCCTTCTCATTGCTATCGTTGATGATTGTTTTTGTGAGTGATATTTTCCAAACTGGTATTTTATTTTATATTTACAGCTTTTTCATATGCTAGCACCTTTTTAGTATTTGAGTATCGTGAAGATTAATTAGCATAAACTGGTAGTTTGCTGATTTAAGTACAGTTTACTATTAGCTCGTTTCTGCCACAGATTAATTTTTAGCTGTGCCTCCAGGCCCATTGCACTAGAGGGGTGATACATCTGCCTGAGAAGTTTTGCAACTTTTTGATGAAAATATCAGCTAGCTCAAGTCATGTAACCACATATGTGTGTAGAGTATTATTTAAGCAATATGTGTAGTTTTAGGACTTTTTGGTAGTTTCATAATTATCACCTATGATTTTTCGCGGTGCACCTCGTCGGCAATATGCTCTCAACTGCCATCATATATGTTGTTGACTGCATCAGTAACAATTTAGTGCAGCAATAGAAAACGTTTGTGCATTGATAGATGATTGAGATATGCAATGATGTAAAGAATGAATAGGAAACTTTGTGTTTGTACAACATAAACATTCAGTTCCAATTTTTTACTTCCTTTTGATATAATATGTGCTGCCTGCACGTCACAAACACTATCATGCTTGTCAAATACATTTGTTGTGCAAAGAATGGCGTTGATCACCTTTATAGCCAAATTGAAGGGCGTTGTTTTCAATTGATTTCTTGAGGGAGCAGCCCCTAATCCTTTTTCCCTCCTGATTATCATAATGCTTTATTTTTCTTCTTAGAAACTATAGCTTCCACCCCATTCTTTCGGCAACCTGTCAGTCCACACCCCCACCTAGGGTATCTCATTGCAACATCGCAGCTTCTAAGAGATAGTGGAGGCAGCAATTATGTCTTAGTGATCTTATAGTATTCCCAGTTTTTGCTAGATACCTTCAACTCCTAGCTCTTGAATGCTTCCAATTGAGTATGCTGCTCGATTCAATGATTTTAATGGAAACCAGGGCTCTCACGCCTCTTAATGTTGGCATTGAGGATATCTTGTTTATTTAAAATCCTACAATTTCTGGGAGAATATTCAAATGAGATTCAAGCTATTATCACATTCTTTATGCTGTCCTACTCTGCCCCTGGATCTTGACTTTTGTTAGTGAATTTTTTTGTCATATGCGAATTATTAAAATTAAACACAAAAACACAATAAGATATACAACCCATAGCCAAGAAACCGGTGTGATAGCCCAGTGGTTAGAGCATCTGCCTCACAGTCGGACGGTCGTTGGTTCCAACAGGTTCAGCGAGTTCTGACAATGGGTGACACTTACAAGCTGCAATTTCAGTATGCAAAGCTGAACTAATGATTTAGGGAGTTCCTCAAGATAGATTCTGATATCTCTCCCAGAACGGAGAGTGAAGGTTCAGCAATCTGTTTACAATCCAACAATTTCAATAGTTGCAGCTTAAATGTTATTCATTTTCAACAAAATTTAACTTCAAAAAGAAGCAGTGACCACATTTGTACCCTGTAATTTTCTCAGTTTTCCTTTTGTTGTGCTTCTCAACTTGAAGTGACAGTAACCACCAAGTGTTGCAAACATAAAAGAAAAATAGAACATAAGATGAGAACATAACATAAGATATAGTTAAGGGGTCCATTCAATTAGAATGGTAATGTCATATAAGATAATGTCGATGTAAATGTAGCCCATGTACATTAGATTGGGTTAGTATGGTAATTTCACATAAGATAATGTCGATGTAAATGTAGCCCATGTACATTAGATTGGGTTAGTATGGTAATTTCACATAAGATAATGTCGATGTAAATGTAGCCCGTGGACATTAGATTGGGTTAGTATGGTAATCTCACATGAGATTATGTTGATTTACATGTAGCCCAATGACATTAGATTGGTTAGTATGGTAATCTCGCATAAGATAGCGTTGATGTAAATGTAGCCCATGCTCATTGGATTGAGTTAGAATGGTAATGTCAAATAAGATAATGTTGATGTAAATCTAGCCCATGAACATTAAATTGGTTAGTATGGTAATGTCAAATAAGATAATGTTGATGTAATTGTAGCCCATGGGCATTAGATTGGTTACTACGGTAATGTGACATGAGATAATGTTGATGTTAACGTAGCCCATGGACATTAGATTGGTTAGTATGGTAATTTAACATGAGATTATGTTGCATTAGATTTGTTATATGAATAATTAACTCTAGTTGCGAACTATTTTGCAATCGCTACTATTTACTTCCATTACATACTTTCTGAAGCAATTTTGGCCCATATGTGAGCCTTTCATTGTCCAATGTTCACCTAAGACATTACTATATCATGGTAACAGCATTTATGGAAATGATCGTTCTTGAGATCATCATAATGAACCTTAAGTAATGAATTGTTAGTTAGTTGATTCACTGTCACTTTTACCAGACATTCATTTGTTAGCATGCGCTTTCTGCTCATTATTTGTTATGAGCTGCATGAGAATGATGAAATTCTATTCGGAACTCATTGACTTTACGATTACATCGTTAGTTTCATGGATTTTTAGAATGCCCTTAATGGATTTTATGTCATTTCTAGGAGGTATGTGAGGCATAATCATTTGTCAATTGTGTATAAGCTACTGCACGGTCAATTCATAGAAAAGATGTATTTTTTAATTATATTGAGCCATAACTAACTAATGTATGCATATGTTTTAAATATGTTGTTCCTGGCTGCCTGCCAAATAGGGAATTGATGGAATTTAGGAAGAAATGGAGGAAGTTTGTTTCGTCAAAAACTCATAGAAAATCAAGAGATTCGATTAGTTCTAAAGATAATAATATGGGGAAGCATCAAGATACTGTTTTGCCTTGGTTTCTTCCGTACATTGATTTCCTGATATACTGAGAGACGGGCAAAAAGAAGTCTGCAAAGAATTTTCTCTTTTTCACAGTTGCGGGAATTGATTATCTTGTTCTAGGAAGCACACACTTTTAATGAAACGCCAATGTAGTGCTGGTCTAAGTATGGTGAATTTTGTATCTCAGATGTATTCCGTTTACACTAGAGTAATGACAAATAATTCCATAGTTTATTTTATTCCCTATCTTGGGCCTATGATGGTTAATTTTAAAGCCTACCTTAGCTTCTATTATATTAGATGATTTCCATCATTAGCTGTTGTGGTTTCTCAGGCAATTATGAAATATGGACCACTGAAGTTATCTCCTTAAAAGTGCAGGCGGAGAAAATGGGACCTCGCCCCCCCCCCATAATGATAAGGTATTCATTCCAGTTGATTCGTTATATGTGAACTGTCAAGTATAAGTTAACTATTTGCAAGCTGCTTCAAGTCTTTGCAGACCACACTCAGACCAGGGATCTTCAGAATTCTTGTTCCCTAGGTGCCCTTGTCTATAGTACCCTGTCATTTATAATACATTGCTGTAGAGAGTGCATAAAGACGAACCTAGGCATCAACTTGCGTCGAAAACTTTCAGTGGATGAGTCAGGATGAGTCTTGCCTATGCTTTTTATGTATATTGAATCATGGGCGGCGGAGCGGGGGGCTAGGGGGGCTTCAGCCCCCCCCTAATGTTTTGAAGTAGATTTTTCATAACGCTAGAATTTGACATTTAAATATCAGAAGCGTTCCACTTTTGTCCACAAAGTATGATTGATTGTTATTGATCCGCTGTGTGCTCATAATTAAACCTTGGCATCCCTGCTACTGTTCATCAAAGTGACAAAAATCCGTTGATTCCTCCAGTCAGTAGACGGCCCACTGTTTATCATGCGATTATGAGACTCCTGATAAGGGGCTCGACGCACTATCTGACGCCTACTAAAACCAGTGCAACTTCATTCCTAATTTAAGATGCGATATAGAAAACATAACAAAGGAAGTCGCCTCACGGGTCGGCAAGGCTAGCCAAGCACTGGGCAGACTCCGGACTAGAGTTCTTAACCAACACAATATTCGGCTGTCGACAAAGCTGAAAGTGTATAATGCTTTGGTGATACCATCTCTTCGTTATTGTTGCGAAACATGGACTTTGTATCGTAGACACATTAAGAAACTAGAGCACTTTCTTATGCGTGCACTCCGCTCCATACTGAAAATCAGTTGGAAAGACCATGTTACCAACCTGGATGTCCTTCAACGAGCCAATTCCACCAGCATAGAGTCCATACTCATCAAAGCTCAGCTTCGGTGGGTTGGACATGTAATACGAATGGAAGAGCATAGAATGCCTAGATGCCTGATGTATGGTGAGCTTTGGCAAGGAAGGAGATACCAGGGCCGCCCAAAGTTGCGATACAAGGACACTGAAGTCCAACATTCAGTGGTGCTATGTAAAGCCGAAGGAATTGGAGGAAAGTGCTGCGAACAAGCCAGAGTGGAGGGTCAAAACCTACAAGTCCGCTGCAAACTTTGAAAGTGCAAGAAAGCAAAAGGTTACTGTAGCCAGGGCGAGACGTCACCACGCTGCTACAGCAGTTATAACAACGACGGATTTCACATGTCCACACTGCTCAAGACTCAGCGCTTCCAGTTTTGGATTGAAGAGCCACCTTCGTGCGTATAAATAGATGAAAAAACAGTCATCATCGGACACGATGGACAACCAACAACAACATCTTTCTTGTTTATTCCTGTTATCCATTTGTAGAGTTTACTCTTACATTCTTAAGAACCAAAACAGAAACATTATCAGGAACGATTAGTCATTTCTTTAGAACTTGTTTGAGTGGTTAGAACTTTTGGCATAACGTTATTTGGTGTTCACTACAGAATGGAAGGAGAGAGTGCTGAAAAAGATAGTGTGTGGTGCATCAAACGAACGCGACGATTTCTTCTGACGTTGTCTCTTTCTGAAATTGCGAATAATGACTGGCTGAGATTTATCTCCTTTAGATTCTCGGAAAAACTAATAAAATGGCCTAAATTGCAGGAAATGCGTGGGCTTCCAGGGGCTACGCCCCCAGACCCGCCTGAGGAGGCTCAGAGGGCCCTCAGACCCCCCAGCTCCTCTATTACACGATATTGGCGTGTGTGCGAACGCCAGCGGCGTTCGTTTAATTTCAGCCCCCCCAATGTTTTGCCTGCTCCGCCACCCCTGATGATATGTGTGCATTTAAATGTTATTTCAGTATAACAGATGATTTAGCATGACATTAGATATTTTAGACGTATCTGACTTTAGGATTATGTTATATCTTGCTATATAGTAATTAGTAATTATGTACCCAATTACCTATATTTTGTTTGTTTTGCTTAATGCTCTGCTGTCTGCAGCTGAGTTGCCGATCCTAGCTACATACAATTATATAAGTAAAAATTAATGGCAGTGATAATGGTTACTATTATCCAGTTGACTTTCAGGTCCAAAATGAACTCCAGCTACATAATAAATAATGAAAGCTTTTATCCCATGGGTGAGGGGATTCAATTTAAGATACAAATTTAGGCCTAACCACAGATAGTGAGGAGCTTCTACTCTTTGGCGGTCTATGTGATGTTATAAGTGAGGCCAAGCAACACAAGAATCGGAAATTGGTTTTTCCGTTCCATCTAGGCACGAACGTCTGGTTAATGAGCAAAAACAACACAGTAGTTCAACATCTACTTCCAGTATGATGTAACATTGCAATAATTTTAAAAGTCATTAATATTTCGTGGTTGTGCCTTACTTTGGCCCTTTTCACTTCGGTTGGGCCTTGTATGTTAAACGGTCAAACCAAGCAAGAATGACAAGTTTCCTAAAGGAATTGTTCTTTTGCTTGTTCTACCTTTGCATTATGGTGTAAATGATCCTCGTCGATGAGCGCGTTGCAGAAGCGACACAGTAGTTCAACATCGAATTCATCCTACGAAACAATGCTATAGAAATTAGTCAATGTTCCGTGGTGGGGCCTCATTTTCGACTTTGACCTTTCTACCTCGGTTGCGCCTCAGTTGCTTAATGATCTACACTGCAAAATATGGTGGAAAGAACTGTTCATGTTGTAGTTTCTAGTTGATTTATATTGCAGATTATATGCATTTTTATATACCTGTACTCAGTGCTTCTCAATTATTTTTGCAAAGCACCCTAGAGAACAGGAACCTATTATATTTGCCCCTAACCATTATGACACTTTTATAAGTATACGTGTTGCATTGGACGTATGAAATTCCTTCAGCATCACATCTGACTCTAAGCTGTACAGGCCACATTATTTCAGAAACAATGGTTTCTCCACTTAAGATTTTGACATATTGAGAAATGCATATTATGTTATATCAAAGAGCAAACTTCTATTGGCTGCTACTGTAAGTGGTGTCTACCTTCCATGATACTATTCACAGCTTAAAGTCATTTCATTTACGTTCTCCTTTGCATTATGGTTGTTCCAATGATATAGAAGCGCCGAAGGCGCTAGATGTCTAACTCAGGGGGTTTGCACATTGAACCGAGTGAGGCAAACTTTGTTTTGACGGCCATTTTAAATGGTGGCAAAAAGGATTATCGCCAGTACTGAGCCCTTGTAACTTGGTGAAAAGTAAGGGCTGACTTCATGAAGTTCCGCAGGAATTTTACGCGTGTAATGCGGTGAGTTAGTATGAATTATCTCTTGTCCTTTCAATTTTGTTTGAATTTTGGCAATTTGTGCATTTGACGGGAAGTTTCAAGTACTTTAGAGGTGGCAGTTCCTGCAGTGTACTTCTGTCTTGTTGAAATAAAGTGTTTTGCAAACATTTCATTGCAAGGGGATTAAGTTAGTAATTGCGACTTCAATTTCATTTGCTGCAGGATTCACTCTAATTACCTTAAAAACTTTCACTTTTGTTAGTTTTATTAAAGAAAGAACTTTCTGACAGTATATAACGGGAATGTGATTGGGCCTAAAATGAAAAATAGCTGGTGCCCACTGTTCTTCTTTGTTTATAGCACATTTAATGATATTATTTATTGAAATTCATCAAATAAAATAAAAGAAGTGTTTTAAGAATATTGAATTCCTTCAGGTGAAGGCTCTTATCCTTAAGGGGACATTTATGAAATGAAATGCCGTTTTTAGAAAAACGATTTGTGCATCCATATTTAGAGGAAGATTTTAACCATTTTCTAAAAAAGATCCGATCCAATTTCACTTGTTAAAGATAACAATGTGACATATTTTATGTGTTTACCTCAATGGCAGCAAACAGCATACAACCTAAGTCCGCATTCATAGCTGGTTCTGCTGAGCTCGGAATCTTAAAATCGCAAATAACCACGGGAAAAGATCATTGTTCGCTTCGTATATAAATTTTAAAACAAAAACAATGTAAATAGCTGCCAGTAGCTTCACTGCTACGTCGCAAAAAAGTTTTCAATTACATGTTTTGAAATTTCACAAAGCGCACTGCAGCAACTGCCACCCTTAAATTACTTGAAACGTTGCCATAAATACACGAATCGTCAAAATTCAATCGAAATTGAGGAAATAAGAGATGGTTAATGACGATTCACAACTTTACACGATAAAAATCCGTTGGGAAGTTCACAAACTAGGCACTTACTTCTTACCAATTTATAAGGGCTCAGTACTGGCGAAAAATCTTTTTGCCACCATTTGAAATGGCCGCCAAAACAATATTTGCCTCACTCTGGCAGACCGAGTTAGACATCTAGCGCCGTCGGCGCTTCTATATCATTGGGTTGTCCTCTAAGTCTGTGATATAAAATGGTTCCCAGGCACAGTCACTACTTGTGAGTTAAGGTTGCTTAATGCTGTTTTTGGTTATCATCAACCATTACATTACTATTTGAGGTTTCAGGTTTTGGAGAAGAATTATATTAGGGGTCTGTGAATTGCAGCTTACGAACAATTCAATATTTGGGGGTATACATGAAAATATATGAATATATTAGGTCCACAATATATGAAAATCTTTTGGGTCTCTAAATTTGAAAACTCAATATTTGAGTTTCATCATAACTGGCTGCTACTGTAAGTGTGATCAAAATTGTGACTCAATATTTGGGAGACAGAAAAATACCCTGAAATGGATGCCCTGAATCAAAAAGTAAGGAGTTCCTATTGAGAAGGAAGACATGAAGACTAGCTAATCAATCTGCCGGATGACCCCAGACATAATCTGCAATCTAGCCTTGGATAAAGAAGAAATGCCACCACATGCCTGCATGTACTGATGACGTCACATGCTGCTGCGAAGGACCACGTGACCCCCTAAAGGGCGTGGCTGAAAACGTCATCGCAAACCTACCCTAGGCTGAAAGGCTCCTCATCTTCTTTCTTTCTGTCCGTGTTCAGCGTGAATATGGAAGATTCTGTATTTAATAGCTAGTATTTGCTAAAAGGTTTGCTTTTGAAATCCAGCCATATACCTCCGAGGGTCATGTGGTCCTTCCCAGCAACATGGGATATCGTCAATCTATGCAGGCAAGTGGGGCTAGTTCTTGCTTTCCACGGCTAATTTGCAGGTAATGTCCGTGTTCAGCAGGTATGTTGATAGCTAGTATTTAAATAAAGAGGATAATAGTTTGAGAGCAATGTATTTATAAATTATAACGTGATACCAAGACGGTGAGATACCAAGGGCTTCACATTCGAGCCTCTAGACATAACCCCCGGTTCCATCCATCTGCTTTCCTTGAAGTAGTGAAACTACTCCGCCATAAACAGCTAACATGGTGTTGTTTCATAATGGGGATTTTTTATAGATGAGACAAATGACAGTTTTCTTTTGTTGCTCATGCCATATTGCAATAGTACTTACAGCATCTGTAATTTATGCCCCTATTTAAGCATCATATCCGAGCAACGAGTCTTTGAAAATTAATCAGGAAAACATAACATTTACAGCTAAGTTCAGGATCAAGCAATGACTTCTTCTATCAGTAGCACTAAATTGATCTGAACTCGCACTGCACGTCATATGGACGCCCTGTGGTTACAAAACCAGCCCACTGTCTACAATAGATGAAGCACAAGGCCTATGCCATAATATAATTGTGAGTCACAAGTTCTGACTATGCTTGTAATTTAATAAAATTCATTCTTCATCCATTGGCAGTTCATGATAACAAGCGGCCAGAGAATAGCTGAGGTCAGCGGCTGGTAGCCGCCTCCTTCCTGAGAGGCTTTAGTTGAAGTGTCAAAACATCGAAAGTCTTGAAGGAAAAGGAGTACCACTGGTTTTCTCTGTTCAACTTCCTTGTAGCGTTAAGATAACGTAACCTCTTGCACTAAAATAAAATACTGCCTTACCGACGAAGTTCTCATGGATGAAAGATACCTGACATATACAGAACAAAGAAGGATATGGAGAAGAATGTTTCACATCAGATGGCTTGTGATATATGGACTTATCATGCATTCAGACAAACTCTTCCCAGGTTCGCATTTAGTTTCATCTATAGAATATTTTGAATCAACTTTACCTTTCGTTCTTATTTATGCTTGTAGCAATAATGTTTTCTTACCAGTGAAAGCCTGCCTGTCTTATGGTAGAAGTCGCACCATGGACATGATGTATGTCAAAATGGCGTCTTGAACTTCTTTAAATGTTTGTATAAAGCTCACTCTCAAGATTCATTTACTGATTGTGGCTTTCATTTCACTGTACTATGACTAAAGAATTGTTCGACTGCTATACACTCGACCCTTTGGGAATTATTTTCATTATGGATTAACGATATTCCACAATCTTGCTTTTAGTTTGAGACCGATAAAAGTAATTTGCAGGTTTTATGTAATAACAAATATCTAGCATTTGGAAGCCAATGTAGAATCATTCCATGAAAAAATAAAATGTCGATTGAAGCCGTTTTGATAATCAACTTGCTACTGCTCATATTAATGTTTGCAAAAGCTGGTAGAGAATTTTCTTCTGTTTCGAAAAATCTTGGTCTGTTATTACGCAAAATGCATTTCACCACCTAGCACTCTAACTCTTCCTACTAAAATAATAAAAAACGTTCATAGAAATTGATTTTTTTGAATCCCTAAGGACTCAATTTCTAAACAGAACCTAATTATTTATTTCAAAACAATTAGCAAGAGAAAGAACATCTTTTTGGTTTCATTTTGAACCAATAAAGATCTTTCTCTATAGCTCAAATTCTATCAAAGGGGGAATAATTTCTCAAGAATGATTGAATAGCTTTTTTGCAAGCACGTAGTTGGAGGAACTTCCTGGAAGAGTAAAGCATGCCTTTGCTATGACTATGAGCGGCCAAACACAAGTTTGATTATTTAAATCTCCATTTCAATAGTTCAATTAGGGGGAACGAGCCTTTGTCAGATGGCTCTGCTGGGCAGGAACTGCCCTCCGTGTTACTCTTGCAGATACTTGCCTGTTTTGAAGGTGTCTATTGAACAGTTCAATGGCCAAAATTGATGCTGGGTGTTGAACTTCCAAATGCTACAACGTGCTTTTCTTCAAAGTTCTTAAAAATGATTCGCGATTTATTTGAAAGCTGATAATCCGCTATGCATACTAATGACAGTCTCTGAATTGATAGCTGGCGATAACAGAAAAAGTATTGACCAAAAAGGCAAAAAATTGAATCAAAATTGTAAGCTTACGTGACGTGTAAGGGCCATTGGTCATTTGTACGACCTTAAAAGATAATTTAGACTCCCAATCTGGAATCCCTGTAAAATTATGGTCTAGCAAGGTAAATTTAAGGATACTTCTGCATATTAGTATTTCTTCATAAAAAATTGGAAATTGTGATTTCAGAAGCACATTGGAATTAAATTAGAATTTTTTACAAGTCATAGATTGAAGTTTGGTATTGACGGGCAGGTATGCAGTATTACATGTCATCAAAATGATCTTAATTGGAATGATTTGAGGTCACTAGACATTTGACGTCAAAGTGAAATCCACAACAGAAAAATAAGTTTTGCATCCTATTTCCCGCTGCTTATCATAACCTCCCTCCCCCTATCTTCATAAATACATAGATCATTGCTTTGAACATGTGAATGTAGTAACTCCCTAGAAACTGACAAATCTGCCTTTCTTCTGACTTGCTGTTTTACGTGATATTTGCACTGCCTAAGAACAGACATGTCTACAAGCAGATTCTTTTATTTGCTCATGAATGTTGTCATTTTACTGCCTTCTTCCCATTCCAGTTACTATTTCACTTATTAATTTCAGACATTTTTGCTAGCCCCTCCCCGTTTATTGTGGGTTTAGAGTATAACTGTTTATTCAAACAAATTTTTAAATGCAAACATCTAATTACAAAATGGCAGAAATATCTTTGCCGAATTGGAAAACAACTAGAGCACCAGAAGCCGACCCTTTAGGAACTGTTCAAAACAGCGGGCTAGCCGGCCTACATGAGATCTCAACTGCATAGAGATTAATGCTTAAAGAACTACTTTTCTTCACATGTGAAGCGGGCTAGAACTCTTAACCGAGATTTCAGCTGTACCTGCCGAGATCTTGGCTTGCCAAAACGTAACTGTCCCATGTGAAACTCTGCTGTTGAGATAGCACGGTCAACCAGGGTAAACTTTTAAGTAATGCACATTTGCAATGGACCACGGTTTTGTAAACAATGCCTTCTATGTTTAAAGACATTCCAATCGAATCTGCTAGGTTA
>OLMO02000324.1:12511125-12524324 GCA_900291935.2 Cassiopea xamachana
TTATTGTCAAATTTTCATATTCTCTTGGATTAGTTTTTTAAATGCACTCACCACCAAATTTGCTAGCATGAACACGCTGGGTCTAACTACCTTTTTATGCTATGACTTTTTGCAGCTAACTAGTTACAGAAAAGTCATCACCTACCATTGCTCTCTTTGTAGTCATTCTAAGTGGTGGATATACATTGAACTATTAATTAATTGTTAGAATAGTTTTGTTTTAGTTTTTGCTCCTTTTTGTTTGTAGGACTTGCAGTGAATGGGCAAAATGCAATAATTCCAGTTGAAGTAAATTCATCAACAAGTCAATTCATTGCTACAAAAGGATCATCAGTTTGGTTGCATTGGAATTATACTTATATCGGAGATGGAAGACATGGGTTTGTCACCTTCACTTACAAGGAACAAATTATCGGATTTAATGCTACATTACAACCAACTACTCAGACACTTGCAAAGAGAAATGGACAAAATGGTGCTTTAACATTGGAATCACCAGTGCCTGCACCATTTAATGGAAGAGCTAGTGTGATATCAGCAAACAGTACATTTGTGATTCATGGTCTTGAATACAATGATTCAACATATCAATTTTCATCATCTATCAGTTTTGATGTAAATGCTGGTTTTGGTGCAGTTACCAACATCGGTGTCTTGAAGCCAGTTGTTTCAATCACAGTAACTGGTATGAGTATTTATCACTGTCCTTTGTTCTTCAACAGCCTCTAAGAGTTTCACAATGCATTCTTACGTTAGCATCACAATGATAGCTATATTGAAAGAAAGGCATTATGCCTGTTGATATGCCATCCCATGCCAATGAACCCATTTGCTATATGTAGCCTATCTCAGAGGGGTACTGACCCCACTTATTTACCGATATTGCATATTGAAGTGTTCTAAACCGTATCGTTATTCAATGCAAAAGTTTCAGATCTAGAATGTAGGAGCGTCATGCTACAGTAATGTGGCTTACAGATATGCTGAGTTGTTGACCTCAGATGAAATTAAACTTTGTCATCTTTGATACTATTTGTTTTGAAACACACGGTTTGTAACATTGTCAAACAACGAGACCTCTATGCCTCATTGATCACATAGTGCAGCGGTAATTCATAATCTTATATTATGATTCAAATGATCAACTTTCATCAGTTTTCAATGCATGAAAATTTTAACGTTTGACTCCACATCGATAGGGGCTGTGAACTTTATGGGGATTGTTACATTATGCCTTTAAACTGCAAATACCAAGTCAGTGGCGTAAGATAAACGCTCGGGCTATTAGTTCAGTTCACTTCAAAGAATGCCAAAGATTTATATCTCAGATGGCCCCATTCAGTGGTGCAAAAGTGTTGGGGCCCGTTTGAGTTCTCGTAACCCGAACCTCATGGTGATACAACACTCACTAGAAGTCAGTTGATACCAGTTGTCATCATTTTAATAAACGGCATGAGCATTAAATATTTTCTTTCTAATTTTCTTACTTTTTCAATTTGTGATTTCTGATGTAGACATATGACTGTATTCCTTTTCTATCATTTTCTGCGATAAGTAGCATTGCGGGCCGCTCCCTAGAGATCATGAGGAAATGTTGGATTGAAGCACGGGATTTAAGTTCACCGAGTTTTGCTTTGATGTTATTTTAGATTTTGCTTTCGATTATAATGACATGTCAGTTTCGTGTTTAGGTGCAACTTTGAATTAAAGATTGCTTAATTCAACATTTAAATATGGAAATTTCAAGAAAAAGCCTGTGTGTAATTTGATTTCGTTTAATGCAAAGATTCATTTGTCAGTACTAAAATGTTGATAAACAGTTCATTTCATGATGCTGCTTGTCATAATAACATGAGCTCATAATCCAGGGGAATCTATTCTGCAGCCTATCTTAAAAGAAGCAATGTGCTAGAATTGTCGGAATTGTGTAACCAATTTTCCCCTTCATTCTTCACACCACATTTTTGGCATCATTCAATGAGTTCGACTTTTAATTAAATAGAAAGAGCATCATTTAAACCACATTATATTTATATGAGCACCTTTACAGCTTGCACTTTCCACTCAAGCACTCAATCAGCTTGGCTTTCTAATGTTTAAAACAGGGATTCCAGACTTCATAGCAAGGCCCAAAATTAACTTGGTTGTAAATGAAGATTCAACTCTACAGCTGCAAGTTAAAATGGAAGGAAATCCACCACCATCAGCTGATTTCAGATGACCTCATCTTACTGGTTCAACTCCAACAAATGTTGCAAGTGTACAGTTATATCCATTTGTATACTCATCAACATATAAATTGAATCACATTGATGCAAGTTATTGTGGAAGAATTTTACAAACAACATTAAAGAATAGCATTGGATCATCATCAGAAACAGCATCATCAAATGTTACTGTTTTGTGTAAGTTTATTTTTCTTGTTTTCAATTATTTATTATTCTGTAATGGTCACTTCAGCGGAATGAGTGTACTTTAAAAGTTCAAGGGCTTAATGTAATGAATTCACCAAAGTTGGAGATAGACCTGGAATTTTTCACTTTTGTAGTGGCCAAACCATGAGGTTAAAAGTATTTGGAATATAAGAAAGCAAAAATTTTTCGTTATTGTTTAATGCAAAACGGTGGAGAGGCACTGCTCCCTGGTTGCTCAGTTTTGATTGTCCTTCATCTTCTTTTAGTAAAAGTAAATGCATTTGTTTAAAATGATTATTCATATGAAAGTTAGTCTCGTTATAGGAGTGTCCTGATACATAGACAGCAATATGGCAAGCTATGTAGTCAATCTACTCTCAAGACCGAAATAGACATCTCCACACTACTATGTCTTTCCAAAAAATTCATGCCTAATTCATACCAGGACTTTCTTATTGCAATTGAACAAAGAGCAATAGATAGTGCCATAGGATCGCCTTCTCCTACTTTTCCATAGGATACAATTAAAAGCATTAGATTCAATTGTTTCCCTGCCCTACCATTGTCTGTTTGTTTTGAGAAGTCTTCTCAACTTGCAGTAAAATTGGACATGGATTTTGGTTTGAAAGCAGGAAAATTTGGAGAAGCAAAATGTGTTCAAGTGAAGTGGAATAAAGTGGAAGCGGGAACATGTTATGTGAAATCTGACATTGTACTCAAAAGTGCATCAGGAAGAAATGAGTACAGTTATTCCGGATACAACATTGGAGAGATTGCAAAGTGTAATTTGCTAACTTACAAGTATGTTACTGATGTTCAGCTGACAGTCAGTTTCAAGTCTACTTCAAAAAGTGTCTATGCAAATGTCTCTGACACACCACTCTACACCCCAACTCTAACTCCGCCTGGTATGACACCACTTTACATTCTTTTCTTTCATTTTTAGATTGGTACAAGCCAAGGAATGTTTGCAATGGTTGCTATCTATACACTTAGAATTATCACCTTTTCTTTATTTTTAACTATTGTGCTTGTTCCTCATAAATATGTTGTTTTTTGTTAATCAAACATGATTTGATCGTTAGTTTTGTTATTTTAATATAAATTTGTATGATCAATAGAGCAATGCTACAGTTTACTTGCAACATAAGAAATCTAGCGCTATTTGTAATCTGAAAGTGGTAGAGCCTTGCAAAAAGCTACTTTTAGACTCGACAGTTGACTAGTCCTTCAGTCAGGCAAAATATTGCTACTACATCGTTATCTCCAAATTCACGAAGCTCTAAGTGTTCAACAATGAGCCCTAAACCAAAAACTGCAGGTATTAGCGTTATCTCTTGAATGTGTCACCAGCTCTGACAACACTTTTGTAGTCCCTATCATATTCTCTACCAAATTTGGTATTGATAATTCTTTTCGTTTACGCTATTACACGACCGTCCTACTGAACTGTATAAACGATACTGCTAACATTTGATGATGTAATTGATGTATAATACACCATATACAAAATGCAATGCAAAAACTACTTGCGGATCATGATATCCTATGCCATAATTGAAATAATTTTTCTTTTCTGGCAACCATACTCACTCTTTTTTCCTTCTCTCATTTTCACCTTGTCAATGTTATTCACTTTCCATGCATTATATAATAACCAAACATCAGAACACTGCTTTTTGATTTGTACTCAGATTCTGTCATTATTTGTGATCAATTTATCCAGAGCTTTGTTTTTCCATGCAAATATTCATCAATCTTTGACTTCAATTCTTAATTAATTGTTCTATTTAGGTTCTGAATTGCTCTTTTCAGATTCAGATACAAATATTGGTCTGATAGTTGGATCATCAGTTGGTGGTGTGATATGTCTTATCATATTCATCGTTATAATTGTGTACTGCATCAGAAAATCCAGACGTAAGTGAACCCAACATCTCCAGCACATTACCCGTTCCGAATTCACTGTCACCACGAGTGTTTTACTTTTCTTGAAAAGTACTTACGATCACTACAAACTACCATTAAGTGCAGATTTTTTATAGCGAATAACTACATCAAATTATTTAATAGTCTTATGTAGAACCCAACCTGCAACAGAGTAGTAATTAGTGCAATAGATTAGTAACAAAAACATGGTAAAGCAGACTCTAAAAGCGAATATGGCTTGTTTTAAAGTTGTTCTTAAATCCTGAAGTTAAATGGTTCTGGTTACAAAACTTCATGCATTATAAGTTGCTGCATTACGATCAAAATTGATTGACTGATTCATTGATTGTTGAGTGATTAATTGATTGCTTGAGGCATGAGAGGTGTAGATCTGTTGCACAATCATGTAGTTCATTTTAGGGTCTCTAAATATGTCTCTTCTTGGAAAGTGTTTACGATCACTACAAACTACAATTAAGTGCAGATTTTTGATTAGGAGTGCTAGTAGAAAACCTCCTTATCAACTATTTTTCTTTATTTTACGATAGATGCACATAAATAGCACATAACCACATGATGGTATTTAATATTCTTATGAAAAACCCCACCAGCAGTAGAGTAGTAATTAGTGCAATAGATTAGTAAAAATATATGGAAAAGCGCACTCTAAAGGCATATTGAAAGGTGACTGAAAATTTCTAACTAAACTAGAAATAAAATTGGTGGATATTGCTGGCCTTCCCAGGGATCGTGCTTTGGGTAAAAACGCTAACTGTGCATGAATTTCCTTAATTTTTGTTGTACGAGGTAATCGTGGAACTCATTTTTATATGTAATGGGAATTTGTTCCACGTCTGTGCACTACGATAGAAAAAAATTCCTTTTGGGGAATTCTAGATTTTGTCTTGGGATTTGCAAGTGCAATCAATTTCATGTTGAATAGTTAGATATTTGGGATCTAGTAAGTTTTCCTTTTAGGCTATCGGGGCAAAGACCAATTAGGAGTTTTTCATCATAACTGCCATGTCAACATTAGTCAAGTTTGAGACCGAAAGCCAATTGCAACACCACCCATTCTATACTCTTTACTCTTCTATAAGCGTGGGTGCTCTTTTCTGTAAACGCTGAAGATGACCCAGCCTTGTGCTAGGAACATTGCCTCATTGCTCAGCACTATACATCAAAGGGTCCTGGAGCTTTGTCAAAGATGTTCAAAAAGCATAAAAAGAGAAGAAAACCAAAACGATTTACCAACTTTCATCATAGAGATCAATTCATCACCCACTGATGTTCTTTTGCTTCTGTCGAAATAGTCCATCCATGCTCATTGCATCTGGCTTCAGATTTCATACACATTCGATCAATCAAGAAATGTATCAAGAAAATCGTATGGCATTTTTGATCGGAAACATTTTGGCGGGCTCAGTCACGACTTGTATCGCCTTCGAGTTGAATGAACAAGAATAGACAATTATCCTTAGAAACAGCTTACTATTACGAGATTCTCTTGTAAATTTCTATGCATTGACTAGTGCCAGTCCTTTTCGAATCTTTCTCATGATACATTGACTTTATTTCAGGAAGTAGCAGTAACATTGATTCTGGGTATGTATAAAAAGTGTTCTGCAAATTTCTCATCTCTGAAACTTAATACTTGCTCTTTTCCTTTGTTTTATTCAATTAAAGCATTTATAAAACTTTTCTAAGAAAGACAAGTGAATGCTATTTTCCTTCATTGATTTAAGAATCGCCATGTGACTAATGTTTACTACTTTCTACCATTCCTGTAGGTATTCATTTGTTTCTCTACCTTTTCATTAATGGCCTTATCTTTCAACTCTCAATCGTAGTAGCCTAATGTCATTTAGTGTTTTCAGACTTTAATGTTTTTTATGCTGTCTCAGCAGCCATGACTACCCGCCTCAGGTGGACAACTATGCAATGGTGAGATTAATAAATTCTTTTTCGTACTATTTCAGGCTTCTGCTTCCGCATCTGCATTTTTGTAAGTAGATTGTAGTGGAGGAATGCCAGCATTTCAATAACCAATCATAAGTAGCCACATATCTTTTGTTGTTATTAAGTGCTGCGGGGAATGTCCGTAGGGCCTATAAAAAGTACACGAAAACAGAGCATCTGGGAAAATGGGAAAGTTTAAGTAATGAGGGTGATAAGAGAAAGCTTGTTGATGTTAGATTTAAAAGATGACAAATTACACTGCAGATGGCACTCTCCAGTTGACAGTGGATGTTGATGTGTTTTGCAAACTCTTTCCTTCACTTTTGACGTGTTTTCTTATTAGCTACTCCAACTCACCAATAAGAATATACCTTTGGTAACAACATGATGAGCTGAGGTTGCCACAAGAACCTCACTGCAGCCAAGATGCTTAGAGAAGTGAGTTTAGAGTTGGCCAGATCTCTCCCAATGAAAGGGTGCCTGCCATGCTAGGGAACCCTATTCTCTCAGAAAAGTTCATTAAAAATTCAACAAAACCATTCACTCATAAATATCTCAGGAGATCTTGGTCTTTTGTGCAATTTAAAGGAAATGCTGGGGAGAATTGACTGTTTTTCTAACACACAAGATTGGCGCAACATATTAAAGTCATCATTCTCCACTCTAATCTAATCTCTATCTTAAAATAAATGTTTCAGAATCTGTATGTGTAGGACTTGCTGATGTAATTTTCCTTTGCGCATTGGTTGTTAGGCAGACTCACTGACTGTTTTCAACCCCAAACTCTATGGACTCGCATTTCCCTGTTTGAGATTCATTGAGCATTGGTAGATTTAATTCAAGATTAAAATATTTTTATATTTATATTGCTTTTGAAACTCATCTTAGCCTAGAAATTTTATCCGTTAAGGCGAATAAGTTTATCACAAACATTGACGTACGATTATGATTATACAACTAGACAACTATGATACATCATAGACATAATAGTCAAATGGTATTCATATTTTTTATATTTTCACCAGTACGTTTAAGTTTCATTTCTATATTTCTTTAATCGTTGTTTTTGTAGGCTGGGGAGGTACACAGAAATCAGCGAGTAGATCCAACTGGTAGAGTCCAGAATAAATCAACTTTGATATTTGAGAAAGTTGGTGAAAGTGCTAGAGATAGGCCTACGCACACAAGAGGAAAAGCCGAGTCAGATTACGCTGACGTCAAAGTTGACAGAGCGGGTTATCCAGCAGCTGGAGCTGTACCCACACCTTATAAGAATGTTTGCAACGAAACACATTAGCTTAATCCCTCAACTGCAGGTGCTTCGTGTTGCGTCAGTAACTGATTTGAGGACATCCATCATTGTTTGGTTATGATGGTTGGTGTTTGATTCTTTGTTTTGATGTTAAACTTGTTCTGTAATCTTCATGGTTGGTGAAAGTGTATTGCAGTAAATCGTGTTACGTTGTTTTCCAATTGCATTTGACATTGAACAGAAAACATGAGCGCGTACTAAATCATCAAAATGATTTACATATTTTCCAACTATTAGCTGAATTATGCTGTTTAAAATTCCATTAACCATCATATATTTTTACATAAAACTATGTTATGTTATGCTAATTAATCCCTTGGAGTTATTTGTCGATTTCCTGTCATAAATATATGCAGTTGTCAATTTCGCTAATTATCAATTAGGTTTGCATAAAGCTATGTTACAATTTTTCCCTAAAAGGCCCCTTCCTTTTTTATTGCAAAAGTTAATAGTGAGAATTTATGTACATCTTCCGACTTTGAACCCATTAGATTATAAACCTTCGCATGGGAACTTCATCAGACTTCCCAGATTTCTTCAGACAATCCACTTGGCGTCTATACATGTTTCAAATCAATTCTGCACCACATTAAAACTTTTATGTTTATGTATTAAGCAAAGATCATGTCTTTCTATAGCGTAAAATCTGTTTTCGGATACTGTTTGTGGCACAAACTGTCTTAGGATAAGTATATTTGATTAATATATTGTTGAAAAGTTATGATCATTCTGTCATATATGGTTATCATAATACTTGAGTTCAAAGTGTATTGAGTATTGTGTTCATTGCTTTGCAACACTGAATGAGTATCTTCTTTCTTTTTACAACAACCCATGAGATATAAAAATATATAGTCCTGACATACAAAGTAGAACTTGAGATATGATGGGGAAATAAAGGGGGGAAGAAGAAATTTTTTTTCTATAGCTTTACTTTGAAAATTATTTCTATCAAATAAGCCCTGTGCGCCTAATCAAGTAAATACAGACCGCCTGGCGTCAGTGTTTTCTGTGACACAACAGAAGGTGTCACAGCATACCACAGCTTTGAGGTCTATAACGAGAAATGCAGTTAAGTGTAACTACTCACCTATTTGAAGTCATGTAGATCATATCACGAACATTTCCTTAAAATTTTAAAACATTCTTCATATTTTAGTGTTCTATATTCTCCCCTAATGTATGCTTAGCTTAGGCTTAATCTTTGAGCTATTCGTAAAAATAATATTATGAATTTAGAAACTTTGGGCATGGATATTTCTATAGATAGCGAGGGGTGGAATATTTTCAGCCAATCAAATAATCGGTTTACGCCATCATTTACCAATCAAAGCGTGCAACAGACAATAGAGAACGAAGAGAACATAACTCTTCATCTATTTTGAAAGCAAATGGATAGTCAAATTAGGATTCAGAAGGAGGACAGGAGGTGTGCACCAGGGACGGATCAAGACCGTCACCCTGGTTGCACATGTGACAGTCAACACTCAGCTGCAACATAATGATTTTTATCTTTTGGCAAATTTTTCTAATTTTTAATGCATTGAATCAACTCTACGATGGATAGACTTGATTTGTAAGTAGATTTGATAGATAGATTTTATTAGGTAGCTTAGCACTTGAACGGCAGCAGAATTTATTATCTTATAATGGATTTACTGGAAAAAGTAAAATTGAAAAAGAGAACTAGAATGCGTTGTTGATAATCAATAATGCTGAATTAGCAAAACTTTGCAAATGTGCCGTAATTTCGAGGAAAATCTTCTTAGCTGAAGACTTATCGGCTAGCAGCGAAACTTCAAAGAATGATGCCTGCCTTCGCGCTATGAGTGATAAAAGATTCTTAGCTGCAACGTATATTTCAACATATGATTTTCAGCATTGAATTATTTTCTCTTGCTCCTTACAAGTGTCTGAAACGAATCTGAAATAAGTTTCAGGGTCATAATTCATATTAATGGGGAATGATCCTGAGAATGGTAATTCCCCATGCTCAAAGCATAATGTTGTGTTGTCATTTCAGTTACATGGAAATTGTGGTCCTTCGCAGCAACATGGGATATCGTGAATCTATGCAGGCAAGTGGTGGCATTTCTTGTATTTCCAAGGCTAATTTGAAGATTATGTCCGTGTTCAGCGGGTATATTGATAGCTAGTACTTAAATAAAAAGGATAATTGCTTCGGAGCTGCATATATAAATTGCAATATGGTACCAGGATAGTGCGATTGTAATGAGTTCATTGATATTGTTATGTATTGTAAAACAAAGATGGCCAAGTAAAGGAATTATGATAACCTACAATATAACCAAGTGGCTCCACCTCCGCGCATTTACAACTCACTCCCGGTCCCATCCTTTACTGTTCTTGAAATAGTTAAACTATTCCGCCGTACGCAGCTAACATAGTGTTCTTTCGTAATGGAGACTGTTATAAATGAGACAAAGGGCAGTTTTCTATTGTAGTTCTTTCAATGTTGCAGAAGTATCTATTGCCTATGTAATTGAATCTCTTATAAAAACATCATATAACAACATCGAGCCTTGGATGATTACGTCAGCACAACATATCATTACAGCTATTTTTAGAATCAAGTAATCTTTCATTCTGTCACGAACACAAAAATGATCTGATTTTGCACTGCTCGTTATATGGGCGCACTATATTTACGAAATAAACTCATTCTCTACAATAGATATAGCACAAGGCCACTGCCATCATAAAGTTGTGAGTCATAAGTTGAGACTATGCTTTAATTTATCAAAAGTCTAATAAGAGGGAGCTCATTCGATCTTCATCGAATTGGGATTCATAATAACTACCGGCCAGAGTATGGCTGAGGTCAGCGGCTGGTAGCCGCTATTCTCTGAGAGACCTTACTTCAAGCTTCAAAACGTCGAAAGTCTTGACCAAGAAGAGGACTATTGTATTCTGTTTGACTTCTTTCTAGCTTATAGATAGCGTAGCCTCTCGCCTCACGAAAGACTACTGCCTTACCGACGACGTGCTCATGGATGTAAGCCAACTTACATTTACAGAACAAAGAAGGGTATGGAAAAGAAAGTTTCCTATCAAATGGCTTGTGCTATATGGATTTATCATGCATTCAGACAAGCTCCTCCCAGGTTCATATTTATTTTCATCTATACAGTATTTTGACTCAACTTTACCTTTCTTTCTTATTCATGCATGTAGAAATTATGTTCTCGTACCAGCAAAAGCGTGCCTGTCTAGTATTAGAAGTCGCACCACCGACGTGATGTATGTCAAAATTGCGTCTTGCTAGCCTAAGTGCATTCTATGCAAAGCTCACTCTCAAGATTCATTTAGTGATTGTTGCCTTCATGTTATGTTACAATGAATAAAGGGTTATTTAATTACAATACCCGCGAGCTTGTGTGAAAGAAAGCATGCCCGAATTGACATATTTTGTAATGGTCTTGTAGCTAACGCCGAATCTATAACAAACAGAAGCCGAACGGCTTGACCTCCGTAGAAACGGAATGAATAATAATTTAGATTTCAGGAAAGCGCAAAAAGTGAAAGGGAAAAAGACAATGTCAAACTTATAGGAAGCTGGGGAGAAGGTAATGACTTCAAGATCCGCTGATTTAAAAACCCCGCTGCTTATTACCACGCCTCTCGTCTATTCATTTTAACAATGTTTGACTTACTTTATATCTACTGCACATTGATCATTCCTATGAATATGTGCATGTAGTGACTCCAAAGTAACTCACGTAGCCTCATATCTTCTGTGTTTCTGTTTATACCTCATGTTTGCACTGCCTATGAACAGACTTTTCTAGAAAAAGTGTCTTACATTTTCCCATCCATGCCCTCTTTTTACTGCCTCTCCCCCCCCCTAATTCACTTATTTTCAATCCACGAGTAATATTTTCAGAAATTCTCTAGACCACCATTTTATTGTGGGTGTAGAGTATAGCTGTTGATAAGAGAAAATTGTAAAACAACGATTTCGAAAAAGCAAAAGTTTTATTCCCAAATTAGAAAAAAACTTCTTCAGCACAAGAAGCCCATCCAAAGTTGTTGCAAATAAGAAAAATCTATGTATTTAGGGCCTGTTCACAAGACGCTCGCTAGCCGGCCTAGTTGAGATGTTGGTTGCATAAAGATTATTGCTCAAAAAGGGCTAACCTACTTGGCAGAGATATAAATTGAAACTGTTGAGATCTCGGCTGGCCAAGACGTCAATTTTCCATGTGAAACTCTACAGATGAAATAGCCCAGTCAACTGGGATGACATTGTAAGCAATGCGAATGTGTAATAGACCATTGATTTGTAAGCAATAGCTTCCATGTTTACACAGACATTCCAATCGAATCTGTTAGGTTAAAGAATTCCAATGTGAATGTGGGAGATATTCTTTTCCCTGCGAAGCTCCTTGAATGGATTAAATGGGTTAAAGAATTCCCATGTGAAGGTAGGATATATTTTTTTCTTTGTAAAACACCTTGACTGGATAACCTCGTCCTGTGTAAAGGGCTAGCCCACTTGTTGTGAACAGTTTCTTCGTGTCCGCGCGAGGCATCGCTTTTGTTAGTGATGATTGACGAATTTTGACATCACCTCTATTTGTACAAGCCAGCACCAAAGATCTTCAGTCCTTTCATTTCATTTCATTTCACTTCATTTCAACAACTAAAAGGGGGTAGCCCTTTAGTTCAAAAAGAATTGATTTACAAAGGGCCCTCCCATAAAATAATTACAAATAAATTAAATTACTCTTACCAATACAATTAAAATTTACAATTTAAAAAAAATAGGAGTAATATTTAGTATTTAACAAAAAACATTTTATAACCCTAAATTAATTTTTGAAAAGAGTTTAGGGAAGATGCTTGCTTTGACTCAGCTGTGAGGCCATTCCGCAACTCATCTCCCCTGAAAGAGAAACACTTTTTCCCATTTGATGTCCTTTTCTTTGGTAGCCACAGGTCTGCCTCTCTGCTACGCAAGTTGTAGAATGAACATTGGGAATTTTTAACAAAAAGTTCAGACAAGTATCGAGGAGCCAACTCATTGAGGGATCTGTAGACCATAGTCTGAGTCTCACTTTCAATAAGCTCTTCAATGGTCTTCCACCCCAACCCCTCAATGATTGGCCCACTGGGGGCGTCAAAACGGCCACCGGTTACAATTCTGGCAGCTCGATTTTGAAGCTTTTGCAACTGGTTTACTTCCTTTTTGCCAGCACAACCACAAACCGAACAGCAGTATCGAAAATGAGGTTCTACAATGCCTCTGTAGAGGGCTATAATAGTTTCCATTGGCAAGAAGGAATGAGCATATTTAAGAAATCCTATTGCCCTAGAAACCTTGCTGGAAATTGATTGGATTTGTTCTCTCCAGTAAAGAGAACAATCCATTACAACACCAAAGTATTTAGCTTTTGTAGCGTCTTGCAGTTCATTTCCACGGGTTTTCAGATGATAAATTTCATTTCTACTTTTAAGTGTATTTTCTCTCTGCTTATTAGAAAGTAGCATGGAAGGCGTTTTTGCAACATTCAAGGAAAGTTTGTTACCTTGCAACCAAGTGTCTAATTCTTTAAGATCCATAT
>OLMO02000324.1:12584663-12602189 GCA_900291935.2 Cassiopea xamachana
GCGTCAGTTGGATCTACTGGCTGCCTTCGATTTACCTCATCAGCCTACAAAAACAACGATTGAAGAAATATGGAAAAGAAGCTTAAACGTCATGGTGAAAATATATGAAATAAGAATATCATTCAACCAATGCTTCTATTATGCATCATAAGTTTATCCTTTAGCGCTCTTCAATGTCTAGGATAACAATAGTTGCTTTAATGGGTAGAATTTCTAGGGTAAGATGAGGCTCAAAAGCATTATAAAATATGGCCATTTCATAGTTATCCACCTGAAGCGGGTAGTCATTGCTGTTGAGAAATCCTAGTAAACATTAAAGTCTGAAACTACTAAATAAAATTAATAATGAAAAAGCTTTACAAATCCTAACTACACGGTCTCAATTTACTGCAAGTCACAAACATTATAGGGTAAACGACTCCATAATACCACAACTGCCAACGGAAGACCTCTTTCTACACACGTGTTATGACTTGTTTATGGAACAGTCAACTGCATTTGACTTAGAGGATATCTCGTTGAAGTTTTACAGAGAGAGTTCTCCATATGCATAAGATAGTTCTGTGATATTCAGTGCATTCTTAATTTCAAATCTTTTTGCATTATTGGTGAAAAAATACAGGCCCTTTAGTATAGGAGTGATGTAATCAATCATGTTTGTTTACCCCAGTTGTTATCCTTAGTGTTGCATTCTAAACATATTTTATGTTCCGCATTCGGAACCTGGTAGAGTACATAGCAACGTTTGTCAATGGTGGACCTCATTCATAACATAAAAAGATTCTGATCAATGAAACATTAAATGAGTCCACGGGGGCTAGGGACAACCAAATCACTAAACGAGGTGGAATTAATTATTGAAGGAGACATGAAATACTCAATTCTGAGCTCTCTAAGCCTCTTAGTAGCATCGAGGTTGCTGCGCCCAGCTCAGCACATGACATTTGGAAAAGAGATATTTCCTATTAGATATTTAGAAATAAAAAACACTATCATCTCACCACTGCATACTGGCTCTCCTGAAGTGGGTAGTGAGTCTTATGGCTACTGAGAAATAAAAGCATATATTAAAATCTGGAGTTGCTCAATATGCTTAGGCTAATCAGACAAGGATTTCAAAGCAAAGAAGATATGAGAAGCGGGAATGCAAGAAAATTAATATCATACACGCCTTTTACTTAATAAGAAAAAGTTTATATGAAAGTGAAGCTCAAATGTCCAAATTCTTAGGGTCGTTTTAGGCTAGGTGGACATTTCCGCACGGAATGAAGATTTAGTGACGATGTCGTGACGATATTGCTACGCATAGTGTAAGTTGGTAGGAAACTAAAGTTGCATTGTATGAAGTTCAATCCCTCGATTTTGGAACTTTAGGAACAACAGCTACTTAAGTAGCAGTTCATAAATTGATGTCTTACTTCTGTATCATGTAGATGTAGGCTGCACTAAGAAGCCCTTGATGCAAAATTTCATACTACCGTCACATAAAGGTCAAAGTTGATAGTCACCATCTTTGTTGAAATTTAAACCCTACTGTTACCAAGCGTTCGAGTTTACATTTCTCTGCTTCTAGTCTGCATTTTTTACTATCCTAAATACTTGGCTAGCTTTTCAGTTGCACTAGGAATGATTCCTCGTAGAACTCGATTGACAGGATGATGTCGAATGCTGTTATTTGTATGTAGCAGTGGAATCTCTAAACCACATATGTCAAAGCCAAGGCCCGCGGGCCGGAACCGGCCCGCGAATGAATTATCTGTGGCACCCGGGATGATATTTGATTAGTATTAGAACCGGCCCGTGGGCTGTAGCAGCCCCCTGGTGTTTTGTCTGTGTGCCTGCTGAAAAATGTTTTCCCTTTAACTTACTGACAGAGCCATAAAAAATATTCGATTATTCATTTAATCATTAAATACTACACAGTGTTAGGTCTTGGTTCAATAGGCTACGTGCAATCATTTCAATATGTTTTAATGAACATTGAACCAATCCGGCCCTCGGATTATAGCCAATTTGTTTTGTTGGCCCTCTGTGTATTTGACTTTGACATACCTGCTCTAAACGATCCTTCTCCCTCAACAATTCTCGTCAAATCTGGACTTAATTGAGAGATAGCAGTGACCATAGTTGCTCGCTTCCTTCAACAGCAGCTACCTGTAGTACATTTAATGGCGTTTCTCTCTCTAGACATGCGGGTTGAGCGGCCATGTTGAACACGAAAGGATTGCCTATGTTGAAGGAGTTGATTGGATGGAAAGGATTCTACTTTGCAGCCACGGAAATATTCCGCTAACACACCACTTCACAACTTATCTACGCATGCTCTATGATAGAATATTCCACTTCCTCCGAAGTATTCCGCCTAGTGCAAAGCGACCCGTAAGAACATGTTAAGAAAATCATAAGGCTCAATTTCAAAAACTTAGTGTTTTTGTTGGCCACAAAATGATATTATGTATTACTATATTCAAATAATTCAGACGGAAATCAAATCTGAGTGTAATTGAAAGAAAGAAAGAAAGAAAGAAAGAAAGAAAGAGAGAAAGAAAGAAAGAAAGAAAGAAAGAAAGAAAGTGTAATTGAAAGTGTAATTGAAAGTGTAATTGAACGTGCAGCAGTCTAGCCAGTTGGTGAAAATCTCAGGCTCAATTTTGGAGAAAGGTAACAAAATTGAGGCTCAGAAAAGTTATGCTGGAAATAATTCTTCAGATGTCCTACAACTCAATAAAAAGCAAGCAGAAAAAACACTTCCTAGCAGAGTGCAGAGCATTTAGAGACACAGTTTACATACCTAGACTCATTATCACTTCTACTTCCTGGAATCAAATAAGTGTAATATGAGATGATTAAGAATGTAACTGGCATTCATCAAATTGCAAATAATCAAAAAGGAAATTAAAGATAGCCTCTTCAAAATTATACCGTCAAGCTTTCCATGGTCCCATCATGCTATCTAAAAATTAAAGCTATCTAGCAATGCTCTACTGTAGCTATCGAATACCGCTGCAGGCAGAGCATAACAGTGTTTATAAGCTGAAGTTTACACTCTATGATCTTGAACAAATTAGACAGCTCATTGAGTAATTGATCTTCTATATCCATCACGGCTGTCTTAATGAAACAAATGTGAGTCCATCCAACCAGAGAGAAACGTCTTCTAGCTATAATGAGTCTTACTAAAGCAACGAAATATGATTGATTTAAGGCTGGAAAGATCAGCCCAGAACGGCAATATACTTATCTGTACAAATAACATCACTCTTTCTTAATCAATCGGTCAATCATTCAATGAATCAATCAATCAATCACTCGAGTCATTCAATCAATCGCAAGAAATTTTTTGAGCTAGCAAGCGAGTGAGTGAGGGCAATCTACTGATCCGAATACACTACAGGCCAGTAGCATAGTCTTGCAGCAAACTTATCTAACATAGGCTATTTTTTAAGAAAGGTTAATATATCATTGAAAGATAAAAATATTTATCTATTAACTGGTAAATACCCTTCAATCATTTATGAAAGGTATTGCTTATTTACATACTATTTCTTCAATTATTTATAACTACCAAGAATGCATCGTGGGAATCAAAAATTACTATATTCTTTGTTTTAACATTCCAATTATAAACGGATATTCTGCTAAAGTTAAAATTTTATTACATGAAGTAATGAGTTCTTCATTCATACTCAGTAAGGTATCCTTCCTCTTTCTTGTTGATTTCCCACACACATCACGTATAGTGGCTGAGGACACAAATGCACTTATATTTAGATCTACTTAGATTTAGATCAATCAAAGTTTCTCTAAGACAAAAATTTACTCTTAGTCCCATTGAAGTATTTGGCCATAATCAAGAACAAATTACATTGTTTCAATTCTTGAACCTTTCTGTCTACTCTTGTTTACTCAACTCGAAAGCGATACAAGTCGTGATAATGCTTCCGATCAAAATTGTATGCGATTTTCTCTATGCAACTCATGAGTGAGCAAGTGTATGACATCTGAAACCATACACAATGAACATGGATGGGCTAATTTGACAAAAACAAAAGCAAATCGGTAGATAATGATTCGATTTCTATCACGAAATTGTTTCTGATCTGGAAATCCTGTCTTTCTTCTCTTTTATGTCCTATGAACATCTTTGACACAGCTTGAGAGTTATCTGTGGTACAGTGATGACATATGAGACAATTTTTCTTGCAAAAGGCTTGATCATCTTCAGCATTTATAGAACACAGCACGCACGCTTATGAAAGGGTCACGATTAAAGGACGGGTGGTGTTGCACTTGGCTTTTTGTCTCAAATTTGGTAACATTTGACAGGGCAGATATGATCTAGAAAATAATAAACAGTTTCTGCCCGATAGCCTAAAAGGAAAACTTGTTACTAGATCCAAAACATCTAGCTATTCAACATGCAATTGCTTGCAAAACAAAACAAAATCAATCCAAACATTCCAAAACAAAATCAAGAATTCTCCAAAAGGAAACTTCTCTATTGTGGTGCACAGACGTGGAACGAAATCCCATTACATATAAGAATGAGTCCCACGATTACCTCGTTAAAAAAGAAATTAAGAGAATTCCTGCACAGATAGCATCCTTTCCCAAAAGCATGATCCCTGGAAAGACCAGCAATATCTGCCAATATTATTTCTAGTTTAGTTAAAAATTTTCATTTGCTTGTCTTTGTATTTATAACTAACGGCTGAAATGGACTTTGTGTTGAAATAAGATAAATGAAACAATGAATGAGCTTTAAAGAGGAGTAGATGAACTTTGCTAAGTTCTGTTTGCTAACACTTTTCGGATTATATGAAAGCTGAAGCGTATACTGGCAAAATGAAGAATATTTGCAATTTGCAGTTTTACTACTGCTCGTATAACAAAACATACAGGTTTGAAATCTTGCCAGCAGTTTATTGGTAATATATATAATGCTACAGTGAAAGAAAATTTTGTCATTTACTATGGAAAAAAAAGTTCTGTTTTTAATCTCACTACAAATTAAACACATTAGTAGGTGCTAAAGCGTTACACACGGAATGTGATCTATTTTATGCATTTTTGAACACAATTTGTGGCAGCAATTTATTTTATTCATAGTTTACTGATATATGTTTCACCTTTCACTATTAACAAGCTAAATTGTGAACTTTTGGGGGTTTTAGGGCGTTATTGCTTAGATATCAAGGGGCATTTTTGGGGACCTTGAAATGTACTACATGACTGTGCAACAGCTCTACACCTTACATTGCTCAAACAATCGCTTAATCAATTAATCACTCAACAATCAATCAGTCAACCAATTTTGATCTTCATGCACCAAATTATAATGCATTAAGTTTTGTTAGCAGAACCATTTGACTTCAGGTTTTAAGAACAGCTTCAAAACAAGCCAAATATGCTTTAAGAGTGTGCTTTTCTCCTTGTTTGTTACTAATCTATTGCACTAATTACTACTCTGTTGCAGGTTGGGTTCTTCATAAGAATATTAAATACCATGATGTGGTTATGTGCTATTTATATGCATCAATCGTAAAGTAAAGAAAACTTGTTGATAATGAGGGTGTTTTAATTGCACTCCTAATGAAATACTGGTACTTAATGGTAGTTTATAGTGATTGTCAACAATTTCCAAGCAAAGTAAAAAATCGTGGTGACAGTGAATGCCGAACGGGTAAAGTACTTGAGATGTTGATTTCACTTACGCTTGGATTTCTTGATGCAGAAAACAATTAAAACGATGAGTAGGAGAAGAAATATAACACCACCAACTGATGCTCCCACTATCAGACCAATATTTGAATCTGAGTCTGAAAAGAACAATTCAGAAAATAGACAGAAGGATTCATTAGGAAATGCAGTCAAACAGTAATAGACTTTTACATGAAAAACAAAGCTCTGGATAAACTGAGCAAAAATAATGAAAGAATCTGAGTACAGATCAAGAAATAGTGTTCTGATGTATGGTTATTTTACTATGCATGGAAAATGAATGACAATAACAAGGTGAAAATGAGAGATGGAAAAAAGACTGAGTATGGTGGCCAGAAAAGACAACTTAGTTCAATTATAGCATTAGATACCAACATACACAAGTATTATTTGCATTGCGTTTAATATTTGGTGTATTTATACATCAATTACATCATCAAACGTAAGCGGTATTGTGCATACAGTTCTGTAGGACAATCGTGTAATAGCGTGAACGAAAAGCATTAGCAAAACCCCATTTGGTAAAGAAAATAATAGAGACGACAAGGATGTTTTTTGAGCTGGTTAGACATTCAAGAGATAAAGCTAATACCTGGAGTTTTTGGTAAAGGGCTGGCTGTTGAACTCCCAGAGCTTCCTGAATTTGGAGATGACGATGTAGTAGCAGTATTTTGGCTGACTGACGTGCTAGTCGACTCTAAAAGTAGTTTTTGTCAAGGCTCTCGCATTTTCTTATAGTTTATGTGGTAAATAAATTGTAAACTTTGCTCTATTGATCATATAAATTAAAATATAAAAACTAACGATCAAATCATGTTTGATTAATAGAAAACAACATAATTATGAGGAGCAAGCACAATAGTTAGAAATAAAGAAAATTTGATAATTCTCAATGAATAGATGGCAACCATTACAAACAACATTTACATGCAAACCGAAGGACATGCATTTAGATCACAGTCATACATTGCAAATGCAGTGTAGTTGAAAGATCATTCTAGATATGACATTTTAGATATTCATTGGTTTAAACCAATCTGCAAATGAAAGAAACGAGTGCAAAGTGATGTCATACCAGGCGGGGTTGGAGTTGTGGTGGTGAGTGGTGTGTCAGAGACTTTGGCAGTTACATTTCTCGAAGTAGACTTGAAAGTGACTGTCAGCTGAACATCAGTGACACTACTGAAAGTTAGAAAACTACACGTCATCTCCCCAATGTTGTATCCGGAATTATTGTACTCGTTACTTCCTGATGCACTTTTGAGTACAACTTTATATTTGACATAACATGCGCCAGATTCCACTTTATTCCACTTCACTTCAATACATTTTGCTCCTCCACGTTTTCCTACTTTCAAACCCAAATCCATGTCCAATTTTACTGCAAATTCAGAAGACTTCTCAAAGCACAAACACAATGATAGTGCAGGGACACAACTGAACCGAATGCTTTGAATTGTACAGTCTATATCTATATTAAAGGATAGCTGCACTGAGCAATAAGTCAATGTTAGGGTAGGAATAAGAATGAATCTATGATCGTGAATTCTTAATTTCTATTTTTATTTACCATGTGTCATCTACTAATGATACTTCAAAGAAATTAAAGGTCAATTGAAATTGTGCTTGAAAACAATCCCTGGCATTTCGTATTCAAATAGATATCAGATGAGATTCTCTCTAATTCAGAATAGAAGCAGGGGGAAGGAGTGTTGCCAAAACGCTGTAAAGCAACTAGAAGTAGGGACAAAAGTATCGGGGGTTGTAATTGATGTATAGGGATGAAAAAGCACCACATATCATTGAAAGCAAAATATAAATATGTTCTCGGTGCTTCCGACGACAATCATTCTCTGAAAAGACTTCATCTGGCGGCAAAACTTATGGATCTGAATACAAAAATTTCATTTTGGTGACAGTTGCAATAAGAAAGTTCTGGTATGAATTTGGTATGAAATTTTTGGAAAAACCATAGTAGGGTGGGCACGTCTATTCCAGGCTTGAGAGTAGATTGATTATGTAGTTTGTCACATTGCTGTTTATATATAAGGAAACTCCTATAAGGAGACTGACTTTCATATCAATAACCATTTTAAACTAATGCTTTTACTTATACTAATAGGAGATGCTGGGCAATCAAAGCGGAGCAACCAGGGAGCACTGCCTCCCCACCGCTTTGCATAAAACATTAAAGAACAATTTTTGCTTGCTCATATTCCAAATGCTTTGAAGCTCATGGTTTAGACAATACAAGCACGAGTCTATCTTCCACTCTGGCGAATTCATTAAATCTACCCCTTAAACTTTTAAAGTACACTGATTCTGCTGAAGTGTCTAGTAAAGAATATTAAATATTTGAAAATAAGGAAAATAAACTTACACAAAACAGTAACATTTGTGGATGCTGTGTCTGATGATGATCCAATGCTATTCTTTAATGTTGTTTGTAAAATTCTTCCACAATAACTTGCATCAATATTATTCAATGTATATGTAGATGAGTAAGCAAATGGATACAACTTTACACTTGGAACATTTGTTGGAGATGAACCAGTAAGATGAGGCCATGTGAAATGAGCTGATGGTTGTGGATGTCCATCCATTGTAACTTGTAGCTGTAGATTTGAACCTTCATGTACATTCAAGGTAATTTGGGGCCTTTCTATGAATTCTGGAATCCCTGTTGTTAAATTAAGAAAGCCAAGCTGATTCAGTGTTTGAGTGAAAAGTGCAAGCTGTTAAGTTGCTCATATAAATATAATGTAATTTAAAAGATGCTCTATCTATTTAATTGCAAATCGCTCTCATTGAATGATGCCGACAATGTGTTATGAAGAATGAATGGGAAAATTGGTGACATGTCCGATATTTCCAGCACATTGTTTGCTTTAAGACAGGCTGTAGAAAAGATTCCCCTGGATTATGAGCTCATGTTATTATGACACGTAGCACTTATTGAGATAAATTGTTTATCAACCTTTTAGTACTGACAAATAAATCTGTGCATTAAACGAATTCAAATTGCACCCAGGTTTTTCCTTGAATTTTCCTTATTCAAGTGGTGAATTAAGCACTCTTTAATTCAAAGTTGCGCCTGACAAAGAAACTGACATGTCATTATTATCGAAAGCTTGTAAAATAACATCAAAGCAAAACTCGGTGGACTTAAATCCCGTGTCTCGATCCAAATTTCCTCATGATCCTTACGGAGCATTACCGCAATGCTACTTATCGCAGACAATAAGAGAGAACTAATCAAGTCATATGGTCTCCTTCAGACATCACAAATGGAAAAAGTAAGGAAATTTAGAAAGGAAAGTATATAATGCTCGTGATGTTTATTGAAATGATGACTAGTATCAAATCGCTTCTAGTGAGTGCTGTACCAACATGAGTACCAACATGCCACTTGACTCAGTGCAGTAACCGAAGTAGTTTCGGGTTAGGAAAACTCAAGCGGGCCCCCAAGATTTTGCACCAATGAATGGGGCCGCTCAGAGATTTTCAGGATATAAATCTTTGGTATTCCTTGGAATGAAAATAACATGGTACCCCAATCTTTCGTAACTCCTAACAGCCCCGAGCGTATGTCTTACGCGACTGACTTGGTATTTGTAGTTCAAAGGCATAATGTAACAATCCCCATAAAGTCCACATACACTATCGATGTGGATTCAAACGTTGCAATGGTCATACATTGACAACAGATGAAAATTGATGATTTGAATCATAATTTAAGATTATGAATTACCTACGCACTGTTTGATCAATGAGGTATAGAGGTCTCGCTGTTTGACAAAGTTACAAACCGTATGTTGTAAAACACATTGCACCAAAGATGAAAAAGTTTACATTCACCTGTGATCAACAACTCAGCATATCTGTAAGCCACATTACTGTAGCATAACGCTTCTACTTTCGAGATCTGACACTTTTACAATGAATAACGATATGGTGTAGAAAGCTTCAATATGCAACCTTGGTAAATAATTGGGGGCAGTACCCCTCTGAGATGACATATAGTAAATGGGTTCATTGGCATGGGATGACATGTCAACAGGCATAATGCTTCTCTTTCAATATAGCTAACATTGTGATGCTAATGTACGAAGACATTAAGAAATCTTCAGATGCTGTTGAAGGACAAAGGAAAGTGATAAATATTCATACCATTTACTGTGACTGAAACAACTGGCTTCAAGACAAAGGTGTTGGTAACCGCACCACCACCACCATCTGAATCCACTTTAACAATGGAAGAAAATGGATATGTTGAATCATTATACTGAAGATCATGAATCACAAATGTACTGTTTGCTGATATCACACCAACTCTTCCATTAAATGGTGCAGGTACTGGTGATTCCAATGTTAAAGCACCATTTTGTCCAGTTCTCTTTGCCAGTGTTTGAATACTTGGTTGTAATGTAGTATTGAATCCAATTATTTGTTGCTTGTATGTTAAGGTGATAATCCCATGTCTTCCATCTCCAGCATAGGTATAATTCCAATGCATCCAAAATGATGATCCTTTTATGGTAACGACGTGACTTGGTGATGAGTTCGCTTCAACTGGACTTAATATTTGCCCATTCACTGCAAGTCCTACAAACAAAAAAGAGCAAAAACTAAAATAAAACTAGCCTTCTATTAATTAATTAATAGTTCAATGTATATCCACCACTTAGAATGACTACAAAGAGAGCCTTGGTAGATGATGGCTTTTCTGTAACTAGTTAGCTGCAAAAAGTCATAGCATAAATAAGTAATTAGACCTAGTGTGTGCATGCTAGCATATGTGGTGGTGAGTGTATTCAAAAAACTTATCCTAGAGTATGTAAAAATTTAACAATAAACTTTAAAGTCTCTAACTTAAAAAAGCAGATGCGTTTTAGAAATGACTTGAAAAAATACAAGAAATCTACTAAAATCAATGGGATTTGAAAACAAAAGTTGTGTAGATTTCAATGACGTACTATCACAATTTAATGTTAAGGATATTTTCCAATNNCCCCCCCCCCCCCCCCCCCACACACACACTATTCACATCCACAGTAGACAACAACGGATCTATCCGTCCGTAGACTTTATCTCATCATCAGCGTCCAGGCATGCGAATATTTTGTTTTGGGGTGGGCAATGCATACGAACAGGAGAGGTGGCTGGGTAACTTGTTTATTTTTCCCTACGTGTAGCTGCGACCGGTTTGACTTGGTAGGTTGTGAGCTGTGACAAGATCTGAAGGCAAATTTGAGATCAATGCGATATTTGTAAAGTTTCTCTGTGGTGCTACTTTTAACGTCCACTTCAAAGTTGAGCCCAGGGTAGTATCGAAGGGGAATTTTGGCGATTTCATGCCTGTCATGGAAAAGGTTTTGTGTGTAAATTCTTCCTTGTATCGGTAAGTCAGACGATCTTATGAGAGCATTTGCAATCTGTAGGCACAAAGTGCGGCCTGTATTGAATCATTTGATTTCTCGAAAATGGTAGCTCGCATGCTTTGGGCATTTGCAGGAGTACGGTGGGGCAGTTTAATCGGCACACCCTACGATTCATGAATAAATTTCGCAACTCGTCAGCTAAGGTGCAGTGATAACAACTTTGTGATAGCACGGATCTGTGTATTGATAGAAAGCATAAATGTAGTGACTAGCATGTTTAAGGAGACTTCATTGTTTGAAAATGAGAATCTTCAATTCGAATACAGTGCTTCCTTTCGAAACAATACACTCCAATAAGAACTGGAATTACAAATCCTCGTACCACAACTGTTTCGGATTTATACATAAAAATCACTACATTGTCATGCCTATCTGATAACCTTGTAGAGCTAGAGAGGGCATTTGCCACATATTCATAGCCAAACTAATTGGCATGGTTATCAACAAATATTTCTTGGGTTGCTCCTTCCCAAGCCCCGGTCGTCTCTCTCTTCATGCTCGTTAAATTTCAATATGAACCCCATCAAAGTTTTCGCTCCACAGCGGCTCTACTTGAATCTCATGAAATCGAATGCAGTGACTGAAATATAGACCAAAGCTACTTTATCTGTCCTAATTTTCCATTTATTGCTCCGGTCTTGCATTTATAAATTAGCAGTATGACGACGAGCCTTTGAATTTGGAACTATGGGCTCATAGCCAGTACTCGAATAAGTTAAGCCAATAAGCAAATTGAATCCCTTACTCTTCCTTGAATTCTCCCTGATTGACAGCTGAAACCACTCCATCTTACCACCAGCCCCCCCATTTTGCAGATTTACAAAAAGAGTTGGAGAAACTGTAACCTAATAAATAGGATGTATACACATAGTTGGTAGGGTATAGTACAATACGAAATGATAACGTCTAAATTTATTGACATCAAATGGAACAACCACTCTGTGAACAACCATGCATGGCCTACAGACAATGCTATGTGAACAAAAGAATTTGTTTGTTTGGACTTTTCGCTGACTTGTATAAGTGTCAAATAAACTTCCATGACTACTTCCATGAAGTTCGTGCAAAATATTTAAGGAGTACAACGTGAGGTTTTTGCTAAATTAATCGAAATACACTTGCGTTCGAAAGGCAGTTCGAACCCTAGAACAAAATGACTTCATAGCAAAAAGCATTTTAGTTAAGCCTATGAAAAGATATTCTTTGGAATCCTAATAATTCTGAATGGATTGATTTGGTGGGAAAAATATCTCACGCTATCGTTGGACAAAAGTTGAGAATATAAGGTATGAATTCTTGCTGTAAATTATGAAAACTGTGTTAAAGGAAATAGTGGCAAAAACACAAGAATTTCCCAATGAAGAACGATTAGCTGTGCAATATTTGAGGGAAGATCGTATGCCATTTTCGAAGGCAGCTGAATTGTCATCTTTCCAATGCACTATAATTTTATCTTTAGTTTATTCTGGTGGTTCTATTGAGATAAAAGCAAGAACTGGGAGTTCAATTAAAATCAGCGAAAGGGAGAGAGGATAGTTTGTCGTGAGGCAGAAGATGATAGGTTTGGAACTTTAAAAGCAAGTATGAAAAAAGTTCAAGAATCCAATGTTTGCAAAATTGGAGTCAAATATATTTGTAGAAAGATAGTACATAAATATAAGTTTCTACGCCGTAGAAGAAAGCGAAAACGCTTTTATTTCAGCAAACAATCACCTGATCCGTCTTCAGTAAGTCAGAAAATATGGAAGTAAAAACAGCAAAGGATCTTATATTCAGAGCTATTAGTGATATAAGAAAGAATAGCAAGCGACCAGACAAGGAACGCATTGTTCTACATCTCACAACAAGCAAGGGCATTGGCCTAGTCACACAATTAATCCTGAGCACTGTAGACAAATCGATTGAAAACCAGAGCGTCTGCATTGAAAAACACAAAGGAAATGATTCGTTTCTCGTATCCAAAGATACACCTGATTGTGGACAGGGCGAGGATAGCGATTAAATCGAAGAACTTACCTCTACCAAACTGAAACCCAAAGATCACAATGTCGCACAGATTGGCAATGATGTGTACTTCACTCCCATAGAAAAAATAGATGACAGCGCCATAATTGGGCTGGCTGGTTCTCTTGGAAAAATGGCTAATGCTATCACTAATCTAAATAACATTCTTGAAAATGAAAGGCGCAAATCCACTGATCTGTTATTGGAAAAGTTCTCGCTTGCAAATCAAATTCGTGATTTAAAGGCGAACAATGAAAACGTGTTATTGCCAGAACAAACAGATTCAATAAGAACAATAGCAGTAAGAACTGATTTGATAAAAGCAGCTGAACATTACAACAATCGTGAAAATGATATGGCACTATCAAAAGAACAACTAACATCGATTAATGAATTGAATTCTGAGGCAATTGGAACAATCATGACAAAAAACGGATATAGCGAAGGGGAACGACCTGAAATTCAACAAAACTTTGGAGAGTAAGAACTACAGACAAAGAAACAAGACAAAACAGAAGTCAAGCAAGCCAAGAGATGCTGTGGTTCGAGGAGGAAAAGAAAGGCTTGCTGAAAGAAAGGAAAGAGGGAAAACTAATAAGCTATATGTATAGGTAGTAGGAGACTCAAAACTAAGACACATAAAAGGGGAAAATTAGACAATGATCACAGAACTGTTGAGATCAGGCAGGTTCAAACCTGGAATTAAAATTGAAGAGGTAAACAACAAGGTAGATGGCTCTGACGTCATCATAGTACATACAGGAAGGAACAATGTGAATGAAAAATCACCCTCAGATCTAGCGGAAGTCATAGTGAATTCCATGGGATCAGTTCAGAAAAAGAATCCATCAGCACGTGTGGCATACTCTTCTGTCTTTAAGGGAAAAGATGACCAAACTCTGAATCCGAAAGCAAGAAAAGTCAATGAACTCTTTAGTGAAGAGTTAAGTATTAGAGGCATAGATTTCATAAATAATGATAAAATCATATACAGAAACTTATGGACGGATGGTTTACACTTGAATGACGGTGGTGTGCGGACGGTTTCTGGTAATTTGAGTAAGTTTAGTAAATATTGCTAGGGGTGTATCAGCCATATGAAGAAAATAATGAAAAGGAGTAGCCTACAACCCAGGAAGAGAAATGGTCTAAAAATTGCTTTCTTGAACATAGTTTCCCTTCGAAAACACAAATCCGAACTTGGAATTACCCTGCATGATAACAATATTGATATTATTGGCCTAAGTGAGACACTTCTCGATAGTAAAGTAAACGACTCTGAAGTCTCAATTCATGGGTATAGGATATTTCGGAATGATAGGAATAGCAACGTCGGAGGGGTAGCAGTATATGTAAGGGAAAATCTCCCTGAACCCATTATCAAGATAAAAAGTGACAAACTGGAGCTCATCTCTCTTGAAGTCTCCCATAATATCCTTGCAAAATCATTACATCTTGTAAGTTGGTATTGACCTCCAACTGCAGGTGTTGATGAGATTGCATTTGAAAATCTAAGGGAAACTTTAAAGGGCCTAGATAGAGAGGAGAAGGAAATCATTTTGATCGGAGAAACAAACTGTGACTTAAACTGCAGTAACAACGCAAATGCCAAACAGCTCAAGTCGATCTACTCTGAATACCAACTCGGGCAGTTGATCACAAGTTATACGCGAGAGTTGCTGTTTTAACGACAGAATCAGGAGAGCAAAGAAAGAGCAATACATTAATTGACCATTTCTCTTCCTCACAGTCCAAATATATTACAGAGGCGGATGTACTTAAAACTGGAATGGTTGACCACTATCTGGTGTATGGAATTCGGAAAATTAATGCCTGGCGAAGTTTCAAAAGTAAAAAGCAAAAAGTAATTGAATCTCGCAATATGAGAAAATACAATAAAGCACATTTCCGAAATTACATACACCAAGTAGAATGGAAAACTATCCTCAGTCCGTGTTGTGATAATACCACGGATATGGTGGCCATATTTCAGGAGATGTTCGAATCAATCTGGGACATCCATGCACCATTAAGACGTAAAAGGGTTCGAAGTGATTTCGCTCCATGGCTTACCCCCTCTCTGAAAAGATCAATTCTTGAAGGAGATAAACTGAAGGTGCAAGCGGAAAACTCTCCCGAAATATGGTCGGCTTACAAAAGGAAGCGTCAAGTAACAAAAAAGATACGAAGATCTATTAGGGATTATTACAATGGGTAAATCGAAGAAAATATAAGAGACCCTAAGAAAATGTGGCGAACTATAAATACAGTACTCGAGAGAAATGTTAAGACAGTTTCACTCTCCAGTTTAGAAGTAGAGGGTAAATATCTAACACGTGAGCGGCATGTACTGGAGGCAATGAGTCGCCACTTTGCTTTATTTGGTCCTAAGCTAGCAGAGATCACTTCGAGGCCAAATGATGATTATCTTTGCTACATTACACCTGAGACAAATCTATGCTGACGATAACAATATAACAATAGCATCGAATGACAAAGAAAAACTAGTAGCTGATGCACAAGCTTAGCTGCATAACATTACTGAATGGATGAGAATGAACACGCTTAGCCCAAACCCCTCAAAAACTGAATATACGACTTTAGGTCATCCGATGAAAGCAAAGGGTATAACTGCTCCGACTGGATTAGAGTTAGGTACCAAGGAAATTAAGCAATTTTCTAATACTAACTCACTAGGAGTAATGGTTGATGAATATCTGAATTGGGAGGAGTATTTTAAAAGTGTTAAGAGTAAGATCTGTGGAGGTCCTGTAGCGTTTATAATGCTATTATAGACAGTCCTCTTTGCTATGCAGATGTAATCTGGTGAAGTCTTCCAGCGAGAAAAATTGAAACTCTCCAAAGATTGCAGAATAGAGCCCATCTGATAATTGAAACTGCTAGAGTAAAAGATAACTGGTCCTGTGATTAGCTGAACGTCAGTAATCTAATCTCGTTTGATCGACTAGTTATGACGTATAAGATTATAAACAAGTTAAGCCCTGAAAGTCTTTGGGATAAATTTGAGCTAAGATCAGTCCACTCAAATATCAAACATGGAATTGCTATGATCTTCAAATCCCAAGACTAAATACGGAACGTGCAAAAATGACTTCAAATACTCAGCTTTTAAAATATGGAATGATATGCCTGTTGATATACGAGATGCCACAACTCTCTAATGCATCAAAAAGAAATTAAAGCACATCTATTGGCTGATCAAAAATAATAACTGAAAACACGACCTCCTGGAAGAGAAGCAATATTAGTATTACTTGCCATTATGCCTGTTAATTTTGTTTTTAATATATATTATATAAAGTGTATATTTGCAAATGTAATATTTCAGTTGCTGAAGGGCTAGTTTTTCGTGTATAAATAATCGATTACATTACACATTACATTGCACATTACACTACATTACATTGCAGTAAATTACATTACATTTTAGACTTGTTGGCTTTACATATACGAGGTGGCTGCTATCTTGCGGCATAATTTTTCTTATTGATGCTCGTGGGGACATGTTGCTTATTCTGCCTGCTAGTCTCTGCGTAGTGCGTCCTATGTACTGAGCTTCAAATCGGCACGATATTTCATAAACAACACAACTTGAGGAGCAGAAAATAAACCTGCTGAAAGAAACGAAAGAGGGACAGCTCAGAAGATAAATGTATTGGTAATAGGAGACCCACAACTGAGACACGTAAAAGGGGAAAAGTTAGAGAATGATCATAGAACTGTTAAGGTCAGGTTTAAACTTGGAATGACAATTGAAGAGGTAAAGAACAAGGTAGATGGCTCTGACGTCATCGTAGTATATACAGAAATGAACAATGTGAATGACAAATCACCCTCAGATCTAGCGGAGGTCATAGTGAAATCCATGGGATCAGTTGAGAAAAAGCATCGAACAGCACGTGTAGCATACTCTTCTATCTTTAAGAGAAAAGATGACCAAACTCTGAATGCGAAAGCAAGAAAAGTCAATGATCTCTTTAGTGAAGAGTTAAGTATTAGGGCATAGACTTCATAAATAATGATAACATCATATACAGTATTTTATGGAAGGATGGTTTACACTTGAATGACGGTGGTGTGCGAACATTTTCTGGTAATTTGAGTAAGTTTATTAAATATTGCTAGGGGTGTATCAGCCATATGAAGAAAATAATGAAAAGGAGTAGCCTACAACCCAGGAAGAGAAATGGTCTAAAAATTGCTTTCCTGACTATAGTTTCCCTTCGAAAACACAAATCCGAACTTGGAATTATCCTGCATGATAACAATATTGATATTATTGGCCTAAGTGAGACACTTCTCGATAGTAAAGTAAACGACTCTGAAGTCTCAATTCATG
>OLMO02000324.1:12611071-12621854 GCA_900291935.2 Cassiopea xamachana
ATATATATATATATACCAATGATCATAGCTGTACAGGCCACATTATTTCAGAAACAATGGTTTTTCCACTTAAGATTTTGACATATTGAGAAATGCATATTATGTTATGTCAAAGAGCAAATTTCTATTAGCTGCTACTGTAAGTGGTGTTTACCCTCCATGATACTATTCACAGCTTAAAGTCATTTCATTTACTGTCTCCTTTGCATTATGGTTGTCCTCTAAGTCTGTGATATAAAAAGGTTCCCAGGCACAGTCACTACTTGTGAGTTAAGGTTGCTTAATGCTGTTTTTGGTTATCATCATCCCTTACATTACTATTCGAGGTTTGAGGTTTTACAGAAGACTTATATTAGGGGTCTGTGAATTGCAGCTTATCAAAAATTCAATATTTGGGGATATACATGAAAATATATGAATATATGAGGTCCGCAATATATGAAAATCTTTTGGGTCTCTAAGTTTGAAAACTCAATATATGGGTTTCATCATAACTGGCTTCTACTTTAAGTGACTCAATATTTGGGAGACAGAAAAATACCCTGAAATGGATGCCCTGAATCAAAAAGTAAGGAGTTCCTATTGGGAAAGAAGACATGAAGACTAGATAATCAATGCTCCGGCTGACCTCAGACATAATCTGCAATCTAGCCTTGGATAAAGAAGAAATACCACCACATGCCTGCATGTACTGATGATTTCACATCCTGCTGCGAAGGACCACGTGATCCCCTGAAGGGCGTGGCTGAATTGCAAAAGCAAAAATTTTCTAGCAAACTTTGCGACAAATGATTGTGAAAACATCATCGCAAACCTACGCTAGGCTGCAAGGCTCCTCATCTCCTTTCTTTCTGTCCGTGTTCAGCGTGCATATTGAAGATTTAGTATGTAATAGCTAGTATTTGCTAAAAATTTTGCTTTTCAAATCCAGCCACACCCCTCAGGGAGTCATGTGGTCCTTCGCAGCAACATGGGATATCGTCAATCTATGCAAGCAAGTGGTGGCATTTCTTGCTTTCCACGGTTAATTTGCAGATTATATCAATGTTCAGCTGGAATTTTGATAGCTAGTACTTAAATAAAGAGGATAATAGTTTGAGAGCAGTATGGATAAATTATAACTTGATACCAAGACGGTGAGACACCAGGGGCTTCACCTCCGAGCCTCTAGAAATCACCCTCGGTTCCATCCATTTGCTTTTCTTGAAGTAGTGAAACTCTCCCGCCGTAAACAGCTAACATGGTGTTGTTTCATAATTGAGATTTTTTATAAATGAGACAAATGATAGTCTTCTTTTGTTGCTCATGCCATATTGGAATAGCACTGCACATCATATGGGCGCCCTTTGGTTACAAAACAAGCCCACTGTCTACAATAGATAAAGCACAAGGCCTATGCCATAATAAAATTGTGAGTCATATGTTCTGACAATGCTTTTAAATTAATGAAATTCATTTTTCATCCATTGGCAGTTCATGATAGCAAACGGCCAGAGCATCGCTGAGGTCGACGGCTGGTAGCCGCCTTCTTCTGAGAGGCTTTGGTTGAAATTTCAAAACATCGAAAGTCTTGAAGGAAAAGGAGTATCATTGTTTTTCTCTGTTCAACTTCCTTCTAATGTTTAGATAACGTAACCTCTTGCACTAAAATAAATTACTGCCTTACCTGACATATGCAGAACAAAGAAGAATATGGAAAAGAGAGTTTCGCATCAAATGGTTTGTGATGTATGGACTTATCATGTATTCAGACAAACTCTTCCCAGGTTCGCATTTAGTTTCATCTATATAATATTTTGAATCAACTTTACCTTTCTTTCTTATTTATGGATGTACAAATCATGTTCTCGTACCAGCAAAAGCGTGCCTGTTTAATATTAGAAGTCGCACCACTGACATGATGTATGTCAAAATGGGGCCTTGAACTTCTTTACATTTCTGTATAATAATAGGTGATAACAGAAAACGTTTTGACCAAAAAGGAAAAAAATTGAATCAAAATTGTAAGCCTTCGAGACATGTTTGGGCCATTGGACATTTGTACGACCTCAAAAGATAATTTAGACCCCCAATCTGGAGTCCCTGTAAACTTATGGTCTATTAAGGTAAATTTAAGGATACTTCTGCATATTAGTATTTCTTCATAAAAAATTGGAAATTGTGATTTCAGCAGCATTGGAATTAAATTAGAATTTTTTACAAGTCATTGATCGAAGTTTGGTATTGATGGGCACGTATGCAGTATTACATGTCATCAAAATGATCTTAAATGGATTGATTTGAGGTAACTAGACATCTGACGTCAAAGTGAAATCCACAATAGAAAAAAACGTTTTGCATCCTATTTCCCTCTGCTTATCATAACCTCCCTCCCCCTATCTTCATAAATACATAGATCATTGCTTTGAACATGTGAATGTAGTAACTGCCTAGAAGCTGACATATCTGCCTTTTTTCTGACTTGCTGTTTTTACGTGATGTTTGCACTGCCTAAGAACAGACATGTCTACAAGCAGATTCTTTTATTTGCTCATGAATGTTGTCATTTTACTGCCTTCTCCCCATTCCAGTTACTATTTCACTTATTAATTTCTGAAATTTTTGCTAGCCCCTTCCCGATTATTGTGGGTTTAGAGTATAACTGTTTATTCAAACAAATTTTTAAATGCAAACATCTAATTACAAAATGGCAGAAATATCTCTGCCGAATTAGAAAACAACTTGAGCACCAGAAGCCGACCCTTTAGGAACTGTTCAAAACAGCGGGCTAGCAGGCCTAGATGAGATCTCAACTGCATAGAGATTAATGCTTAAAGAACTACTTTTCTTCACATGTGAAGCGGGCTAGACCTCTTGACCGAGATTTCACCTGAACCTGCCGAGATCTTGGCTAGCCAAAACGTAACTGTCCCATGTGAAACTCTGCTGTTGAGATAGCACGGTCAACCAGGGTAAAATTATAAGTAATGAGCATTTGCAATGGACCACGGTTTTGTAAACAATGCCTTCTGTGTTTAAAGACATTCCAATCGAATCTGCTGGGTTAAAGAAGTTCTATGTGAAGTTAAGATATAAAACACTGTCCTTGGATGACTTAGTCCAGTTTACCGGGCTAGCTCGCTACATATGAATAGGTCCTCGGTGTCAGCGCGAGGCTTTACTTGTTATAGCGGCGATGTAATTGATTCTCTTAAAAAAACATCATATCACAGCAACGCGCCTTTGATAATTACGTCAGCAAAACATAAAGTAATACTTTGTTCTATCACCAGCACAAACATGATCTGATTACACACTGCACATCATATGGGCGTCCTTTGATTACAAAATAAACTCACTCTCTACAATAGAAAATGTGCAAGGCCACTGCCATCATAAAGTTGTGAGTCACAAGTCGAGACTATGCTCTAATTTGTCAAAAGTCTAATAAGAGGAAGCTAATTCGATCTTCAACGATTAGGATTTCATCATAAATCGCGGCCAAACTATGGCTGAGGTCAGCGGCTGGGAGCCGCCTTTTTCTGAGAGGCTTTACCTGAAGTTTCAAAATAGCCAAAGTCTTGACCGAAAAGGGGACTATTTTATTCTCTTTGACTTCTTCCTACCTGTCAGATAGCGTAGCCTCTTGCCTAACGAAAGAATACTGGTTTACTGACGATGCACTCATGGATTTAAGCAATCTTACATTTCATGAACAAAGAAGGATATGGAAAAGAATGTTTCCTATCAAATGGCTTGTGATATATGGATTTATCATGCATTCAGACAAGCTCTTCCAAGGTTCATATTTATTTTCATCTATACAGTATTTTGAATCAACTCTACCTTTTTTTCTTACTTATAGATATAGAAATTATGTTCTCGTACCAGCAACAGCGTGCCTGTCTAGTATTAGAAGTCGCACCACCGACATGATGTATGTCAAAATGGCGTCTTGCTGGCCTAAGTGCATTCTATGCAAAGCTCATTCTCAAGATTCATTTAGTGATTGTTGCCTTCATGTTACGATACCATGAATAAAGGGTTGTTGAATTACAATGCCTGCGAGCTTGTGTGAACGAAAGGATGCCCAAATTAACATATTTTGTAATGGTCTTGTAGCTAGCGCCCAATCTATACCAAACAGAAGCCGAACGGCTTGACCTCCTTAGAAACGGAATGAATAGTAATTCAGAGTACAGGAAAGCACAACAAGTTAAAGGGAAACAGAAAATTTCAAACTTATAGGAAGCTGGGAAGAAGGTAATGACTTCAAGATCCGCTGATTTAAAAACCCCGCTGCTTATTACAACCCGAATTGTCTATTCATTTTAACAATTTTTGACTTACTTTATATCTACTGCACATTGATCATTCCTCTGAATATGTGCATGTACTGACTCCAAAGTAACTCATTTATCCTCATTTATTCTGTTTTTCTGTTTCTACGTCATGTTTACACTGCCTATGAACAGACTTTTCTAGAAACATTGTCTTACACTTTCTCATCGATGCCGTCTTTTTACTGCCCCCCTAATTCATCATTTTCAATCCACGAATAATATTTTCAGAAATTTTCTAGGCTCCCGATTTATTGTGGGTGAAGAGTATAGCTGTTGATAAGAGAAAATTGTAAAACAAAGATTTCGAAAACGCAAAAGTTTTATTCCCAAATTAGAAAAATAATTCTTCAACACCAGAAGCCCATCCAAAGTTGTTGCAAATAAGAAAGATCTATGTATGTAGGACCTGTTTACAAGCAGCTGGCTAGCCGGCCTAGGTGAGATGTTGGTTGCATAACGATTATTGCTCAAAAATGGATAACCCCCTTCACCAAGTTGTCACTTGAAACTCTTGAGATCTCGGCTGGCCATGACGTGAATTTTCCATGTGAAACTCTGCAGGTGAAATAGCCCAGTCAACTGGGATGACATTGTAAGCAATGCGCATGTGTAATAGACCACGGATTTGTAAACAATGGCTTCTATGTTTACGAAGACATTCCAATCGAATCTGTTAGCTTAAAGAATTCCAAAGTGAAGGTGGCATATATTTTTGTCTTGGTAAAGAACCTTGACTGGATGACCTCGTCCTGTTTACAGGGCTAGCCCACTTGTTGTGAACAGTTTCGTCGTGTCAGCGCGAGGCGCCGCTTTTGTTACTAATGAGTGACGAATTTTGACATCACTTCTATTTTCAAAAGCCAGTGCCAAAGATCTTCAGTCCTGTCATTTCATTTCATTTCATTTTAGCAACTAAAGGGGGGTTAGCCCTTCAGTTCAAAGAGAGTGATGTCAAGAGCCTACACTTTCCTTCAGTATCGAGGAGCAAACTCATTGAGGGATTTGTAGACCATAGTCTGAGTCTCACTTTCAATAAGCTGTTCAATGGTCTTCCACCCCAACCCCTCAATGATTGGCCCACTGGGGGCGTCAAAACGGCTACCTGTTACAATTCTGGCAGCTCGATTTTGAAGCTATTGCAACTGGTTTACTTCCGTTTTGCCAGCACAGCCACAAACCGAGCAGCAGTATCGAAAATGAGGTTCTGCAATGCCTCTGTAGAGGGCTATAACGGTTTCCATTGGCAAGAAGGAATGAGCATATGTAAGAAATCCAATTGCCCTAGAAACCTTACTTGAAATTGATTGGATTTTTTCTCTCCAGTAAAGAGAACAATCAATTTCAACACCAAGGTATTTAGCTTTTGTAGCGTCTTGCAGTTCATTTCCACGGATTTTCAGATGATAGGTTTCATTTCTACTTTTAAGTGTATTTTTTCTCTGCTTAGTAGAAAGTAGCATGGAATGCGTTTTTGCAACATTCAAGGAAAGTTTGTTACCTTGCAACCAAGTGTCTAATTCTTTAAGATCCATATTAATGGCCTCAATCAGCTGAGTCATATTACTGGACTGGTAGCAAAGACTAGTATCATCAGTATACATGGATATAGTGTACTGCTTGATAGCTTGTGGAAGATCATTTATGTACAGAATGAAAAGCAGGGGATCAGGACAGGAGCCTTGAGGTATACCTATATCTATGTCCCCAATATCAGATTCGGTTCCATTGACCATTCAAAATTGTTATGGTTTGTAAGGTAGGATTTGAACCAAGAAAGCTCACATTGTTGGACACCATAAAGCATAACCTTGTCTAAGAGAATTTATTGGTGAACAGTATCAAATGCTATTTTGATTTCAATGAACACTAGGCCCACAAGTTTACTAAAATCAAACCCATTATACCATTCATCAGTGTTTTTAAGCATACATGTTGCAGTAGAATGATGTTTTAAAAATCCTGACTGGTCAGGAGAAAAAAGACTATTTTCATTCATATACTGGTATAACTGGTCAGCAATGAATTTTTCAAATAGCCTTGAGATGACAGGTAATATAGAAAGTGGTCTATAATTAGATTTAATTTCCTTGTCTCCATCCTTGAAAACTGAAACTATCCTTGCTATTTTCCATGCATCAGGAAACTGACTAGTTTCCATTGATGGATTAAATAACAGAGTAAGTGAATTTTCAATGAAGGGCAGTGCAAGTTTTAAAAAGATGATCTTTAGAAACATCGTTCCTAAGTACATAGAATGCGCCTCCGTAGCTGAGACAAAAGATGACCTTATCAAAGGTTATACTATGCGATATGCAATCTACCAGTAAAGTAAATAATAAATGTTAGATACGCCTGGCCTAACCATGCAACTGAAAAAATATATTCTTCCCTCAAAGGCGCAAGTAACATTGCTGTAAATGAGAATTCATTGCTTACCTAGCAAGTGCTTGTGAGCTACATGAATAACCAAGGGAAGTATGGGATAGCCATGAAAACCAGTGTCTTTGCGGGTGTGCTGTATTTTGCTAAGCTGATATAAATACTGCATCAACAAAAGTGTTTACTGTGTATAGTAATAAACAATGCGCATAATTTTAATCGCAGGGCGATCAGTGCCCCCCAAACCAGTGACTGAAAAATACATATAATCTAGGAAGAATTCTGAATCCCCAAAAGTGACGGTACAGGCCTGCTAGGTCCCCCTCCCAAGGACACTCTCTCCAGGCACCTGCTGTAGTAAGCCCTTTATAAATTAAATTTGCCTTTTTAAGATATTTAATAGTAACAAAACCAATAGGGATCCCTAAACCTGATTTCATCGTAATAATATCGGACATGTTGGATGTTGGACTACCTTGCACTCATTTGCTGCTACGCAGCGGTTTCAACTCTCTTCCTTCCATCAAATATGTACCGCCGCGCATCCAGCAAATCCTGGAAGCATAGCCGACTCAAAATTAAGTACGATTCGGCCATAGGACAAAACCTTATTGCAAATCCAGAATGCGCTAAAACATACAGTATATAGACGGCAAGTTTGGTATCATTGGGCAATCAAGATAATCAGAAACATTCTCTTCACTAACATTCCTTGCTCATTCATACCAAAGTTTTTCCTTATCTAGTGCTGTCTCACATCTTTTGAGCCATAAGTCTCCTTTATCCCTACAAAAACCATACTTTCCAAACATCCAGGCCTTTAAGGTTGTAGAGCAAACAAAATGAGAAAGAAATTCACCTGAATGATTAGGAAATATTAGATCTGCTTTGTGGACTACCTCACAAGTGAGGATCACACTTTCATACTAAACAGAGAGATGATCATGTTTTGGGGTGTAACTTCTATAAAACACATGCTGATGTCTTTTACTTATGCAAATTTTGATTTCAAATTTTCACATCAAGATGTTCAAGTCTACAAACAGCATAAGTTTCTTTTACTATATAATACATAAGTTGCTTTTGTTTTCTCACCGGAAAGTTTCTGGTGTGATATGTGATAGGAGGGTGCCAGTGAGAGTGAAGGGCAAAGTTTATAAAGCAGTGGTCAGACCTGCAATGGCATACGGGCTTGAAGCGGCACCTCTGAAGAGGAGCGAAGAGAAGAAGATGGATGTGGCGGAAATGAGGATGTTGAGATGGATTGTGGGAGTCACCAGAAGAGATCGAGTTAGGAATGATTATATTAGAGGGACAGTGAAGGTAACTGAAATCTCTAAGAAGATCCAGGAGTCAAGATTGAGGTGGTATGGACAATTAAGAAGAAGAGTGGGGGAAGACCATGTTGGAAGGGAAGTTATGGAAATGGAAGTGCAGGGAAATAGAAGAAGAGGCCGGCCCAAGCGAAGGTGGATTGACAGCATAAAAGGAGATTTAAGGGAGAAGAATTTAAACCCAGAGATGGCTAACAACAGAAATGCGTGGAGAAGGCTCATTCACAACGGCGACCCCGAATAGGAAAAAGCTGGGAAGAAGAAGAAGAAGATTGATCTTCCGACATTTTGCCTGGAAGTTTCATAATTGCAATACAACATGCTGACATGTACTTCTGTTATTTGGCTTGTTTTTTCAGATGCAGCATTTGATTTGATGATGCTCACTTTCTCTGCAAGCTTTTCTACTACCAGCTTCTTCTTTTTAGGCAAAATGGCACACTTTGATACTTTATAAACAGCCCTACCAATTAATTGTTTTGAGTTGAATACGGGCATTCTTTCACCATTTTCTGTTTCTGTGTCTGATAGATTTTCAAGGATAGGGGTCCATGTCACAAACAAGAGCTCACTTAAACTTGTTAAAGAGGATACAGCCTTTAATTACTGCTTTTCAGATTCATAAGTGGAGCAAATACTTGATGATTTAGTCAACGCAACATATGGTCACAACTGTCTTCAGAATCAAGGAATGTCTTGTTCTGTTCAGTCACCAACACAAAAATTATATGATTTTCACTGCATATCATATGGTCACACTTTGATTACGAAATAAACTCACTATCTACAATAGATAAAGCACAAGACAACTGCCATCAAAAAGTTGTGAGTAACAAGTTGTGACTATGCTCTAATTTACCCATTGGGATGTCATGACAACTCGCGGCCAGAGTATCGCTGAGGTCAGCGGCTGGTAGCCGCCTATTGTTGAGTCTATTTGGTGTTGACTGTTTGCCGATGTGAATCTTAGATCACTTAATGTTAGTGCGTTAGGTGAAGTTTGAAAGCAGCGAAGGTTTGGTCCGAGAAGGAATACTATATTTTTTTCTTTTGCAATTTGACTTCCTTATAGCTTTTAGATAACGTTACTTATTACACTTACAAGAATACTGCCTTACTGATCCAAGTTCTCATGGATGAAGACCATCTGACATTTACAGAACAAAGAACCGAATGGAAAAGAATGTTTCCCATCAAATGCCTTGTGATATTTGGACTAATCATGCATTCAGACAAACTATTCCCAGGTTCATATTTAGTTTCATCTATATAGTATATTGAATCAACTTTATATAGTATCTTTCTTATTTATGGATGTACAACTGAAGTTTTCTTACCACCAAAGATTTGCCTGTCTAGTATTAGAAGTCGCACCACGGACATGATGTATGTCCAAAAGACGTCTTGCCAGCCAAAGTGCATTGCATGTAAAGCTCACTCTCGAGATTCATTTAGTGATTGTTGCCTTCACGCTACTGTAACCTGAATAAAGTGCCATTCAATTAGAACAACAGCCAACTTTTGGGAAAGGACGTATGTCAAGACTAGCCATTAAGGAAATTCACCATAATACGCTTCCACAAATAGGGTTTGGCTAAGGGTTAGGGTTTTTGATAATACCAAAAAGAAGCCGAAAAGCTTGAAAACTGTAACAACGGAATGAATAATGATTTGGAATGCAGAGAGACGCAAAAAGTACAAGAGAAAAAGACAAAGCTCAAACCCTTTACAAGCTAAGGGGACATTAATGAATTAATGACCCCGCTGATTTGAAGACACCGCTGCTTATTATAACCCCCTCATTCATTACTGTTTGCATGAACAGACATGTCTGCAATCAGTTTCTTTTCTTTTCTCTTGTAAACTCTCTTTTTACGGCCCCCCAATTCCACCTATTTTGAACCTCCAATCATTAATTTAAGAAATTTCCTAGACCCCCCTCCCCTGCCTTTATTATGGATTTTAGAGTATAACTGTTTTTACCAAGAACGATTTTATTACCAACTGGCAAGAATTTCCTTACCATGTTAGGAAAACACTTCTAGTACAAGGAAGTTCGTGCAAACTCTATGCAGTTGCATCTATGTATTTAAAAGATCTATAAATTTAGATCTATGCAGTTAGTGCGCCGGCTAATTTAGCTTTAAAGAGGTTGTAGTACAAAACACATTGCGCATTCGCAAATACGATCCCTCATGCCCAACTACGATCCTTCATGTTAAATTCCAGTGTTACAAACCTGGAGTCACGTATTACTAGTTGCTCTAAAACTAGTCTGAGAGGACCAAAGATATAAAGGTCAAGTCACACTGCACACCTCGCGATGCGTCGAGGTAAAGCGTGTCTCGGTTCGTCGCGCCATATACTTGTTTTAAGTCACTCTGGCAAAGCGTCATCTGCCATTTTAGTTGAAATGGCGTCGCGTAGTGTATTGTAATGTGTAATGTAATCGATTAATTATACGCGAAAAAGTAGCCCTTCAGCAACTAAACTAATACACTTGCATATATACACTATAAATAATATATTCAGAAAACAAAATTAACAGGCATAATGGCAAGTAATACTAATATTCCTGCTCTTCCAGGAGGTCGTATTTTCAGTTATTATTTTTGATCAGCCAATAGATGTACTTTTAATTTCTTTTTGAAGCATTTGAGACTTTTGGAATCTCGTATATCAACAGGCATATCATTCCATAATGTAAAAGACGAGTATTTGAAGTCATTTTTGCACGTTTCGTATTTA
>OLMO02000324.1:12654793-12669484 GCA_900291935.2 Cassiopea xamachana
ATTCATTTGCAGAGATGGGAGATTTGCAGAATAAGTTTCAGACATGCCCAGAATCAATATAACTGATACTTCCTGAAATAAAGTCAACGTAAAATGAGAAAGATTCGAAATGGACTGGCACTAGTCAATACATAGAAGTCTAAAAGACACTCCATTGGCAGTAAGTTCTGTCTAATGATGATTCACTTTCAATACTATCCTTCGATGCTTCAATGACTTTTTTGAATCAATGTACATGAAAATCAAACGAAAATATATTTTCCCATCGTCTGAAACAAAGGTAATGTTAATTATCATAAAGTTGAAAAGAGCAGTCCAGAAACATATGATATGTACCAACTAAAATCATTCTTTGCTTAGTCAAAAGGTTAATCAATCAATCACTTAATTAATTAATGAATTAATTAATCAATTAAGGAATAACTCACTCCCTCTTCAATGAGTGAGTGTGTGACTGAACAGGAAATGGAGAGAAAAGTTCAAACCACATTGAGCATTCCCTGATACTCCAAGGAAAATGTAAATTTAGATGGATTGTATTTTCATTTATTATACCAGGGGTTCCACATTAGATTGTCATGAAATATTACGTGATCATGCGTCATTTACATCAAGTTTTCCTATGTTCTCATCTCACTATAGTCAAAGTAAGAGCTTCTTTTAGCACACGTCATGAATTGTTTGTTCATAATAGCAGTTTATAATGATATTCAAAACTTCAGAGTCAAGAAAGCATGTAAGAAGACTAGCAATGAAATAACTAAGACGATTTGGATGTTAAATTCACTTACGGTTGAGTTTCTAACTGAAGCAAACAATTACAGTGATGACATTGATAAGAAATATGATGCTACCAACAGATGCCTCAACTACATGGCCAGTATTTGAATCTGATATTGAAGGAGAAAATTGCTGATGACAAATTGTAGAAAGCTGTTTCAAGTGTACTGAAAAATGGATAAAGGCCAGTTCAAAACAAAAGTAAAAGGAGCTGTCTATGCGCAGAGATAAATCAATCTCAATTTCCCACGCCAACATCGATCTTAACCGTGCAATAACTGTTAGCAAATGTAACTTTCTTGTACATCATGTTGCATTGGCCTTTCATGAAGCTACTGTTCTCAAAAACTTTTAAAACACAGTACTACGGTGCTCTTAGCATAGATTTAGTGAAAAGCACCCATTTTTTATCATGTTTGGTATCTCTGATACTTGCACTTTGCATCGCTTGTGCAATGGCAATTGACGAACAGACACAAATGGTTTAATGCAGCCGTCAGGAGATATGAAGCATAATCAGTGAAAGGCTCTGAGCATAGATTATCAACAATTGCTTTTATAGTTGGCAACTCTATGCTGCATGGAAATTGAAAGCAATAACTGGGAAGACGGGAGTGAGACTCGGCATAGTTGCCAGTAGGTAAAATTGAGCCTCAAAAATAGTATTAGGTAACATATTTTGCAAATATTCTGCATATTGTAGTTTGTATATAAAGCAAAATATCTATTACTAAACTATATCATCAGAGAAAAATTGGCAAAAATAGTGGTTATTTGGTAGTTAAATCAAAAGCTTCACAAATACCTAGTGATTAATAATGACAATAGAGACGACAAGGGGTGTTGTGTAAGCTTGTTAAATATTGAAGAGACAAAACGTAATACCTGAAACCTTTGTGTCATTGTCTGGGCTGGTTGTTCTATTCCTTGAGCCTCCTTGATTTGGAGATGAAAATGGAGTTATGGCGTTTTGATTGATTGATGGATTAGTAGATTCTACAATTAGTTTTTGTCAACGCTCTATTATTCCTATATGTGGCAGCAAAACTGTAAACTTGTCTCTTATGATCATTCAATTTAACAGACAATAATATACTAAAGACCAAATTATAATTGATTGACAAAAAAGATGACAAAGAGAAAGCAATAAGAGGGAAGCACATTTTATGCTAAATCTTACACTGAAATGGAAGGAGATGCATCTAAACCAAGGGCACACATATACACTACACCTGCAAAGACGTTAAAAGACCATTCTAGGTATGACATATAAAGCATTCTTCGATCTCTATAAACTTACAAACGGCATAAGTAGTGCTAATAAGAAACTGCAAAATATTGTCATACCAGGTGTAGTAGGTACTGAAGTGCTGCTTGGTACTTCAGTAACATTTGCAGTGAAATTTATTGAAGCAGTTATGAAGCTGACCGTCAGTTCAACGTAGGTGATACTAATGTTACTTGATAAATTACACATCATCATTTCCCCAATGTTGTATCCAGTTTCACTACTTATGACACCACTCGATGATTTCTTAATATAACTTCATATCTGACATAACATGCACCAGCTTGCACTCTATTCCATTTCACTTGAACACATGATCCAATTTTTCCTGCTGTCAAACCCAAGTCCATGTTCAACTTCACTGTAAAATGAGACGAATGCATGAAGTGTAGAAAAAGATAGTACGACATTCACTTCTCATCAACATGCACATTTGCTCCAATGCACATACGCGAGCGACAGCTACTCAGAACAATAAAACAATCACAAGTCAAGGGACACAGAGAATCTAAGCCTGTAAATTCTGCATTTTTATCTATTGTAAACATAATTTATCTTTGTTGTTAATACATTTCTCAAATTATAGATAAAGGAAACAATACTTCAAATAAAATAGAGAACAGCTAGTATGTCAATAGCAAATCATTTTGAGGCATTTGATAATCAAATAGATCTCACGTGATTATACTGCTGATATAAGGCCTTTCATCTTGTGAATGTCAGATTGAATTTGTATCCAAAATAGCGCATTTATTTGCACATCAATAATGAGTGGCTAGTAAAGAATAACGAAAAGCAAGTTAAAGATCACCTACGGAAAACAGTAACATTTGTGCTTTTCACCGATGATGATCCAATTCTATTCTTCAAAGTAGTTTGCAGAAGTCTCCCACAATAACTCGCATCAATATTAGTCCTTGTGTATGTTGATGAGTACACAAATGGATACAACTGAACGCTTGGAACATTTATTGGAGACGAACCAGTAAGATGAGGCCATCTGAAATCAACTGATGGCCTAGGAATTCCATCCATTTCAACTCTCAGCAGTAAATTTGAACCTTCATTTATGTCCAAAGTAGGCGGCTGTTTTATGAAATCCGGAATCCTTATTTTGAATTTAGAATATTAAAGCTTACACAATGTTTGAGTGAAATGCGAATGTTGTACGAGTTTTCTTCTAAATATAAGGCAATATAGAATTTGACCTATATCAAAGACTGCATTAAGTGCCTAATCGAGGTAAGCATGCTAATCTGTTATTGGAAACTTTCCAACACTCCGGTCTAAATAAGATACGCAGCCCACATCTATTAACCTGTTTGTTACAAACATGTTCCTAACAGATTTCTTGAAGTTGCCTATCAGCAATTTTTTTGTGCTGTTCACATTCTCGCAGTCATAGACACCATATTAATGAACATATAAAGCTTCATAGCAATATTATCTTAGATTTCAAAGCAAGTATTCCACCCCTGCATATTCCAACCTCACGATTAATAAATTCCTTTAATCTTTCTAATACTCCACTTATTTCAACCCCAAAGCAATTAGGCACAATATTCATACCATTCACTGTGATGGAAACAGCTGGCCTCAAAGAAGTATCATAGGTAGTTGTTGTACTACTATAGACTGAATCAACTTTGATATTTGATGAGAATTGATATGTTGAATCGTTATATTGAAGATTGTGAACCACTAATGTACTGTTTGATGATATCACTTCAACTCTTCCATTAAATGGTGCGGGTACTGGTGATTGCAATGCTAAGGCACCATTTTGTCCAGCTCTCTTTGCAAGTGTTTGTACACTAGGTTAAGATGTACTGTTAATTCCGAGTATTTGTTCCCTGTAAGTAAGTGTAAATGGTCCAAATTTTCCATCTCCACCATAAGTATAATTCCAATGCAACCAAACTGATGAACCTTTTGTCAAAATGATGTGACTTGGTGATGAGTCTGCTTCAACTGCCGTTAGTCCTTGTCCATTCACTGCAAGTCCTACACATGCAATAGCAACAAGTACAATATGCCTAATAATCAGTAATGAACAATAAATATCATTTCATCATGAATTTTTATTAAGTCAGCAATGGTAGATGAATGGTTTTCCTGTAACTAAGCTAGATGAGATGTCATAGCACAGAAACAGTGATCTTTCTCAATTGCAAGAATTTAAGAAGTTCTTAAGAGCCCTTAGAAATGCAAATTAAAGCTAAGGAGCTTTTTAGCAGCTGCAGAGTTGCAGAGCTACAGAGTTGTGATGTAGAGGAAATCAGAGAATTTAATCTATCTCTTTACCAACTTCATCTTTTCAGATAAATGTAATATCAATTGATAGATACCTAAAAGTACTAGGGAAGAGTACAAATCATTTAAAAGAAAATTGTTTAATCTCTCTATATATGTAAAAGGCATGATTTGTTACAGAGAGGAACTGAGAATGAGTAATTTATAATTGTATATTTTCAAATTTTGCAGGGCTACAGAGTTGAGAGAATGAGAGAAATTGATTGCTTGTATCTCTTCACAAACTTCATCTTTTCATATAAATTTACTATCATTCGATAGATACTCTCCTCTTTGAAGCTGGTGCTAATGTTACGGAGGGGAAGCGATGAAGAGGAACAATTATCAAACTGGGAAAAGTTATTTTGTTTTTATAATAAAAGTTAAAACATGCTGGCTCACAACAAATATGAGCTAATTAATATTGGACCAATATTTGTAATTTGACAATAATAAAGCATCATCACTAACAGACTGACACGTGTACCAAAGCAAAAACAAACTTCTAAAATGACCTTGAAAAGTAGTTGAAATGACAAATCAAGTCAGAATTGGTTTAGGTTAAGCCAAAGTCTTTTTGAACACATAACTATGGTTATCTAGCTATTTGGCAAACTATTTTGAGCACAAAAAAAAGCGAGTATGTTTTCATATTGTGTCTAACATACCGTGCTTTGACCCTGTAATGAGAATATCCACTAAATGCAGGGCTGAAACTAGGTTGCTTCCGTTTGGGTAGGCGCGAGACATAGTTGCCCGAAAAAAGAACCTCGTCCTTGAGTACATGATGTCAAAATTATTTACTTAAAAGCTCTCAGGGATGCAAGAAAATGAAACTTATTTGGTGGTATTGGGAAGAGAAGACATAAAGATGAACTCCTTGTCTGGTGCCGTATTAATTGCAACTCAGCAAAAACCTTTTGGTACTGGCAGCTGTTGTATGGCTGCCTTGAACATAAACTTGCACGTCCAGGTTGCATGCGGCAATTATTGAAACATTGAGAGTAAGTCATCAATTGGTACTTTTCTAAAGAGAGTTGCACTTATTCAAAAGGAGAAAATCCTTTCCCACTGCAAGCATAATGGAAGTGCACACCTCTACCGAAAGCACTTTGTTGAGGGCCTGATTTTGAGGGCACATGTCATTTTTCATCCCGGAAGTCAGGATATCTTGGGAGCTGGGGCAACTTGATAGCTTGGTATTATATGCGAATATCAATGAGCACTCAATGGTTTTTATAAGAATGTCAAACTTTAGAATTGACATCGAATCAAGCAAAAGCAAGAATGTTCAACAAAAAGTGTATGGTTTATTAAGAATGCTTTGCTAACAATTTACTAGTCTAACTTTCTTTATGACTCTCTATTAAAAGCACGCAACCATTCTAACTTTCTAAGCAAAAATCATTGTTTACAGGGGAGTCTTGATGTTGAGAAAAATAAATCGTAAGCGCAGGCCAGTTTGTATTGTTAATCAGTGGCGACTCATCAATAGGGCAGGTTGGGCAATGCCCCCCCCCCCAACGAAAAGGCACACATGAAGTATCTTTAAAGTAATGGATGTCAATAAGTAAAATACTGTAGGGTTTCAATGAATTAATCTTGGCTAGTTACTTATTTACACGGGATTTGAGACCATTGGAGACTCATCGATCGTGTCTAGGGCCCTTATTATATTTTCTCTATATTAATGACCTACCACAAGCTGTCAAAAACTCCAAGGTGGCAATGTATGCTGATGACACAAGTATTCCCTACCGTTCTAATGACATTCAAAAACTACAAGAGGTAATGAAAAAAGATGTTACTACAGTCGTTGAATTGTTGAAGGGCAATAAACTGTCATTAAATATTGCTAAAACTAAGGCAATGGTTATATCAACAATGCAAAAGGAAAGGAATTTAACTAAAGGGCCCAATCCCCCTGCCAGTCCATCACTTGGTACAAAATATTTCAGAGTTTATGGAATCATAGAAAAATATTGCAGATGTTACCGAATGATAAAAAACCCTTTAGGTTCTACAAAGTGGTGCGAAAATATTGCAGGATTTAATTAAGGAAGGGAAAGTATTGGGGTGTCGCACCCCCTAAACCAACAGTATGTCCGTCTCTGGTCTCGTCTGATTTTATGGCAGTTAACAGAGGAAGAGACTAGTTTACACCACATCAAACGTTGCAGTACTGCAAGTCAAAATATCTTTAAGCAGGATATATGCTTCAAGGCATAATTTTTCAGTGGTGGGTTGCAATTTCAAGATGTTCCAGAAAATTTTTCCTGGGACAAAAAATTCATGGTCTTCCAGGTTTTCCAAGGTTTATTGACCACCCAAAATAGTTACAACATCAAAGAGATTTCTGGAGGAAGAAAATTGATTCAGCAGTGCAGAATGGCACTGGATAGAAGGAAATGGAGAGCACCGGTGGATTATGTTAAGCCTCCTGTTATATGCTGATGATAAATAACTTTCTACATTTACAGCTTTAATGTACGATAGAAACAGACAACAGATATACATAAAACAAATATATACCTTTTCATCTTGCTTTAACATTTTTTAATTAAATCATCCAGTTGATGGCTCTCTCCATAATTGATTGAAAGGCCTGCTTTGTGATCACTGTGCTCCGAATTCACATAATCTGTGATAAGTTTAGTATATGAGATATTATGAATGTGTTTTCGATAGAAATCTATGTGCAACAAAGAATAGCAAAATTGGATTGAATAAATAAAAGATGGATTACATGGTGTCACGGATCCCAGGGGCTCATTCATAGATTAGGACTTTCTTCTTTCTGTTTTATTCTTTTGCCATAGATAGCATAGGCATACCCCTTGATGCACGTCATAGGCTGCCTAACCGATAGTGCATCATACCGTAGAGGCATCCCCTTTCTTTTGTTTAGTTATAGGTGCGGGATTTTCCCAGTATTGTTAGGCCGCAATAGGTAGTTTATTCATCGTTATTGTACCTACGTATTATGTATCGCAGTTAATTAATCAGGTAGATTCGCTAGTTTTACGTCATTAGGTATTGTACTCATGTATGCTAGTTTGCCCTTCCCTTCCTTTCCCACGTATTCATAGCTTTGCTTCGTAAAGTTTGTAATTATGAGTTATACTTAGTCACCATTTTACATTTAATCGTAGATAGTATATATATATATATATATATATATATATATATATATATATATATATATATATATATATATATATATATATATATATATATATATATATATATATATATATATATATATATATATATATATATATATATATATATATAGCTTAAGTTAGAGTTAGAGCAGGACAGTTGAGAGAGAGTTAAAGAGACGTAGAAAGCAAGCAAATGTGAGCACAGGCGTCATGGAGGCTGAGGGTAGGACGTGACTCTTCGTTAGTATTCATGTAGCTATTCTTTTAAATGTCTACAAGACTTGAGCAAAGAGTGTTCTCTCTTGTTGCAATTCTTGGGTTTGTGACAATGGATGATTCCATAAAAATGAAATAAAAATTGAATAACTAAGTGAATGTATGAATCAATAATGACATGAAGCAATTACAAGATGAATCAGGTAATAGATAAATGAACGACAAATGGATGAGTGAAAGAAAGAAAGAGTATTTGCATGTATGAATTTAGTAGGAGATGAGTATGTTAATCACCGACACTTCAGTTAAAGAACAAACGAATGACTGACTAAATGAATCAATCAATGAATGGATGAATGAATACATGATAAATGAATGTTCGAGTCTTAACGAGTCTCAAACTATTCATCTATTTGCAACAGCGCCAAACTAACCAACACAATGAATAATGGTATTGGAGAATGTTCAGTGCATTGTTGTACCAACGACAAACATTATCCGAAAAACGAGATTAAAACTGTCGCTTTGTGTTGTGATCCTCTGTCGAAAAGTCAGACCTGACGTCATGAAGCCGAGCAGTGTGGAAAGAAGACAGCTCTATATTAAAAAGCAACACAAGAAATGTAGTGATATGGTGAATAATTTTATAAACATAGGAATAAGTTTTAAAGCCAGACTTGAAAGCAATATAGTCCAAATTAACTCTATGGCCTATTGCGCTATCATGGAAACATCAACAAGCAGCTTCCATAGGAAAAGACAAACAGGACAGATACAACTCAAACCATGATGACATAGAGCAACATTTTCCGAACGGTTGACTTGTAAATCTCATTTGGAAAGTGGAAAGCAGATCAAGAGGCCACAGTACGCAAAATGCGCAACAAAGGTGATCCATGGGGTAAGCATTGTGCGTCTAGCGAGAAATGAAGTGCACCAAGGATCTTTGGGTCTGCTCATAGGGAATGAAAATGGAAAGTAGAAAAAAGCTATACACAATTGAATATGTATACTTGAATGCACATAACTGAATGCACACCATCAAAACAAAGTCATTTAATACACATAATCCAATACATATCATTGAATAGACATAATCATTTACACAGGGGCATCATTTCCATAATTTCATTTTGGGAGGGGGTATCAAAGGTATTTGTCCTGCAACATTGGATTGCCACGTCAATATTGCATCTATGGTATGATGATAGATTTACAACAATAGCATTCCAGGAGTAGTAAATGGAAGATACAACATTTTCCCAGCTATAAAACATCTTATCCAAAGTATAACTACTAATAACAGGTACAACCCAAGGCAGAGATGACTTGAGACATTTGGAAGGAGCTCCTGAATACTTCTGAAAATGAGGCACGCAAGTTGAACAACGCGTGACGCAAAACTAGGACATTATTTAAGCATAATGGAAAAAAGCTATGTTATCGCAATGTAATCTTATGTCTTTGCCAATTAGCCTGCTTTCTTTCATTGTTGCTCTTTCATTTACACAGCCTTGTTTCATTTATGAGTTTGCAATCTCTGTGCTTACAAACGGGCACTTTCCAGGGACAACAAGGATCTGGTCAAAAGTATTTACTGGTGGTTCTACTTTCAATCCCAGATTGCTCTTTACTCCAACCCAGGGGTCATGACCCCCTTACTTTCTTGCAACTAGGAATGGCCCTTCCAATGAGGATAAGATCAACCTAAAAGTTAAAAAAATGGACAAGAATCTGCATCATAATCATAATAACTACAATTTTTATTGCACTAATTCTCCATTAAGCTCTCAAGGCTATGCTGGAGCTCAAATAGCTCGTGTCCTATACAGCTAATACAAACCATATAAACGAATGCAATAAGTACTTGTTTTCAACCATGGTATCTAACACAGGAGCAATATTTCAAATGATATGTACCTCTTTCCATTGGCTAAAAAATTTACCTATCAAAGTAAAGTTATTGTCCAAATTATATTCATGTCAACCCTCGCCTAAAACACAATCCAAGACATTTATGCTTCAACAGTAATGAAAACACAGAAGCCCTAAAGGGTAAATATATCACAGTCATGATGGACCACAATTTTTCAATAACAATGATAGGTTTTAACAGGAATCATGGCAGAATACTTCCACAGTCCACAGAACATATATATTAACATGTCATTGCATATATTTATGCACCTAAGTAAGCTCTAATCAAGCATCTTGTATTCACTTCAACCTTCTATACTGTATATTCAAATGCCATAATTCAAGTCAAAAAGTAAAACTTGATAAAATTCTTACAATAAACACCTCTTCTAGATTCATACATCTTAAGTAGAGGAAACAAATATTTGGAGTAAGTATTTCCAAAGGCAGGGCCGGTTCCATGGGGGGTGTGGGGGTGTGACACCCCCCAGCGGTTGATCCTGGCCATTCAGTCAGTAAAGTCTAATTTTCGGTCGGTAAATTTTTGAAATTTTTTGTTTGAAATGCGGCATCTGACTCTACTCTACTCGGTACATTGTAGCCTACACCCCCTACAACAATTTCCTGGAGCCGGCCCTGTCCAAAGGCTTGGACAATTTTTGCAGATAGCCATGCTAATCATCTCAATATGCTCATCTTCAGCACAAAAGGTAGCCACAAGAATGCTAAATTAAGTAAATGAAAATTCTACCAGAGGAGAATTTGTACCACAACATAAATGTCTTGTACTGCCATAGTTGATTGACGGAGTAGACTTTAGATTTAAATATTTAGAATGATAATGGGTAGTTTAGAACCAAGAAGATATCCATTGAAATCCTGACAGTAGTGACCCCCATGTGGGTGAAGTCCCACCATTAGTGAAATCAGGAAGGGGAAACAGTCATGAAATGATTGAGTAGAAACCAAGCTCTCTCATATGCAGCCCATCCCCAAATCATTCCACACTGGGATGCACAAGAGAAATTCAAGTAACATCATGGTTGCATTCTAATATGAAATACTCTTGGATATAAAGCTAGCGGGATACCTCTCACCATCCTATATGAAATATTATCATGAATTTCATTTTATGTTAAAACTATAAATTTATAGTATTAAAAATTTAGAATTTGGCTGTCTTGTACAAATATGTGATAATATATATAAATATGCATAATTCTTATACTCTCAACATCACATTTTTCTTAGGATGTCAGTCTCATACCCCAGATAGTGAATATCTCCCCCCCCCCACTTGGGGTATAAAACATTTGTAGGGTAGACAGAGGAAGTGAGAGTTTGGTAAATTTACTGAAAATTAATAATTAGGAAATTTGGACTAAATAGGTAGGGATAGTTTAAATTTCACATTGCTCTCATTTGTTAAAAAGACATGTGAAGAAGAGAATCAAGAATGCTATAACCTATTGCTTGATAGAAATTCAAGAGACAAAAGGTAATACCTGAAACTTTTGTGTCATTTTTTGGGCTGGCTGTTCTTTTCCTGCAGCTTCCTTGATTTGGAGATGACAATGGAGTAGTGGCTTTTTGATTGATTGATGGAGTAGTCGATTCTACANAATTTTAACCTTCATTTGCATCCAAGGTAGGCGGCTGTTTTATGAAATCCGGAAACCCTGTTTTGAACTGAGAAGACTATCGATTAGAAACTGCTGTAGTAAAATTCAAATGTTGTACAAGTACTCTTCTAACTATAATGTTATGTTAAACTTGTCCTATATCAAAGCGTAGTAAATATAGTCATGTTCTGTGTTTTATAATCAACTCGACAGTTTAACCTCAACAATTACAAGCATGCGATATCAAATTCACACAATGGAGCCATTCTCACTAGAGCAAATCTCTAGCCAGCTCTAGGCAGGGCACATAATATAGAAAAACGAACATGAACATAGGAAGATAGCATGCAAGAAGCGCTTGGAAATCGTTCTTTGAAGATGTAAGGCCAAAAGGTATCGCAAAATTGCCACAATTTAGGGCTACTCAGAGAGTACAGCTTTTACTGTTTGCAAAATGTTCTTCACATCAAGAAATGTAAAACATATGTTATGGGTTCCAGTTTCCAAGCTTTGAAAGTCACGCATCCTTGCCAGTTATATAGCCTTTGATGTGGTTCCATAATTTTGAATTTATCAGCCGTTAATTTGCAAAATTTTATAGTTTAGAAAGAACAGGTTAAAGTTGAAGTGCTTTGTAAACTCATTGCCATTTTTACAATGCTTAGAAATGCAGTTGTTGAAAATAAGACTCAGCATATCACACCAATTTTCCGTTGCTACCAGTTGTGACCTTACTATTTCTGGCTGGGTGGGAGGGCAAAATCTTGATGGCGTCTCCTTCACAAGGAAATGACATGTTTCAATGTTAACACCTTCATTGCAACTATGTGTACTTTTTTAACGAAATCGTGATTTGTCTCGATACATCATCATTACATTTTTGTTAAAATCTGGTTATTTCACTCTTGATTTATCGTTATCCAATTAGCATATGGTCACAAACGTACTTACGGGTTAACTTAGTATTTGAAGACATTATGAGATATTTTTAATAATTAATTATTAATTACTTATTAATTACGGTTATTAGAAGTCACAAGTTATGCGAACGAAGAGTGAATGAAGTTACGGATATCCACCAAGGCGTACTAAATAATGCAAAAAGCTATATCCATGAAACTTTCACATGACATTTTGTCTGATTCATAGTTCTTCAGGTGCACTAGAGTAATTGAAAGACAATGGACAGTAAATTTTCCAAATCTACGCCATCCTTCTTTTATCGAAGCGTACACATAATTTTTAAACATTAACTGCGCCTAGGCAAGGAGTTCACCATTGCAAAGTATAGTAGGACTATTTAGTGGTGTGGAATCGAACAATTAACAAGCACGCCTTGGCCACTGAGGACACATCATGCTAAATGCATCCACAAAATCAAAATCTGAGTTACATTGTTGTACATAAGTACAGTAAAATATGAACGAACCTTTAAATAGTTCGACTGATTGTATTATAAGTACATATATTACGAGCCATTTCATATGGAATCTTCCTTTCCATGGGCTTCTGTGTTTTGTATCAGTCAGATGGCTCACATCCATGAGAACTTCCATCACCATGTCAGTGTTCTCTTTAGTGCAGTAAAACAACAATGTTATTCTTCGTCAGACAAACCACTCACTACTTTGCGAGTATCATCAGCGCAAGCCAGTCAATAACAATTTTGCGGCAAAAAGCCGTCGACCTTTGCAAAGCTGGTCGCGAATGATCATCAAAACTTCAATAGATAATTAACATTAATTTCCATTACTAGACCTGTGATAATGCAAACATAGTCACAAGATAATGACAACAACTGTATTTTGCTTTACCTATTGCAGAACTTGAGGCTATTTTGCTCTGAAGGGAAGTTCATTTGATCTGCGTTTTGAAGATCAGTTCATGCTTATGGGGGCTATAGAAAAAGGCAGTGTTTGATTCTGAACCATAGTCACAAGATTTCTTTATATGCTGTATTAACTTGGCTGTAAAAAAGTTCGCTGTACTGATACGGTATGCCTACAAGAACATCAATGGTAAATGTTGTAAGTACTGCTGTAATATTGCAGAAAATTCAATAACCATGACGTATAGCTTATTTCAAATATTAAGCGAACTTACCTGTAGGTGAAGTTTGATTTTAATTCTGTAAGTCGCCGGCCGCGACAGGAGGAGCTGTAAGAGATGGTTTGCCAGAGTGCATGTGAAGTAGTATTTAGAGAAGAAAATGTATCTATGGCATTTTAAATAGAAAAAGGGGTGAAGTAATAAAATATGACGAGAGGGTGCACTGCATTACAGGTAGGTTGGTTCATCAGCATGGCAATACTACTAGGGAGGTTAGGCTATTTATAATCTGAAGGAAATGAGGAAGATAAAGACGAAAATGAACGAAAATGATTGCATTCTGAGTATTTTCGTACTTGAACCAACGAAATCGATGATGCATTTTTTCCTTTACGAAAACCGGATATTTCGTAAAAACTATTAGCTATCAATGAAATAAAGACAAAAGGGAAAGAATGATTGCATTTTATTTCAAAAGTGGTGCATATTCTGCAATAACTATGAATAGGCATAAGAGAGAGCCTTAATTCTTGGAGACTACACCCAACAACTTTCACTTAACAAAACATTGTGTTTTGCAACCCTAGCAATCATGATTACCATGACGACGATGGATGTTATTCTAGCGACAGTTACGTAATAGCGTAGAAATGACTGACTGCTAAAAAGCTGAAAAAAGAAATTATGTATTGCTTCTTACGATGACCAAGTTCAGACATTTGCCCTACCCAAGCTATCAAGGAAGCCAGAGATTTATATGAGAGTAAAGTTGGATGCTAAAAACCCCCAAAATAATGAATGGAAAAACTCAATGATAACTGTTCACTCCTTCAGACAAGGATTCTTCCAGATTAATAAAGTGTTCCAATGCTATATTAATTACCCTATGAGATTCGTAAAGTTAGATTTCTATAGTAAATGGTTTCCTGATTCTGAAGCTATAGAAATAAATAATTCAAAAGAAAATTAATTTTTAAGACATTCTGTTGTAAACACGTAGAAAGTATCATATAGCAGCATATGGCTTCCAATCGAACACTTCTGTTATTAAAGGTTACATTGAACTGATTCCTTAAATTTCTTGAGGACGACTCACCCTTTACCATTCAGACTTCTTAAATATTGCAAATAATTGTCCATTTTCCATTTAACTACCTTTCTAGCGAATGCTTGCTTTCTCTAGAGAAAAACTGGGAGCTTGCTCCATTGTTTATTTCGTTTACGTCACTGCAAAAAAATAATGCTTTTCAGTATAGTGCCCAATGTCAATATAATGCTCCACACCTTCTGATGAAAAAAGATTAAATACCTGCTTATTTTTGTAGTGTGAACGTTAGACCTTATTTATATCGGTACTAGAAGT
>OLMO02000324.1:12671022-12689410 GCA_900291935.2 Cassiopea xamachana
GGCTGAGGATTTCCATCCATTTCAACTCTGAGCTGTAAGTTTGAACCTTCATTTATGTCCAAAGTAGGGGCCTGTTTTATGAAATCCGGAATCCCTATTTTGAAGTTAGAATATTAAAGCTTACACAATGTTTGAGTGAAATGCGAATGTTGTGCGAGTTTTCTTCTAAATATAATGCAATATAGAATTTGACATATATCAAAGACTGCATTAAGTGTCTAATCGAGGTAAGCATGCTAATCTGTTATTGAAAACTTTCCAACACTCCGGTCTAAATAGGATACGCAGCCCCCATCTATTAACCCCTTCACCCGCCTATTAACTCCAACTCCCGTCTTATTATCTTCTTATGTAACATGATCTCTAAACATGTTCCTAACAGATTTCTTGAAGTTGCCTATCAGCAATTTTTTTGTGCTTTTCACATTCTCGCAGTCATAGACACCATATTAATGAACACATAAAGCCTCGAAGCAATAGTGTCTTAGATTTCAAATCATTTATTCCACCCCTGCATATTCCAACCTCACGATTAATAAAATCCTTTAATCTTTCTAATACTCCACTTATTTCAACCCCAAAGCAATTAGGCACAATATTCATACCATTCACTGTCATGGAAACAGCTGGCCTCAAAGAAGTATCATAGGTAGTTGTTGTACTACTATAGACTGAATCAACTTTGATATTTGATGAGAATTGATATGTTGAATCGTTATATTGAAGATTGTGAACCACTAATGTACTGTTTGATGATATCACTTCAACTCTTCCAGTAAATGTTGCTGGTACTGGTGATTGCAATGCTAAGGCACCATTTTGTCCAGCTCTTTTTGCAAGTGTTTGTACACTAGGTTGAGATGTACTGTTAAATCCAACTATTTGTTCCCTGTACGTAAGTGTAAATGGTCCAAATTTTCCATCTCCACCATAAGTATAATTCCAATGCAACCAAACTGATGAACCTTTTGTCGAAATGATGTGACTTGGTGACGAGTCTGCTTCAACTGCCGTTATTCCTTGTCCATTCACTACAAGTCCTACACATGCAAGAGCAACAAGTACAAAAACACGCCCAATATGCATAATAATCAGTAATGAACAATAAATATCATTTCATCATGAGTTTTTATTAAGTCAGCAATGGTAGATGAATGGTTTTCCTGTAACTAAGCTAGCTGCGAGATGTCATAGCACAGAAACCGTCATCTTTCTAAATTGCAAGAATTTAAGAAGTTCTTAAGAGCCCTTAGAAATGCAAATTAAAGCTAAGGAGCTTTTTAGCAGCTGCAGAGTCGCAGAACTACAGAGTTGTGATGTAGAGGAAATCAGAGAATTTAATCTATCTCTTCACCAACTTGATCCTTTCAGATAAATGTACTATCAATTGATAGATACCTAAATGTACTAAGGAAGAGTACAAATCATTTAAAAGAAAATTGTTTAATCTCCCTATATATGTAAAAGGCATGATTTGTTACAGAGAGGAACTGAGAATGAGTAATTTATAATTGTTATATTTTCAAATTTTGCAGGGCTACACAGTTGTTATATAGGGGAGAATGAGAGAAATTGATTGCTTGTATCTCTTCACAAACTTCATCTTTTCATATAAATTTACTATCATTCGATAGATACTCTCCTCTTTGAAGCTGGTGCTAATGTTACGGGGGGGAAGCTATGAAGAGGAACAATTATCAAACTGGGAAAAGTTATTTTGCTTTTATAATAAAAGTTAAAAAATGCTGGCTCACATCAAATATGAGCTAAATAATATTGGACCAATATTTGTAATTTGACAATAATAAAGCATCATCACTAACAGAGTGACAAGTGTACCAAAGCAAAAACAAACTTCTAAAATGACATTGAAAAATAGTTGAAATGACAAATCAAGTCAGAATTGGTTTAGGTTAAGCCAAAGTCTTTTTGAACACATAGCTATGGTTATCTAGCTATTTGGCAAACTATTTTGAGCACAAAAAAGCGAGTATGTTTTCATGTGGTGTTAAAAATACCGTGCTTTGACCCAGTAATGAGAATATCCACTAAATGCAGGGCTGAAACTAGGTTGCTTCCGTTTGGGTAGGCGCGAGACATAGTTGCCCGAAAAAAGAACCTTGCCATTGAGTACATGATGTCAAGCTTATTTTCTTAAAAGCTCTGAGGATTGCAAGAAAATGAAACTTATATGATGGTTTTGGGAAGAGAAAACATAAAGAGGAACTCCTTGTTTGGTGCCGTATTAATTGCAACTGAGCAAAAACCTTTTGGTACTGGCAGCTGTTGTATGGCTGCCCCGAACAGGGGCGGATCCAGGGAGAAATCTGACCAGGGCTCAACACAAAGATCGTGTGCGTGGCTATATGGGTGTGGAAAATATCCCAGAACTATACACGTTTTTTTTTTATAAGAACACTTGGTTCCAGTTTCAGCCTGCCGTTTCTTATTTTTCCGTATATTTTCAGCCTAAGGTTTTTCTTATTCTGTTTCTTATTTTCGTTTTCGAATTTCTTGAGCAAAGTAGTGTCAAGACATAACACGTACTTGATAAATTAATTAAGCCCCTGTTCACGTTTAATATCGGATGTTGCACTTGTTGCATAGGATATTCTACCTGAAGTTTTATTTCCAGCAAAGGAAATAAGTAGATTTCAAATCACAGTGATTGCTTTGACTGCGAAATAAAATTCAGTTTGAAACATGGAAAGGCGCAAGCAGGCCACTCTTGGAGCTTTTGGTTTTACAAAGAAAGTTTGTCACAGAGGAGAAGAGAAAACTATACTGTTCTGTTCTTTAGTTATTTGTTTTGTTATTTTCGCTTTTAATGATATTTCATTTATTGAGTTTTTTGAATTTCAGCCTGCCTTGTTTCTTAAGTTGTTCTTATTTTTTGGCCTAATCTCAGCCTGGTGTTTCTTATAAAGGTTGTTCTTATAAAAAAAATAACGTGTAAGCAAATAAGGTCCAGTTGGTCCGACTTTTATTGTTGACTTGAAATTTGATATTCTATACTTCAGTAAAGAAGCAATAAAGCACGTCATTCACTTCTCTTTGTTTTGTTGAATTTATAAAAAGGTTACAACCGCACACGTTTCTCTCAATCCGTTGAAACTCGCAAGGTAGGGGTATTTCCAACATGGGAGTGGCATTAAGTGTGAGGCTTGATAAACTTGACTCAATGAAATCCAGCACCTGCTCAGTTCAATATCTGACTTCATCACAAAAATAAACAGTTCACAACGGAAATAGTGTTAGACGGAAGTAAAATTCAGCGCAATAGCCAACTGGAAGGATTTAGGAAGCATTCATAATGTTGAGTTCAGAGGCACAGGGCATTCTCGCAAACAAAAGAGACAAATCTCTAAGCTGCAACGGGGGCCTTAGCAACAGGAACTTAGAAGGGGCACATGCCCCCTTTACCCTAGGGCTCCTAGGTATTTAGTCAAATGGCCGTAATATTATCCAAATAATAGACGCGACTTACCTCACTGGTATTATACTAGGGCATTTGGTATCTTGATAGGCAGTGAACTGCAGCTCTGAGAATTAGCATCATGGATTTATCTAACCGATTCAGACATTTCTAGTACCTCAAAGTAATTGCCCTTTCTCACGTAAAGCACTCAACACCTACGGTCTTCCTCGCCACGAGGGCACAGTTTCAACATCAACAATATCACGTGTAGTGCTCATGTTGACATAGTCGAGCCCTAGTCACGGAGTATTATGATTGGCTAAGAGCAATTGAGCCCTGGTCAGGGCGATGTTTCATTGGATGAAAGAGAATATTTATATCTGACCAGGGCTCGTCCCAAAATTGTATACAAAATAGAAAGATTTGATTGGATCCAGGGTAGTTGAGCCTCTGTATATTACAGACCGACCGGGCTCGGAAGGAATGCAGCATGTGATAGAAAAGCTGGATACTGATTTGACGAGCATATTCCCATTGTGTTAACTGATTGGATAATACTTCATTCTGCGTCCACAAAAGACACCTGGTATCTTAGAGGTGGTTATTCTGAGAAAGCCTGAAACAAGCAGCAGTAGGGCGTTATTAGCATTGTCCATGAGGAGTAAATACTGGTGACTACTTTTGATAATTCCCGTATTAATTCAGCCAGCTATTTAGGATTCAGAATCTGACCAGTGCTCAAGCCTTGGTAGCCCTGGTCTGGATCCGCCACTGGCCCCGAACATAAACTTGCAGGTCCAGGTTGCATGCGGCAATTATTGAAAAATTGAGAGTAATTCATCAATTGGTACTTTTCTAAAGAGTGTTTTACTTATTCTAAAGAAGAAAATCCTTCCCCACTGCAAGCATAACGGAAGTGCACACCTCAACCGAAAGCACTTTGTTGAGGGCCTGATTTTGAGGGCACATGTCACTTTTCATCCCGGAAGTCAGGATATCTTGGGAACCGGGGCAACTTGATAGCTTTGTATTATATGCGAATATCAATGAGCACTCAATGGCTTTGATAAGATTGTCAAACTTTAGAATTGACATCGAATCAAGCAAAAGCAAGAATGTTCAACAAAAAGTGTATGGTTTATTAAGAATGCTTTGCTAACAATTTACTAGTCTAACTTTCTTTATGACTCTCTATTAAAAGCACGAAACCATTCTAACTTTCTAAGCAGAAATCATTGTTTAAAGGGGAGTCTTGATGTTGAGAAAAATAAATCGTAAGCGCAGGCCAGTTTGTATTGTTAATCAGTGGCGACTCGTCAATAGGGCAGTTTGGGCAATGCCCCACCCCCAACGAAAATGCACAAATGAAGTATCTTTAAAGTAATGGATGTCAATAAGTAAAATACTGTAGGGTTTCAATGAATTAATCTTGGCTAGTTACTTATTTAGACGGGATTTGAGACCATTGGAGACTCAGGGATCGTGTCTCGGGCCCTTATTATTTCCTCTCTATATTAATGACCTACCACAAGCTGTCAAAATTTCCAAGGTGGCAATGTATGCTGATTACACAAGTATTCCCTACCATTCTAATGACATTTGCAAACTACAAGAGGTAATGAAAAAAGATGTTACTACAGTCGTTGAATTGTTGAAGGGCAATAAACTGTCATTAAATGTTGCTAAAACTAAGGCAATGGTTATATCAACAATGCAAAAGGAAAGGAATTTAACTAAAGGGCCCAATCCCCCTGCCAGTCCATCACTTGGTACAAAATATTTCAGAATGTGTGGAATCATAGAAAAAAATTGCAGAAGTTACCGAATGATAAAAATCCCTGCAGGTTCTACCAAGTGGTGCGAAAATATTCCAGGATTTAATTAAGGAAGGGAAAGTATTGGGGGTGTCGCACCCCCTAAACCAACAGTATGTCCGTCTCTGGTCTCATCTGATTTTATGGCAGTTAACAGAGGAAGAGACTAGTTTACACCACATCAAACGTTGCACTACTGCAAGGCGAAATATTTTTACACAGTACATATGCTTCAAACCATAATTTTTCAGGGGTGGGGTGCAATTTCAAGATGTTCCAGGAAACTATTCCTGGGACAAAAAATGTCAGGGTCTTTCAGGGATTGCAAGGGTTATTGAACACCCTAATATAGTGAACACATCAAAGAGATTTCTGGAGGAAGAAATATGATTCAGCTGTACAGAATGGCACTGGATAGAAGGGAATGGAGAACAACATCAAAGAGTTTTCTGGAAGAAGAAATATGATTCAGCTCTACAGAATGGCACTGGATAGAAGGGAATGGAGAACAACATCAAAGAGATTTCTGGAAGAAGAAATATGATTCAGCTCTACAGAATGGCACTGGATAGAAGGGAATGGAGAACAACATCAAAGAGATTTCTGGAAGAAGAAATATGATTCAGCTGTACAGGATGGCACTTGATAGAACTAAATGGAGAGCAACTGCGAAGAGATTTCTGGAGGAAGAAATATGATTCAGCTCTACAGAATGGCACTGGATAGAAGGAAATGGAGAGCAACGGCGGATTATGTTTAGCCTCCTGTTAGATGCTGATGATAAATAACTTTCTACATTTACAACTTTAATGTACGATAGAAACAGACAGCAAATATACATAAAACAAATATATACCTTTTCATCTTGCTTTAACATTTTTTAGTTAAATCATCTATTTGATGGCTCTCTTCATAATTGATTGAAAGGCCTGCTTTGTGATCACTGTGCTCCGAATTCACATCATCTGTGATAAGTTTAGTGTATGAGATATTATGAATGTGTTTTCGATAGAAATATATGTACAAAAAAGAATAGCAAAATTGGACTGAATAAATAAAAGATGGACTTCATGGATGATTGCATAAAAATGAAATAAACATTGAATGACTAAACGAATGTATGAATCAATTATGACATGAAGCAATTGCAAGATGAATCAGGTAATAGATAAATGAACGACAACTGGATGAATGAAAGAAAGAAAGAGTAGTTGCAAGTATGAATTTAGTAGGAGATGAGTATATTAATCACCGACATTTCAGTTAAAGAACAAACGAATGATTGACTAAATGAATCAATCAATGAATGGATGAATGAATACAGATAAATGAATGTTCGAGTCTTAACGAGTCTCAAACTATTCATCTATTTGCAACAGCGCCAAACTAACCAACACAATGAATAATGGTATTGGAGAATGCTCTGTGTATTGTTGTACCAACGACAAACATTATCCGAAAAACGAGACTAAAACTTTCGCTTTTTGTTTTGATCTCCTGTCGAAAAGTCAGACCTAGCGTCATGAAGTTGAGCAGTGTGGAAAGAAGACAGCTCTATATTACAAAGCAACACAAGAAATGTAGTGATATGGTGAATAATTTTATAAACATAGGAATAAGTTTTAAAGCCAGACTTGAAAGCAATATAGTCCAAATTAACTCTATGGCCTATTGCGCTATCATGGAAACATCAACAAGCAGCTTCCATAGGAAAAGACAAACAGGACAGATACAACTCAAACCATGATGACATAGAGCAACATTTTCCGAACGGTTGACTTGTAAATCTCATTTGCAAAGTGGAAAGCAGATCAAGAAGCCACAGAACGCAAAATGCACAACAAAGGTGATCCATGGAGTAAGCATTGTGGGTCTAGCGAGATTTAAAGTGCACGAAAGATCTTTGTGTCTGCTCGTAGGGAATGAAAATGGAAAGAAGGAAGAAGCTATACACAATTGAATACGTATACATGAATACACATAACTGAATGCACACCATCAAAACAAAGTCATTTAATACACATAATCCAATACATATCATTGAATAGACATAATCATTTACACAGGGGCATCATTTCCATAATTTCATTTTGGGAGGGGGTATCAAAGGTATTTGTCCTGCAACATTGGATTGCCACGTCAATATTGCATCTATGGTATGATGATAGATTTACAACAATAGCATTCCAGGAGTAGTAAATGGAAGATACAGAATTTTCCCAGCTATAAAGCATCTTATCCAAAGTATAACTACTAATAGCAGGTACAACCCAAGGCAGAGATGACTTGAGACATTTGGTAGAAGCTCCTGAATACTTCTGAAAATGAGGGCACGCAAGTTGAACAATGCGTGACCCAAAACTGGGACATTACTTAAGCATAATGGAAAAAAGCTATGTTATCGCAATGTAATCTTATGTCTTTGCCAATTAGCCTGCTTTCTTTCATTGTTGCTCTTTCATTTACACAGCCTTGTTTCATTTATGAGTTTGCTATCTCTGTGCTTACAAACGGGCACTTTCCAGGGACAACAAGGATCTGGTCAAAAGTATTTACTGGTGGTTCTACTTTCAATCCCAGATTGCTCTTTACTCCAACCCAGGGGTCATGACACCCTTACCTTCTTGCAACTAGGAGTGGCCCTTCCTATGAGGATAAGATCAACCTAAAAGTTAAAAAAATGGACAAGAATCTGCATCATAATCATAATAACTATAATTTTCATTGCACTAATTCTCCATTAAGCTCTCAAGGCTATGCTGGAGCTCAAATAGTTCGTGTCCTATACAGCTAATACAAACCATATAAACGAATGCAATAAGTACTTGTTTTCAACCATGGTATCTAACACAGGAGCAATATTTCAAATGATATCTACCTCTTTCCATTGGCTAAAAAATTTACCTATGAAAGTAAAGTTATTGTCCAACTTACATTCATGTCAACTTTTGCCTAAAACACAATCCAAGATATTTATGCTTCAACAGTAATGAAAACACAGAATCCCTAAAGACCAAATATATCACAGTCATGATGGACCACATTGTTTCAATAACAATGATAGGTTGTAACAGGAATCATGGCAGAATACCTCCACAGTCCACAAAACATAAAAACCCTGTTAAATATTATAAATAAATAAATATGTCTTTAAGTAATCTTCTTCAATTCAAATAACAATTCCCATCTGAATGCCTAAATGTATGACAGGAACAAAAAGAAACTTACATCATTTTTCACATCTTGCTTCAAAATCATCTCAAATGTCACAAATGAATCCTGACATCATACTGCGTCTTTCTCCAGAAATCCAACATGATAGTTAGTTGCTAATGGTTGAAAAATTATAATCCTAAATGAATTGTCTCTCAGACAATACCCATCTCCTAGCATCATCTCTTAACACAGGGAATGACCTTCTTATTATTTAGGAAATGAACTTCCTATTATTCTATCCTTTATACCCACAACATCACATTTTTCTTAGGATGTCAGTCTCATACCCCAGATAGTGAATATCCCCACCACTTGGGGTATAAAGCATTTGTAGGGTAGACAGAGGAAGTGAGAGTTTAGAAATTTTACTGAAAATTAATAATTAGGAAATTTGGACTAAATAGGCAGGGATAGGTCAGTGAGCAAATTTCACAATGCTCTCATTTGTTGAAAAGACATGTGAAGAAGAGAATCAAGAATGCTATAACCGATTGCTTGATAGAAATTCAAGAGACAAAAGGTAATACCTGAAACATTTGTGTCATTTTTTGGGCTGGCTGTTCTTTTCCTGCAGCTTCCTTGATTTGGAGATGACAATGGAGTAGTGGCTTTTTGATTGATAGATGGAGTAGTCGATTCTACAATTAGATATTTCAACGCTCTATTATTCCCATGCGTAGCAGCAAAACTGCAAACTTGAATCTTATTGTCATTCAATTATAACAGACAATAATATATTAAAAACCAAATTATATTTGATTGAAAAATAAATTGACAAAGAGAAACAATAAAATGGAAGCAGATTTTATACTCAATCTTACACTGCAAAGGAAGGAGATGCAGCTAGACCAAGGGCTCACATACACTACACCTGCAGGTGGAGGAAAGTTCAATTCTCATTTCATCATGAGGGTTTCCATCCTTTTCAACTCTCAGCTGTAAATTTTAACCTTCATTTGCATCCAAGGTAGGCGGCTGTTTTATGAAATCCGGAAACCCTGTTTTGAACTGAGAAGACTATCGATTACAAACTGCTGGAGTAAAATTCAAATGTTGTACAAGTACTCTTCTAACTATAATGTTATGTTAAACTTGTCCTATATCAAAGCGTACTAAATATAGTCATGTTCTGTGTTTTATAATCAACTCGACAATTCAGCCTCAACAATTACAAGCATGCGATATCAAATTCACACAATGGAGCCATTCTCACTAGAGGAAATCTCTAGCCAGCTCTAGGCAGGGCACATAATCTAGAAAAACGAACATGAACATAGGAAGATAGCATGCAAGAAGCGCTTGGAATTCGTTCTTTGAAGATGTAAGGCCAGAAGGTATTGCAAAATTGCCACAATTTAGGGCTACTCAGAGAATACAGCTTTTACTGTTTGCAAAATGTTCTTCACATCAAGAACTGTAAAACATATGTTATGGGTTCAATTTTCGAAGTTTTGAAAGTCACGCATCTTTGCCAATTTTATAGCCTTTGATGTGGGTCCATAATTATGCATTTATCAGCGGTTAATTTGCAAATTTTTACATTTTAGAAAGCACAGGTTAAAGCTGAAGTGCTTTGTAAACTCATTGCCATTTTTCCAATGCTTAGAAATGCAGTTGTTGAAAATAAGACTCAGCATATCACACCAATTTTCCGTTGCTACCAGTTGTGACCTTTCTATTTCTGGCTGGGTGGGAGGGCAAAATCTTGATGGCGTCTCCTTTACAAGGAAATGAAATGTTTCAATGTTAATGTCTTCATTGCAACTATGTGTACTTTTTTAACGAAATCGTGATTTGTCTCGATACATCATTATTACATTCTAGTTAAAATCTGGTTATTTCACTCTTGATTTATCCTTATCCAATTAGCATATGGTCACAAACCTACTTACGGGTTAACTTAGTATTTGAAGACATTATAAGATATTTTTAATAATTAATTATTAATTAATTATTAATTACGGTTATTAGGAGTCACAAGTTATGCGAACGAAGAGTGAATGAAGTTACGGATATCTACCAAGGCGTACTAAATAATGCAAAACGCTATATCCATGAAACTTTCACACGAAATTGTTGTTGATTCATAGTTCTTCTGGTGCACTACAGTAAGTTAAAGAAAGTGGACAGTAAATTTTTCAAATCTACGCATTCCTTCTTTTATCGAAGCGTACACATAATTTTTAAACATTAACTGCGCCTAGGCAAGGAGTTCACTATTGCAAAGTATAGTAGGACTATTTAGTGGTGTGGAATCGAACAATTAACAAGCACGCCTTGGCCACTGAGGACACATCATGCTAAATGCATCCACACAATCAAAGTCTGAGTCACATTGTTGTATATAAGTACAGTAAAATATGAACGAACCTTTAAATTGTTTGACTGATTGTATTATAAGTACATATATTACGAGCCATTTGATATGGAATCTTCCTTTCCATGGGCTTCTGTGTTTTGTATCAGTCAGATGGCTCACATCCATGAGAACTTCCATCACCATGTCAGTGTTCTCTTTAGTGCAGTAAAACAACAATGTTATTCTTGGTCAGACAAACCACTCACTACTTTGCGAGTATCATCAGCGCAAGCCAGTCAATAACAATTTTGCGGCAACAAGCCGTCGACCTTTGCAAAGCTGGTCGCGAATGATCATCAAAACTTCAATAGATAATTAACATTAATTTCCATTACTAGACCTGTGATAATGCAAACATAGTTACAAGATAATGACGACAACTGTATTTTGCTTTACCTATTGCAGAACTTGAGGCTATTTTGCTCTGAAGGGAAGTTCATTTGATCTGCGTTTTGAAGATCAGTTCATGCTTATGGGGGCTATAGAAAAAGGCAGTGTTTGATTCTGAACCATAGTTACAAGATTTCTTTATATGCTGTATTAACTTGGCTGTAAAAAAGTTCGCTGTTCTGATACGATCTGCCTACAAGAACATCAATGATAAATGTTGTAAGTACTGCTGTAATATTGCAGAAAATTCAATAACCATGACGTATAGCTTATTTCAAATATTAAGCGAACTTACCTGTAGGTGAAGTTTGATTTTAATTCTGTAAGTCACCGGCCGCGACAGGAGGAGCTGTGTGAGAAGGTTTGCCAGAGTGCATGTGAAGTAGTATGTATAGAAGAAAATGTATCTATTGCATTTTAAATAAAAACAGGGGGGAAGTAATAAAATATGGGGAGAGGGTGCACTGCATTACAGGTAGGTTGGTTCAGCAGCATGGCAATACTACTAGGGAGGTTAGGTTATTTATAATCTGAAGGAAATGAGGAAGATAGAGATGAAAATGAACGAAAATGATTGCATTCTGAGTATTTTGGTACTTGAACCAACGAAATCGGATGAGGCATTTTGCCTTTACGAAAAACGGATATTTCGTAAAAACTATTAGCTATCAATGAAATAAGGACATAAGGGAAAGAATGATTGCATTTTATTTCAAAAGTGGTGCATATTCTGCAATAACTATGAATAGGTTGAAGAGAGAGCATTAAAACTTGGAGACTACACGCAACAACTTTCACTTAACAAAACATTGTGTTTTGCAACCCTAGCAATCGTGATTACCATGACGACGATGGATGTTATTCTAGCGACAGTTACGGAATAGCGTAGAAATAACTGCTAAAAAGCTGAAAAAAGAAATTATGTATTGCTTCTTACGATGACCAAGTTCAGACATTTCCCTACCCAAGCTATCAAGGAAGCCAGAGATTTATATGAGAGTAAAGTTGGATGCTAAAAACCCCCAAAATAATGAATGGAAAAACTCAATAATAACTGTTCACTCCTTCAGACAAGGATTCTTCCAGATTAATAAAGTGTTCCAATGCTATATTAATTACCCTATGAGATTCTTAAAGTTAGATTTCTATAATAAATGGTTTCCTGATTCTGAAGCTATAGAAATAAATAATTCAAAAGAAAATTAATTTTTAGGACATTCTGTTGTAAACACGTAGAAAGTATCATATAACAGCATATGGCTTCCAATCGAACACTCTTGCTATTAAAGATTACATTAAACCGATTACTTATATTTCTTGAGGACGACTCACCCTTTACCCTTCAGACTTCTTAAATATTGCGAATAATTGTCCATTTTCCATTTAACTACCTTTCTAGCGAATGCTTGCTTTCTCTAGAGAAAAACTGGGAGCTTGCTCCATTGTTTATTTCATTTACGTCACTGCAAAAAATAATGCTTTTCAGTATAGTGCTCAATGTCAAGATAATGTTCCTCATCTTCTGATGAAAAAAGATTAAATACCTGCTTATTTTTGTAGTGTGAACGTTAGACCTTATTTATATCGGTACTAGAAGTTTAAATAACGAAGATTAGATTATGAAAAACTTATTCTTGGTTTTCAAATCGATGAAAAGAACAATGAAATCAGCATTGTATAAAGTTCTAGGAGAGGAAACCTGTTTAGAAAAGTTATAGAATTCCTCACTGTTATTGTTACGTAATAGCATAGAAATGACTGCTAAAAAGCTGTTATACCAGAATACGTGGAAAATGAAACTACAATGATCACTCTCTGAACGCACAACTAAGTGATTTGTGACCGCCTTCAAACATTCGCACAATGTCATGATTACCACAAAAATGCCTGTCGAATGCGTTTCTCACAATAAATTTCAAAAGTATCAAGATGACAAGATAGGAAATTTATTGAACTATAAGGATACGTTTCTAGATAGTGAAGCAATTCAACAGAATGTTTTGCTTAGCGTTTTTTTTGCAACATAGCGATATGTGTATGGGCTTAGTCAGTTTTGACAGGTCAGGATTGACAGGTCAGGATTGACAGTTCAGTTTTGACAGGTCAGTTTTGACAGATCAGTTTTGTCAGTTGACCGACATCCTTACTTCTAGAACACCAATTAGCTGCCAACCCATGCAATATTATAACAGACAATAAATAAGCTTCATTCTGGAAAAAACAGCTTAATACGATTGGCATAATAAAACTAGACCTCCTTATGAAAAGTGGATACTATTTCATAAAGGTTTGCAATTCTACTACGACAGCAATGCCCTAACACATGAGATGTAGAGATTAGCCAGGATGAAAATTTTAAAGGAGCTGTCAGTTTGAATACTGGGTCCTAGGGTGGAAGAATGTTTGAAAGGGTGTCAAATTTATTAGCCTTGTATTATTGGGCTGCCAAGGAGTTTTACCAATTCATGATTGGGTACCAAAATCTTGAAAAATTCCCATCATAAATATTAATTACATCCTAATTGCGCAATGTTTATTTTACCTAATAAAAATTTATTAAAATACTTTCTGAGATGATTTCATGCACAAAATGTTTTGAGTAAAATGTTATTTGAGATAATTAGTCAGTGTACTTTGTTCCTTTGATTCCCATTTACATTTCCATTTTCCTTTCTTTCATATCCAGATTGCATTTTTGGTACTTTCAAGCTTTAGATCCAAATTGGATGACACAAATAGAAATATTGTTGGGCTATGACATTTTTCCAGTATTTGAAGATAGGGCATCACATACTAGTGAATATAATGAATGGGGGCATGTAAGCTTCTCAATTTATCACATAAATTCTTCAACGCCTTTATCAAATATAACAGTTCCCTTACTCTTAAGTCCAGATATACATCCCCCCATGTATACATTTTGTGATTTTTCCCACCCCTCAAAACTTATTAGATCCAATGCCTCTTGATTTTAAGAACATTAAAATTTTTACAAACATCTCACTTCACTTCATTTCCTTTCATTCTTTGCATGCAAAAGTATTGTTGATTCTCATTGGCTACTATGCTCCTGCATATAGTTTGGAATTATGTTAAATTGTTATAGAAAAGACTTACCACAAAGAAGCAAATTCCTTGATGTGACAATAAAACCCATAAAGACAAAATAAAGACAAAATATAAAGACAATACCTGATGGTGTTGATAGGACAATAATGGAAACAAGCAAACGAGTGTGCGCTGATATTCATAGATTACATTGTAAACGTTGATAGAAACCAAAACATTGGAACAATGCTTTGCAACATTTCTTTGCAAACGCAAGATTAGCAATAGAAGTGAAGGAAATTATGAAAAGCTGGAGTACTGGTGATGTAACCTGTCTAAATAGACCAGAAAAAACCCAGAGCCTACTTTGAAGCCTTGATATCATTAAATTAATACCATGATGCAGTTTTGGTCAACACCATGACTCATAGAGTATCATATTTGTCAGCCATTATGCATCCGGGTGATAAGCTGCTTACATTCTATATCTGCATGACTGATTAATGAAGCCTTGCATGTACTCTAAGGTGCCAAATATACTCTACCTCCACCCGCTAATTCATTTGGTCCAATTTTTACAAACTCCCGGACCTTATCAAGAACACCCCATTATTAAGCTTAAGGAAAGTGACTGCTTTACAAACCTCTAAATTCATTCCCACATCTCATTGCAAAATACTGTACTGCTTATACTTTTTAACTTTATGCTCTATGACAACCTCTTTTCTTTTCTTTCTTTTTGTATATAATCAGTTCAAGCTTTTTCTCAAATCCAAATCCACTTTTTATTATTACCCACCTGTGTATTAAATTTTGAAGCTTTTTCCGACCACCTGTCTATTAGATTAGCCTAGGCAACACAGCAGAACTTCTTCCCACATCTTCTCTTATTTTAATGCAAATTTGACGACTTATATTATGCGTTAGATTTAGTTTTATTAGCTGGGGTTCCTTTTTGAAAGGAAAAGAAGATGATGATTCAGTGTGTTAAAGCAATGAACACAATATAATGTAAACTCAAATGTGATAATAAATATATAACAAAATAATCATAACTTTACAACAATATTTTAATGGAATATATTTAAAAAAAGACATTATATGTCACAATAGGTATCCGAAAACTAAGAACAATATGCAAAGAATTTTACTTTGTACTTTACATAAACATAAATTGTTTAGCGTGGTGCTGAATTGATTTAAATTATTTATAAACTCAAAATTCAAATGCTGATTGTAATACAATTCTGAAACATTTTGAAATAGTTGAATCAAATGCTAGAGGATATTTACAATTATACAGTATGGCACTTTCAAAGGCATGCCCTATTTTGGTTACCTTGAGATAATGCTGCTAATTTTCAACTGAAATATTTTACTGAAGGCAATTTTAATATTGACAGTTGCCACACAGATTAGCCAGTGTCTTGATTTTTACACATGTTCTAAAGTACTTAGGCCCCATTCACACTATGTACTTAAGTTTATCAAATTGATGATTTAACAGGTGATTCTCTCTTCTGTTATTGTCAATTGAACTTAGAAGTGACGTTACAATAATTATTAACAATAAGCCAATACAAACAATGAAGATTACAGAAACAGTTCAACTTGAACCAGAAGAATTAAACACCCCTCAAATCAGTTACTGACAAACAAGCAATCATTTCTGTTCAACCACCTGGAGATGAGGGAGTTAGCTAATGCCTTTCTTCGTAACCGTTCTTGTTCCATGTGGGTAGAGCTCCAACTGCTGGATACCCCTCGCTATCAACTTTGACCTCAGCGTAATCTGACTCGACTGTTCCTCTTCTGTGCTTAGGCCTATCTCTTGCACTTTGACCAAGTTTCCCATATATCAAAGTTGATATATTCTGGTCTACATCAGTGCGATCCACTGGCTGAGTTTGATGTACCTCCCCAGTCTACAAAAAGAACGATTAAAGAAATATGGAAATGAAACTTAAACGTACTGGTAACAATATTACAAATAAGAATGCCATCCGACTATAGCTTTCATGAAGTATCATAATTTTCTAGATATGTATATCCTTTAGCGCTCTTCAGTGTATAGGATAAAGATAGTCACCTTAAAAGGTTTATTTTCTAGGGTAGGATGAGGTTCAAAAGCACTATCAAATATGATTTTGTAATCTTGACTAAAAGCTACCAAAAGCACTATGTGAATCTCAAACATTAGAAGGACTAGCTATTCCATCGAGTTGTAACTGAAAAACAGTCAATGAGTCAAAATACCAAACAAAGCACAAAGGAAAATCACATCAGCAAGTCTGAAACATTTAAATTTTGAAGCAGTTAAATTAGGCTGGAGAGTGATGACCTTAATATATTGCACCAATCTTTTGTGTAATTGGACAGATTAAGATTTCCCCCAGCATTTCCCTTACATTGCACAAAGGACCACATTGTCCTGAGATTTTTATGAGTGAGTGGTGTATCTGATATTCCTGAAATTTTCTGAGAGCCTAGGTATGGTTTGCATGGCAGACAATCTTTTGTAGGGAGAGATCTAGCCTACTCAGAACTCAGTTATCTAAGTTTCCTGACTGTATTGAGATGTTTATACCAAGCTCAGCTCATTATGTTGTTAATAGAGGTACATTCTTATTGGTAAGTTGGAGTAGCCAATAAGAAAGCATGTCAAAAGTAAAACAGAATATTTGCAAAGGAAATCAAATTCCATTGTGAATTGTGGAGCGCCATCTGCAGTGTAATGGCGCCATTTTTAATTTTCAATTGAAATGGCACTCATTCTCCTCGACAACCACTTTACAAAAATGCAGATGCAGAGGTCGAAGGTCTAAATAGTAGGAACACAACTTATTAATCTCACCATTTCATAGTTGTTCTCCTGAGACGGGTAGTCAGGGCTGCTGAGAAATTGTAGAAAACATTTAAGTCGAGAAGTATTAAATATGTTTAGGCTAATACGATTAAGATTTTAAAGCTAAGTCTAGTAATGATAAGGAAGAGAAAATAAATGAAAACCTACTAGAATAGTAGAAAATAATAATTATTACTTAAATGGCGAGTCTTAAATCAATCATGGAAAATATCATTCACTTGTCTTTTTTACAAAAGCTTTAGAAATACCAAAATTGAATAAAACAAGGAAAAGAACAAGTACTCAATTCTTGAGATGAGAAATTTGCAAAACACTTTCCATACATACCGAGAATCAATGTAACTGCTACTTCCTGAAATAAAGTCAATTTAACATGAGAAATATGCGAAGAGGACAATACATAGAAATCTAAAAGAGAATTCATTGGTAGCAAGCTTTTTCTAATGATAATTCAGTGTCAATCCATTCCTTTTCTGCTTCAATGACTTTGTTGAATCTAAGTACATTAAAGTCAGACGAAGATGTATTGTGCTGTAGTCTGAAACATACGCAAAGTTAGTTAACATAACGCTAACCCTTATGAGCAGCGATTAAACTTGCTTGTTCAAAGTTTAACATAAAGTTGGAAAGAGCAGCCCTGAAGCAGAAGATATTTACCAAATTACATCACTCCTTGCTTAATCCACACCTCATCCAGCCAATCAATCAATCAATCAATCAACCAATCAATCAACCAATCAATCAATCAATCAGTTAAGCAATATATCACTTACTCTTCAATGAGTGAGTGAGCGAGTCAGTGAGAGAGTGATTAAGTGAGTGTGTGAGTGAGTATGTGGGTAAGTAAGTGAATGAGTGAGTGAGTGAGTGTCTTAGTCAGTGAGTGAGTATTGAAAAGAAAATTTCAAACCACATCGAGCATGTCCTGATACTCCAAGGAAAATATAGCGTCAGATCGATTGTACTTTTAATCTACTGTACCTGGGATTCCATATAAGATTATCATGAAATATTACGCGGTCATGGTTCAGTTGCATCAAGCTTGCCTATGTTCTCATCTCACTCTAGTCAAAGCATAGGCCTCTGTTAGCACACGTCATGAATTGTTTTTCCAGTTTTTACTGATTTTCAAAACTTCAGAAACACGAAAGCATATAAGAAGACTAGCATTGAAATAAATAAAAAGATTTAGATGTTAATTTTACTTACGTTTGGGTTTCTTAATGAAGCAAATAATTACAGTGATGACTATGATAAGAAACAAAATACCACCAACT
>OLMO02000324.1:12713874-12732036 GCA_900291935.2 Cassiopea xamachana
AAGGATTTCGCTGAGGCGGATGATATACTGTCGTCTTCTGACTCGCTTTTATTAAACGTTTCCATTTTGAAAGAGGAAGCGTGCTTCCAAAGACCTGCGGTCACTCCCCTCACATTGATTAACACTAGTGCGCACGCTCTGATTAAGAAACTCAATGCTAAAATCCAGAACCAACTAGATATTGCATTGGTGCAGCAATGGATCGGCTCATCGTCTGAAACCAAGATGAACCATACATGATCCGCACGACCGAAGGGGATGAGCCCATGTTGAACCTATGAATGGGTCGAGCCAATGCATTATTTGGTTTCATAAGTTGAACCGAAGATGAACTTATCTGCTCAAATTGCTAAAAGCATAGGTTCGGCTCATCTATGGCTCATCGTATGAACTACCTCTTAATTTTGGAATTTGAGCTTCGTGATTTTCTTACGATTTTCTTAAGATTTTGTCAATTTGAGCCTCATTTTCTTATAAACTTTTTTCTTATAAAAATAAAACGTGCATACGTTTTCCAACTTTTGCAAAAGTGATATCTCTATGCCTCATCGATCAAACAGTGAATAGGTAATACATTATCTTACATTAAGATTCAAATTATCAATTTTCATCAGTTCTCAATGTATGAACGTTGCAATGTTTGAATCCACATGGATAAGGTTTACGGACTTTATAGCGTATTGTTTCAATTTACCTTTATACTGCAAACACCAAATCAGTGGTGTAAGATAAACGCTCGGGGCTATTAGAAATTAAGTAAGATTGGGGTACCATTCTAGTTTCATTTCAAGGAATACCTCAGATTTATGTCCTTAATTTGTCTGAGTGGCCTCTTTCAGTGGCGCACAACCCAGGGGGACCTTTAGAGTGTTCCTAACCCCATTTTACGCCGGTTACCCTATTTTTATGTGTATGTGTGTGGGTTTTTTAGTAAGTAATGCTGGGGAAAGGCCATAGGGCCTGTAACAATGTCTTGACATAGGAAAAACAGGGAAAATGAGGAGATGTTTAAGTAGAAAGGGACACAGCATCAAGTTTCTTGATGTTGGATGGAAGGATTCAGGGAAAGTAGTGGGTGGCAATGAGCTCTACAGTTGAGTGGTTCTAGGAATGAAAGATGATTTATGAGATAGAGTTCGTGGATTAAGTAGTGTAACTTGGAAAGGGTGGGAATAGGTAGAGCTTCTGGAGGTTCGAACACCCCTCACTGGGTCAAGCATAATATTCTTGATGTCCTGAGAGCAAAGTCCTTGAAAATAGCGGTGGAAAATGGAAAGATCTGCAACAAGACGACGATTGGAGAGAGAATGTAGAGAATTAGTAAGGTTTGTATTGTTAATGAGACGGATAGCTTTAGACTGGACTCTGTCAAGAAGATGGAGAGAAGATTTAGGTGCACCACCCCAGACATGAGAGCAGTACTCCAAAGAAGGACGAATCTGGGATTTGTATATAGTTAGTAGTTGAGAAGATAAGAAATGACCATGGGCTCTAGAAAGAAGCCAAGTTTCTGAGATGCATGCTTTGCTATGGAATTGATATGGGGTTTCCAAGTGAGATTATATGAACTAGAAAGACCAAGTTGAGTGATAGAAGATGAAATTTCCATGTATTATAAAATAGTCAAAAATCAGATCAATAATTGTGTTTAAATGTTTATTGATCATCCTGTAATTAAACATTTCCAAAATCAAGTTATTCAGAGGAGAAATTAATTAAATGCTATAGCTGTTTATATATTAGAGTGTAGTTATTTCTTGACAGAACCGTCATTTGTTTTAAAGTATTGGATATGTTTTCGAATATCAATTTAAGTATAAAATGTTTTGATATTAGTTCGTATATTGTTGTTTAAGTTATGGCCAATATTATACATATGGTTATAGTCATATTTGACTTTAGAGTTTATTACTTTCATGATAGTAAAATTGAGCATTATCATCTTTTCATTAAACTAGAAACTTTGATGTGTACTTTAAAACAAATTTATTTTTGTGGACAATAAGCTCAATTGTTTACAGAATTATTTACTGATCAAAGCGCGCAGCAGACAATAGACAGTAAATAGCAAGTATCTTTTCATCAGTTTCGAATGCACATACCGAGTTAATTGAAGTAGCAGAGCGAGGACAAAAAGAGTTCCCATATTTCTTTTTTGATAATGACGACTGTTTCAGCATAGTTCCAGGAAGACTATTCAATTTAAGACTATTCCACTAAATATTTATTCAAAGTGACTTAAATATTTCCGCTTAGACACAATGTGTGATCTCATCTTCAGTATGAGGATAACACAAATGGGTGCAAATAAATAACATAAAATAGATCAACAAACACGTGATAAAACCCAACGTGGAAAAGAGCATATGGACGTTCAATGCTGTTTTTGGTTATCATCAACTATTTCATTATTATTTGAGGTTTGAGGCTTTACACAAGAATTATATTAGGGGTCTGTGAATTGCAGCCTAACAAAAATTCAATATTTGGGGGTATACATAAAAATATATGAATATATGATGCCCAAAATATATGAAAATATTTTGGGTCTCTTAATTTGAAAACTCAATATTTGGGCATAATCATAACTAGCTGCTACTGTAAGTGTGATCAAAATTGTGACTCAATATTTGAGAGCCAGTAAAAATAACCTGAACTGGGTCTCTTGTATCGAAATGTAGTGAGTTCCTATTGAGAAGGAAGACATGAAGACTAGCTAATCAATTTGCCAGCTGACCGCAGACATAATCTGCAATCTAGCTTTGGATAAAGAAGAAATGCCTCCACATGCCTGCATGTACTGATGACGTCACATGCTGCTGTGAAGGATCACGTGATCCCTTGAAGGGCGTGGCTGAATTGCAAAAGCAAAAATTGTTAGCAAACATTGCGACAAATGATTGTGAAATCGTCATCGCAAACCTACGCTAGGCTACAAGGCTCCTCATTTCCTTTCTTTCTGTCCGTGTTCAGCGTGCATATTGAAGATTTAGTATTTAATAGCTAGTATTTGCTAAAAACCTTGCTTTTGAAATCCAGAAACACCCCTCAGGGGGTCATGTGGTCCTTCACAGCAACATGGGATATCGTCAATCTATGCAGGCAAGTGGTGGCATTTCTTGCTTTCCACGGCTAACTTGCATATAATGTCCGTGTTCAGCGGGTATGTTTATAGCTAGTACTTAAATAAAGAGGATAATAGTTTGAGAGCAGTGTATATAAATTATAACTTGATACCAAGACGGTGCGATACCAAGGGCTTCACATCCGAGCCTCTAGACATAACCCCCGGTTCCATCCTTTTGCTTTTCTTGAAGTATTGAAACTCTCCCGCCATAAACAGCTAACATAGTGTTGTTTCATAATGGAGAATTTTTATAAATGAGACAAATGACAGTTTTCTTTTGTTGCTCATGCCATATTGCAATAGCACTGCACATCATATGGGCGCCCTTTGGTTACAAAACAAGCCCGCTGTCTACAATAGATACAGCACAAGGCTACTGCCATAATAAAATTGTCAGTCATATGTTCTGACAATGCTTTTAAATTAATGAAATTCGTTCTTCATCCATTGGCAGTTCATGATAGCAAACGGCCAGAGCATCGCTGAGGTCGGCGGCTGGTAGCCGCCTTCTTCTGAGAAGCTTTGGCTTAAGTTTCAAAACATCGAAAGTCTTGAAGGAAAAGGAGTATCATTGTTTTTCTCTGTTCAACTTCCTTCTAATGTTTAGATAACGTAACCTCTTGCACTAAAATAAATTACTGCCTTACCTGACATATACAGAACAAAGAAGAATATGGAAAAGAGAGTTTCGCATCAAATGGTTTGTGATGTATAGACTTATCATTTATTCAGACAAACTCTTCCCAGGTTCGTATTTAGTTTCATCTATAGAATATTTTGAATCAACTTTGCCTTTCTTTCTTATTTATGGATGTAGAAATCATGTTCTCGTACCAGCAAAAGCGTGCCTGTCTAATTTTAGAAGTCGCACCACAGACATGATGTATGTCAAAATGGCGTCTTGAATTTCTTTTAATTTCTGCATAAACCTCTCATTCAAGATTCATTTAGTTTTTGGGGCCTTCATTTTACGGTACTATGAATAAAGAATTATTCAACTGCTATACCCTCGAACCTTCGGGAATTATATTCATTACGGATTAACGATGTTCCACAATCTTGATTTTAGTTTGAGACTGATAATAGTAATTTGCAAGTTTTATGCAATAACAAATATCTAGCATTTGAAAACCAATGTAGAATAATTCCATGAAATACCAAAATGTCGATTGAAGCCGTTTGGATAATCAAGTTGCTATTGGTGATATTAATGTTTGAAATGGTTGGTAGAGAATTTTCTTCTGTTTCGAAAAATCTTGGTCTGTTATTACGCAAAATGCATTTCACCACCTAGCACTCTAACTCTTCCTACTAAAATAATAAAAAACGTTCATAGAAATAGATTTTTTTGACTTCAAAAGGATTCAAATTCTTAACAGAACCTAATTACTTATTTCAAAACAATTAGCAAGAGAAAGAACATCTTTTTGGTTTCATTTTGAACCAATAAAGATCTTTCTCTATAGCTCAAATTCTATCAAAGGGGGAATAATTTCTCAAGAATGATTGAATAGCTTTTTTGCAAGCACGTAGTTAGAGAAAATTCCTGGAAGGGCAAAGCATGTCTTTGCTATGACTATGAGAGGTCAAACTCAAGTTTGATTATTTAAATCTCCATTTCAATAGTTCAATTAAGGGGACGAGCCGTTGTCAAATTGTTCTGCTCGGCAGGAACTGCCCTCCGTGTTACTCTTGCAGATACGTGTCTGGTTTGAAGCTGGCTATTGAACAGTTCAATGGCCAAAATTGATGCTGGGTGTTGAACTTCCAAATGCTACAACGTGCTATTCTTCAGAGTTCTTAAAAGTGATTCACGACTTTCTGAAAGCTGATAATCCGCTATGCATACTAATGACAGTCTCTGAATTGATAGCTGGCGATAACAGAAAAAGTTTTGACCAAAAGGCAAACAATTGAATCAAAATTGTAAGCTTACGTGACGTGTTAGGGCCATTGGTCAATTGTACGACCTTAAAAGATAATTTAGACTCCCAATCTGGAATCCCTGTAAACTTATGGTCTAGGAAGGTAAATTTAAGGATATTTCTGCATATTAGTATTTCTTTAAAAAAAATTGGAAATCGTGATTTCAGAAGCATTGGAATTAAATTGAAATTTTTGCAAATCATAGATTGACGTTTGGTATTGAAGGGCAGGTATGCAGTATTACATGTCATCAAAATGATCTTAATTGGAATGATTTGAAGTCACTAGACATTTGACGTCAAAGTGAAATCCACAACAGAAAAAAAAGTTTTGCATCCTATTTCCCGCTGCTTATCATAACCTCGCTCCCCCTATCTTCATCAATACATAGATCATTGCTTTGAACATATGAATGTAGTAACTCCCTAGAAACTGACAAATCTGCCATTCTTCTGATTTGCTGTTTTACGTGATATTTGCACTGCCTTAGAACAGACATGTCTTTTATTTGCTCATGAATGTTTTCATTTTACTGCCTTCTCCCCATTCCAGTTACTATTTCACTTATTAACTTCTGACATTTGATAGCACCTCCCCGTTTATTGTGGGTTTACAGTGTAATATGTAATAATCTAATTACAAAATGGCAGAAATATCTTTATCGAATTAGAAAACAACTTGAGCACCAGAAGCCGACCCTTTAGGAACTGTTCAAAACAGCGGGCTAGCCGGCCTAAATGAGATCTCAACTGCATAGAGATTAATGCTTAAAGAACTAGTTTTCTTCACATGTGAACCGGGCTAGACCTCTTGACCGAGATTTCAGCTGTACCTGCCGAGATCTTGGCTAGCCAAAACGTAACTGTCCCATGTAATACTCTGCTGTTGAGATAGCACGGTCAGCCATGGTAAAATTATAAGTAATGCGCATTTGCAATGGACCACGGTCTTGTAAACAATGCCTTCTGTGTTTAAAGACATTCCAATCGAATCTGCTGGGTTAAAGAATTTCTGTCTGAAGTTAAGATATACAACACTTTCCTTGGATGACCTAGTCCAGTTTACCGGGCAAGCTCGCTACTTATGAATAGGTCACAGCACAAACATGATCTGATTACGCACTGCACATCATATGGGCGTCCTTTGATTACAAAATAAACTCACTCTCTGCAATAGAAAATGTGCAAGGCCACTGCCATCATAAGATCGTGAGTCACAAGTTGAGACTATGCTCTAATTTATCACAAGTCTAATAAGAGGAAGCAAATTCGATCTTACTCGATTGGGATTTCATCATAAATCGCGGCCAAAGTATGGCTGAGGTCAGCGGCTGGTAGCCGCCTTTTTCTGAGAGACTTTACTTGAGTTTCAAAACAGCCAAAGTCTTGAACGAAAAGGGGACTAATTTATTCTGTTTGACTTCTTTTTAGCTTATAGATAGCGTAGCCTCTAGCCTCACGAAAGACTACTGCCTTACTGACGAAGCGCTCATGGATTTAAGCAATCTTACATTTCCAGGACAAACAAGGATGTGGAAAAGAAAGTTTCCTATCAAATGGCTTGTGATATATGGACTTATCATGCATTCTCACAAGCTTTTTCAAGGTTCATATTTATTGTCATCTATACAGTATTTTGATACAACCTTACCTTTTTTCATATTTATAGATGTAGAAGTTATGTTCTCCTACCAGCAAAAGCGTGTTTGTCTAGTATTAGAAGTCGCACCACCGACATGATGTATGTCAAAATGGCGTCTTGCTAGCCTAAGTGCAATCTATGCAAAGCTCACTCTCAAGAGTCATTTAGTGATTGTTGCCTTCATGTTACGATACCATGAATAAAGGGTTGTTTAATTACAATACCCGCGAGCTTGTGTGAAAGAAAGCATGCCCAAGTTGACATATTTTGTAATGGTCTTGTAGCTAACGCCCAATCTATAACAAACAGAAGCCGAACGGTTTGACCTCCATAGAAACGGAATGAATAATTATTTGGATTACAGGAAAGCGCAAAAAGTGAAAAGGAAAAAGAAAATTTCAAACTTATAGGAAGCTGGGGAGAAGGTAATGACTTCAAGATTCGCTGATTTAATAACCCCGCTGCTTATTACAACCACCCTCTTCTATTCATTTAAAAAATTTTTGACTTTAGCTGTTGATTTTAGCAATTTTAGCTGTTGATAATAGAAAAAGCAAAAGTTTTATTCCCAAATTGGAAAAAAACTTCTTCAGCACAAGAAGCCCATCCAAAGTTATTGCAAATAAGAAGAATCTATGTATTTAGGGCCTGTTCACAAGCAGCTCCCTAGCCGGCCTGCGTGAGATGTTGGTTGCATAAAGATTTTTGCTCAAAATGGGCTAACCCCCTTGACAGAGATACAAATTGAAACTGTTGAGATCTCAGCTAGCCAAGACGTGAATTTTCCATGTGAAACTTTGTAGGTGAGATAGCCCAGTCAACTGGGATGACATTGTAAGCAATGCGCATGTGTAATAGACCACGGATTTGTAAACAATGGCTTCTATGTTTACACAGACATTCCAATCGAATCTGTTAGGTTAAAGAATTCAAATGTGAAAGTAGGATATATTTTGTTCGTTGTAAAACACCTTGACTGGATGACTTCGTCCGGGTTAAAGGGCTAGCCCACTTGTTGTGAACAGTTTCGTCGTGTCAGCGCGAGGCACCGCTGTTGATACTGATGAGTGACAAAATTTTACATCACTTCTATTTTCACAAGCCAGTGCCAAAGATCTTCAGTCCTAAGTACATAGAATGTGCCTTGGTAGCTGAGACAAAAGATGACCATATCAAAGGTTATACTATGCGATATGCAATCTATCAGCAAAGTACATAATAAATGTTAGATACGCCTGGCCTAACCATGCAACTGAAACAGGTATTCTTCTCTCAAAGGCGCAAGTAACATCGCTGTGAAGGGAGATTTCATTGCTTACCTAGCAAGTGCTTGTGAGCTACATAAATAACCAAGGGAAGTATGAGATAGCCATGAAAACAATTGTCTTTGCGGGTGTGCTTTATTTTACCAAGCTGATGTAAATACTGCATCAACTAAATTTTTTAACGTGAATAGTAATAAACAATGCGCATAGATTTAAATCGCAGGGCGATCAGTGCCCCCCATTGAGTGAAAAATACATATGATTTAAGAAGACATCTGAATCCCCAAAAGTGATGATACAGGCCTGCTAGGCCTCCCCCCAAGGACACTCTCTCTCCAGGCACCTGCTGTAGTAAGCCGTTTATAAAGTAAATTTGCCTTTTTAAGATATTTAATAGTAACAAAACCAATAGGGATCCCTAAACCTGATTTCATCGTAATGATATCGGACATGTTGGATGTTGGACTACCTTGCACTCATTTGCTGCTACGCAGCGGTTTCAACTCTCTTCCTTCCATCAAATATAAGCCATTCATGTCCTCGCAGTATCCAGAAAATCCTCGAAGCATAGCCGACTCACAATTAATTGTTGAGTCGGCCATAGGACAAAACCTTAGTGCAAATCCAGAATGCGCTAAGACATGCACTATGCAGACGGCAAGTTTGGTATCATTGGGCAAGCAAGATCATCTTTTCATTTAAGTGTATTGGAATCTGTTTACATCAAGACTCAAAACCCAGCCTTGTGTAGACAAAAAGAGTTTGTTTCTCATTGGGACTCTTCAAGTGAACAATTTAGATAGGTCCTTATTGATCAAAATTGGGGCCAAATAGATGCATCCTATCACATATAACCGCATCTGAATATATGTTTCGGTTGAGCATTAGGTCTCGATCCGATATTTTCATACTCAAATGATTGCCGTACGAAAACAGCTTTCAGTACGTGACAAGAATGTTGCCTCTTTTTTGTTCGGTGGTAAGATTTTCTATGTTCTCAGGCCTACTGAAGACGAATCAGATGATTTTTGCTGATGTCAAAAGGTTTTCGTTTCTTCTACGGCTTAGACACTTATATTATGTACTATCTTTCTAATAATAAATTTGATTGCTGTTTTGCAAACATTGGATTGGTGACTCTCTTTCACAATTTCATTTAAAGTTCCAAACCTATGTTCTTTTGTCGCACGACATACTATCCTCTCTCCCTTTCGCTGATTTTGATGAAACTCCCAGTTCTTGCATTTATCTCAATAGAACCACGAGAAACAAACTCACTATACAATTATAGTGCATTAGAAAGATAACAATTCAGTTGCCATACAATGTTTCGACATGGCATAAGACTTTTCTTCAAATATTGTTCAGTTAATCGTCCGTCATTGGGCAAGTCTTGTGTTTTAGGCACTATTTTCTTTGACACAGTTTTGCAATTTACAGCAAGAGTTCATACCTTCTATTCTCAACTTTTGTCAAACAATGGCGTGAGATGGTTTTCCCACCAAAACAATGCATTCAAAATTATTAGATAGCTTTCCAATGAATATCTTTTCGTAGGCCTAACTACAATGCTTGTTGTTGTGAAAGCATTTTGTTCTAGATGCCAATATACTTTTCGACTGCAGGTGTATTTCGATAAACCTAGCAAAAAACTGCCGTTCTACTCCTTAAATATTTTGCATAAACTTGGAGTCTATCGGAGGATTCAGCTTCTTGGTGCATAGGAAGCTCAAGGACCGAGTACTGGAGTACAAAGGAGCAGGCAACAGAGTGGCGTCACTGACCCTGAAGATCAACAGCAAGTACCAACTGCAAGTGGTGCAAGTGTACTCCCAAACATCAAGCCACGACGACGTGGCAAAGGTGGAAGAGCTATACGAAGAAGTAGCAAAGATCATGGAGAAAAACAAGAGAATCATCATTGGTGACTTCAATGCAAAAGTTGGCCAGCAAATTTAGGGCGATGGAGGAGCAGTTGGAGCATTCGGTCTCGGAGAAAGAAACGAGAGAGGCACAAGACTGGTGCAGTTTGCAACATCAAAGAATCTAAGAATTGAGAACACCTTCTTTAAGAAGAGCAAGAACAGGAAGTGGACCTGGAAGAGCCCCAACGGAGCGGTGATGAATGAGATTGACTACATCTTGAGCAACAGGAACGTCGTCCTCAACGTCGAAGCCATTCAGAGAGTGAACATTGGAAGCGACCACAGGATGGTGCGCAGCAAGATCAGGCTCAACGCAAGATTGGAGAGAAGCAGAATGGTGAATTCTGGAAAGTCCAACATCAACCTGGAGGCTTTGATGAGCAAGACTGAAGAGTTCCAGCTGAAACTGCGAAACCGCTTTGAGGCAATGGAAATGGAAGGACACGTGGAGAAGATGGCAGGAGAGATCACAGAAGCCATCCAGGAATGCGCACTGGCAACAGCAGGGAAAGACGCAAAGAATGGAAAAGAGAATCTGAAGCCAAACACGAGAGAGCTACTGAAGAAGAGGAGAGAAATGGCGGGGAAAGATCTGAGTACGAGGGAGAAGAAAGAGTACAGTGAGCTATGTAAGACGATCAGAAAGAGCATGAGAGACGTCATCAGATAACACAACACCATGCGAATCAGAGAGGCGATTGAGAGCGGAAGAGGTCTCCAGAAAGCCACCAACAGAAGAGAGGGCTGCAAGGTCCTGATACCATCACTGACAGAACAAGACGGGATAGTCACCACCAACAGAGTGAGGATCCTTGAAAGATGTGCGGAGTTCTACGAGAACCTCTACAAGGATGCAGCCCAGGACATCGTGCAAAAAGAAGCAGAGGAACTACCACCAATTCTCAACAGCGAGATAGAACATGCCATGCAAAAGATGAAGAAAAGAAAAGCACAAGGAGAAGACCAGGTGGTGATCGAAATGCTGAAAGCGGGAGGAGAGATGGTGAAGGAGAAGACAAGAGAGCTTTTCAATATGGTGATCAGAAGAGAGCAAGTGCCGAAAGAGTGGAAAAATGCCATCATCACACTGATTTTCAAGAAGGGAGACAAGAAAGACCTCGCAAACTATAGACCGATCAGTTTGCTCTCCCAGATGTACAAGCTGTTCATGAAGATCTTGAAGAACAGACTGAACACCACTCTAGACGAACATCAACCACCAGAACAAGCTGCCTACCGAAAAGGTCACTCCACCATAGACCATCTGCATGCTGTCATGCAAGTGCTCGAGAAGACCAATGAGTACAGAATACCACTGCACATGGCCTTCGTGGACTACGAGAAAGCTTTTGATTCCATCCAACACAAGGCTGTGTTTGACGCCCTGAGACAGCATGGAGTTGAGGAGAAGTACATCAATATCCTGAAAGAAACGTACAGAGGAGGCACGGCACAAATCAGAACAGAAAAACTGAGCAGAAAGATCAGCATCATGAAAGGAGTTCGGCAGGGTGATACATTGTCACCAGTTATGTTTACATCAGCAGTGGAGGAGATATTCAAGAGGGTGAACATCGAGACTGGCCTCAACATCAATGGAGAAACACTGAACCACTTGAGATTTGCAGACGATATCATCCTGTTTGCCCAATCAGAAGAGGAGCTGAAGAATTTGTTGGAAGACCTCAACAGAGAAGGAAGGAAAGATGGCATGAAGATGAACAAGAAGAAAACTAAGATCATGTGCAATGAAATGGCCAGAAGGAGACGGAGGAGAGAGAAGTTGACCAGTACAAGTACCTGGGAAGGCTGATAACACCTGGAAATGAGATGGACAAGGAGATCGACCAGAGGATCACATCGGGCTGGAGAAGATTTGCCAAGTACAGCAGCTTCCTGAGAGACCAGAGGATGCCCATGTGTCTAAAGAAGAAGGTGATGGACACAGTCATACTACCAGCAATGACATACGGGGCGGAGACATGGTCACTGACAAGCCACCAGAGACAGTAGCTCGCATTGGCCCAAAGGAGCATGGAGAGAGTAATGCTGAACATCACGTAAAGAGACAAGATCAGAAACGAGGTGGTAAGATCAAGAACAAAAGTGAGGGATGTCATCGAGAGAGCCCAGTACACCAAAGGCCAGTGGGCAGGACATCTCGCCCGGATGAAGAACATCAAGTGGGCAAAAAGAACAATGGAGTGGCAGCCGAGAGAGGGGAGGAGAGCGAAAGGAAGACCGAAGAGGAGGTGGCGAGATGAGATTGAGGAGAAAGCTGGATGCGCGTGGATGAGAAGGGCGCAGGATCGGAAGGCGTGGAGGAAGCTGTGGAGGCCATCTGCCAGCAGTGGCGTGACCGGCTAGAAAGAAGAAGAAATATATATATAGATATTTATATATATATATATGTGTGTGTGTGTGTGTNGTGTGTATGTGTGTGTGTATGTGTGTATGTGTGTGTGTGTGTTTGTGTGTGTGTGCATGTGTGTGCTAGTTCCTCATCGATGGTTGATCAGCATGTTAACTGTAAGGATAATTTTTATGCGCATATAGCAGTTAAAGCAACAGTGATGGATATAGTGAGTAGATGGGGGCTATCAAAGTGATAACAGAATAAACTGACAAAATGCATTGCAACTCAAGCGAAGAAAATTACTGACCACTGGATGATGAAGAGAAGGAATGCTAAAGGTAGCAATGAAAAATAACTGTGCAGGGATTCGTTTAAGTTTCATTTTTCTATATTCCTTAGCTACTGTGTTGCTTTGGTGTAAATGGATGTTCATTTCTAGACCTCAGTTGACATGTGAGAAAAATCAAAAATTTCTTACCTGTATGTTCTCGTGCACTAAAATTGTTTCTTTGCCATGCTGCTATGCTAATAGTACAATGGACACTTTAATGTTCTATTGCTAGGATCCTAATCACATTGCAAAACAATGCATACATCACAATGATTACAATCTACATTTGCAGCATTCATGTTCACGAACATGACGGCTGACTGGCCTACTCATCATCATATACACGGTATTTTAAATTCAAGACATAGAGAGCCTTACTTCTCAAAAATACCACAAAAGCAAATACCTTGTTAATACCTCGTCTTTGATGCAGTATACAAATTTAAGCCAAATCTTGCTACAATGCTTTCAATCCTGGAAACAAACATTAAGAATTATGTGCACTGATAGTGACTTCCATACTTCAACATCGCTTTATAATGAATGAATCTTATCATTATCTTAATACCTAGTTGCAATCCCTTTGGTAGTTAGATGGGTTGCAGCTATAAGAACTCATGTAAATGCTCGAATTCAATCAAAGCTTTTCTGTGCAATAACTTCAATATATGCTCCACATACGTTTAACAGGTTTCATAAGCATTTATATTACTTTTTTTCCTAACTGATAAATAAAATGATGTTTTATCTCCTAAATAAAGGGATGCTTCCTAACTTTCTGTGTAGAAATGATGCCTTTCTCCCTGACCTTGGTTGCAAAAAAGACCATATATTTTCTTCCTTTATTGAGTAGATTCTAACAAATCAATAATTGCATCAGTGTTAAAAAACTACAGGCCCATAGAGAATTTAACTGTATAGGAGCAGAGAAAAGGAAGTCTGAAATGTTTATATATTAAATATCTGTGCTAATGAATCCAAGGTATTGTGCCATCACTATTCACTCAAAGTTCTTAAAGCTCTGCTCGGTAGCTTTTCATAAGGGCTAGTAGGGCACAAAACCAGTAGAGCAGAAAATTACAGGTATGACTATCAAAACATGGTTCATACAGTCTAGAAAATCCTTGAATATTGACCCTTTCTTTGAAAAGTACTTGAACTTAAAGTTGTTCTTGAAAAGTCCTTCAAATTGGGGCAAAAGTCCTCGTGGTATGTGAAATTTTCCTTGACTCTGAAAATCTCTTTGACAGTTAATGAATTATTGCTAAAATGCTTGTTCATTGAGGTGTGCTTGTGAACAATACATACTATGGCCCAGAGCTGAATCATTATAAAACAATGACAAACGACTCAGTGCAAGATTTGATGAACTGAAAAATTTTTCAGCCTAATTTCACTAAAGTAATAAATAAGCTGTATCATTGCTAAACTGTTTGTTCTTCTTTGTTCATATTATCTTTGAAATAAAATAACCTTGAAAAGTCCTTCTCTTTATTGTTTATAAACGAATACTAACATTGTCAAGGTCTTTCAACGTCTTAGAAATTTGCTAGCATGAAGTGTCTACTATACAGCCCACCATGGTTGGGTACAAAGAACAATTTGCAACAAATAAAGGTCTCCAATGGCTGAAAAGAGCTCTTTTGATATTGGTCATTGCAAATAGAGTATCTCCCAAGTGAGTTATTATGATAATTTTTAAAGTAGAATATACAGAAGATGTATTGTGTGCTAAAACTCCAAGACCTGTGATCTGCTTTCTCTTGAGGATGATTCAATTTGCAGTAAGGAGGCAATCTGATAGCAGTGGTGGACACTTAACTTGAGAAAGTCCAAGCACATGCCATGTAAAGTTTATGTCAGACAATCCCACTATCATGTTTCCGAAAGGAGACATATGAGTTGGAAGGACACAAATATGACAGCATGCAAAGGAATGAACTCAAAAGGAGGATCTTGCTACCAGATAAAATTTTAGCGCCATTGTCTCACAACCACTAGAACACGTCTCATTGCCAAATAAGAAAAATGCTGTGTTCCAGGGGGCTGGGTAGTTGGGCTATCAAGTGTCAAGTTCATTCTACAACATTTCTTCCAAGTGTTTATCAGGAGAATTTATATATTCCAATTAATTTTTGGAGCAAGAGGGGGTAAGAAGAGGGGGGCTTCAGCCCCCACTTTTTGTCAACCACTCATGTCAAAAGACAAATGATCTAAAATAATACTTTAACTTCCCAGTACCCTACTTTTCATCCACTCGCCACTTTATCTTTTGGAGCACCATGCCTGTTTACAGGAGGTAAATTGCATTCCAGGAACTTCCAGTAGTGGCCACCATGACAACATGCTTGAATTTATCACAAAACATTCTCAGGATCTCTACACACCACATATCAGTGTTGCAGTGTTCCTTGATTTCAAAAGAGCACAAAAAAGCGGCAACATTCTTTTGAAATACTATAAAGCTTTTTCGTCCGACACTCGTTACAGTCTAAATCGATGGATAGCGACCAAAAAGTTAGCATGGGGCTTGAGCTTAACTCAGAATCCTATACTTAGAACTAATTTGCCTTGGCAATGGTACTAAGTTCTACACTTCATCTGAACAGTAGATAGTAATCATATATACTTGCATTAATGTAACCAGTGAGAACTGGTTGACAACTCATACTTATTTAACAGTATTGCATTGTGTATGCGCGATCATCTTTGCGCATGCGCAATGAATATTGCATGGCCAACTCGTCAGAGCTAGCTTCACCAATGACCGAAATATATAACCAGATGTGATTACATGTGATAGGATGTGTCTAACTGGCCGCAAATGTGGCCAATTAGGACCTATACACCGTCATTTAATTGCAGAGTCCAAGTTAGAAAACGAATTCTTTTTGTCTACACAAACTTGGTTGTGAGTCTTGATATAAAAAGATTCCAAAACACTTACAGCAATAGACGATCTTGCCTGCCCAATAATTCAAAAATTATCATCAGTATATGTTTTGGCGCATTCTGGATTTTGAATTAGGTGCTGTCCTATGGTCAACACAAAATTAATGTTAGATTGTTCCTGGATTCATCCTGGATTCTAGAATAGGTAGAAAGCAATTGAGACGTGATTGAAAAAAAAATTACAATTTAAAGTGCTGCTATAAATAACCATGGTTATTAATGGGGGGAGTTCCCTCTGCACCAAGTGTGTACAGGCCTGTTAACATATACCATGACACATAAGAATTGCCTTGGTGTTAGACATGCCAAAGCATACGGAATGCACGCAGAGTGAGGAAAGAAACTAAACTTTTGGGGGCTAACATTCATACCTCTGATGAAATCAATATTCAGAAAACTTCTCACACAAAATGCTAATTATTTTCTTTGACTTTCTGTGACATTTTAGAAAAAATTCCCTGAATTTCCTTTACTGTCCCTGGCCTACTAAAATTCTGAGAATTTCTCCATGGCTTTCCATATCGTACGGACCCTGTTTAAGATCCCCCCTCCCCAAATGAAGCTGTATCTATTTAAATAGTCTGATGGTACTGCAGAAATTTACCACAGCTCGAAAAAGCAGCAACATAATTTTGACATACTGAAAGCCTTTTTCATCCGACACTCATCAGAGTATGAAAACGTCGGATAATGACCTAAAGGTAAACCGAAATATATATCCAGATATATTAAATCTAATTGGCCCCAAGTGTGACCAATTAGGACCTAATAGCATATTTTACGTAAAGAGTCCTAATGAGAATATAAACTCTTTTTGTTTACACAAGACTGGGTTTTGAGTCTTGATGTAAACCGATTCCAAAACACTTAAATGAAAAGACGATCTTGCTTGCCCAATGATACCAAAAATTTCGTCTGTATATGTTTTGGCGCATTCTGGATTTCCAATAAGGTGTTGCCCTATGGCCGACTAAAAATTAATTTTAGAAATGTTCTTTTTACACATAGTAGGTGGCTGTTCTCTTACAGTATTACTTTTCTTCCTGATGCTCGCTGGGATATGCTGTTTCATTCTGTCTGCTAGTCTCTGTGTAGTGCGTCCTACGTACCGAGCTTCACATCGGGCAAGACAAAAAATATCGAGCAAAAAAAATATCGCAGAGAATGGGAGAAGAAATCATGGGCTCGTAATTGGCTTTGCATGTCAAAAATGGAGTGTCTAAAGCTTACTGTAAAGCTTGTGATAAAGACCTGGCATCTGGGAAGTCAGAACTGATTTCACATTCGTAAAGCTTCTTAGCAGGGTTATAGCCCATTGCAAAATTAATGAAATGGTTTGGTGGTGCTGCCTTCTACTGAATGTGCCTTTAATATCTCTGCCTTACTCAATACTTTCATCACCTCAATATTAGAGCCAGATGTTAAATAATGCTATATCCTGGTAAAATTGTCTTCATTGCAATATTGAAGATCTATTTTGGGGCTCCCTTGCTTGAAATTTTGTAGCATAGCACTATTAAGAATTTAAAATGAAATGAAATATTACTCCATAGGGGTATAACAGGGAGAATTAACGAGGAGTAGATAATTGTAGGTACATCCTGAAAAAACAAATGTAGGTAGGGCGTAGGTAGATTCGCTTGCGCAGTAGGTGTTATGAGCTAATCTAGCGTGGCACCCTGATTTCATCTCTCAAATTGAAAGCGGAAGTACGAAATAAGCATGCAGTTTGCAAGCGTTCAACTGTATGCTCTAAAAAGGAGATTTGCGAGATACCTTCCAGTTTGAGGATTAGCAAAAGACGACGTAAGTGTATGATTGCTACTAACGTTGAACAGTGCCGATTCTGATCTGTAGTCTAATTTCAAATTGGCTGAATTCAAGGCTTAACCATGACTACTGATAGCCCAGTTTGAAACAAAGTATATGTGAAGTCCAATCTTGTTGAAAATCTCGGAAACTGTTTTATTTATGATAGTTTTGATAAATTTTGGGTAATAACCTTAATACGGATCCTTAAAATCCGCCAATATGGCGATAAATATTAGATTTTGCTATCATGAGCTAGGAGAAATTACGCGCAGCTGTGATCTCTGTTTCCTGTGTTAGAATTTCTTTATGTCTTTATTTAATAGTGTAAGCATAGTGAAACAAACAATGGTAAATCTAGAGCGTGTATGTATGCAAGGAAAGTGACGCGATAGTAAAGTAAAGTCATAGAGGCCATTTTGTGTATGGAATTAAAAAGCAACTCTCATTGTCAGGTTTTGTGGTGAATGCAAGTAAACGTCGGTTGTGTTCCTTGTCCTCTGAAATAGACATGTTAGAGTTTACAAAAAGTAGAATATTGAAAGTATCTAATGACTGTTATCCGTCAGTATGACGGTAAAGAACTAGAAATCATTTTTAGCAGGCACGTAAATACTGGCGTGGTGTGAGGGGGTGTAACACCCAGCCCTCCAATCTGTGATCCAGGCGGAAGTGTGGAAGGCAGTCGGAATATTGATTCCGTTTAGGAAAAGGCTATGTCAGACCTACCTTAAAGCAAATGATTTCAATTTTCGGATTGTCCGCAGGCAAAATGACAAAGAAATAAGTGCGCAGGGCGACAACAAAGCAGAATATACAAAGGCATGGTC